>CP135571.1:2509601-2610990 GCA_032401905.1 Swietenia macrophylla | reverse complement strand
ACACACACACACACGTATATATTCATATCATTTAGTTTTATATATATTTATTAAATTAAATATTTATAATTTTTACGTGAGTAAATAATTTATTAAATTAAATACATAATTTATGTATATTTATTAAATTAAATATCAAAATATAAAAATAACTTTTATGGTATTTTTTTAAGTTTCAAAATTTTAAAAAAAGTATATGAAAAATATTACTAATATTTAAAATTGTATATAAAAATATTTTAATCATCTTATTATTTTGTTTAATATATAAAGATATTTTTTTATTAATTTTAAATTATTTTTATTTTTAAGTATTATTTTGCCATTAAACATGCTTGCAAATAATGGACCTAAATGGTACCAACTCGGGAGTAAACGAACAGACACCACTAGGAATAAACTTTTCCCATTCAACAATACACTTTCCGAGTCTTTATGAACAACTTGGCATACGCTGTCTTTGTTTGAATTGGATTGCAACATGATGGGTGGTTTCCTCTGAATTTCACTTATGTTTTACTCGTTTCAGAGCCTATAAATTACTTTGGGATTCTCACGAATTATCCATATTCTGAAATTCACCTCTTGTTTTTCAGATTTTAATGGAGTTTGCTGTTAAGACTCGTGTCATCTCAGTCAGCATGATTTACTTTTTCCTATTCTCTTGGTTGAGCTTGATTTCTTTTAGCTCAGCTGCCACTGCAACTTCCAAGCTCGGAAACGAAACCGATCGACTTGCTTTGCTTCGGTTCAAGGCGAAAATAACTCGTGACCCTTTTCAGGTTTTGCGTTCGTGGAATGATTCCACCCATTTTTGCAAATGGCAAGGGGTCACATGCGGCCGCAGACATCAAAGAGTGATTCAGTTAGACCTTCGGTTTCAGAAATTAGAAGGATCTATATCGCCACACATTGGAAATTTAAGCTTCCTGAGGGAACTACAGCTCCACCAAAATAGCTTCACTGAAGAAATTCCTCCCGAAATTGGCCGTCTGTCAAGGCTGCAGTATCTGCGATTGGACCAAAACTTAATTGGTGGTGAAATCCCTGCTGCTATCAGTAATTGTTCTAATCTCATATACATCAATGTTTCTCTGAATTGGCTGGCAGGAAGAATTCCAGAAGAGCTTGGCTCCTTATCTAAGCTCGAAATATTGTACATCCACGACAACAATTTAACAGGAATTATTCCTTCGTCATTTGGGAACTTATCTTCTCTACAGATTTTTTCTGCAACTAATAATAGTATTGTTGGTGAAATTCCAGATGCACTCTGCCAATTAAAAAATCTTATTGGTATTAGTCTCAACATAAATAATATCTCTGGTACCATCCCTCTTCCATGCTTCAATCACTCTTCTCTCCAAGTTCTCGATTTTTCAGATAACCAAATCCACGGGACTCTCCCAACAGATTTAGGTTTCACTCTCCCAAATATTCGTGCGCTTGGAGTTGGTGGTAACCAATTGACAGGAACCTTTCCTCCTTCGATATCCAATGCTTCGAATCTGGAAGTGTTTTCAAGCAGCCGAAGCAAACTCACTGGAAAATTACCTTCTTTCGAAAATTTGCATAAGCTTCGGCGGTTCATTGTCAGCTCAAATGAGCTTGGAACTGGGGATGTTGAAGATTCAAGCTTTCTGTCTTCTTTGATTTATGCTCCAGACTTAGAGGTTTTGGCCTTGAACAATAATAATTTTGGAGGGATTTTGCCTGAAAACATTGGCAACTTCTCAACAACGCTCAGAATGCTCTTGTTGGACTCCAATAATTTTTCTGGCAGCATTCCAACTGGTATCGGGAACCTTGTGAGCTTGCAGAGACTGGACCTGTGGAACAATCAACTCTCAGGAGAGATTCCTGAAGACCTTGGAAAGCTCCAAAAGCTAGTTCATATAAGTTTAAGCGGAAACAAATTGTCAGGGAAGATTCCATCCTCTCTTGGGAGATTGAAAAATCTACTTATACTTCGATTAGCAAGAAATGACTTTCAGGGAAGCATTCCTTCAAGTCTGGGAGAGTGCCAAAAATTGCTAAATTTGGATCTCTCTGCAAACAATCTTACCGGTAGAATACCCCCTCAAATTTTTGGTCTCTCATTCTTGTCAATTTCTCTGAATCTCTCTCATAACCTTTTGTCTGGTCCCATTCCTATTGAAGTTGGAAATTTACAAAATCTTGGTGCTTTGGATCTTTCCTATAACAATTTGTCCGGAGAAATCCCCAGCAGTCTTGGCAGCTGCATTGCACTGGATCTCTTACTCTTGTCTAGAAACTCCCTGGAAGGAGTCATTCCTTCATCCCTGAGTTCTTTGAGAGGTATCAAATTTTTATCTCTTTCTTACAATAATTTGTCAGGAAGAATTCCACAGTTTCTTGCGCAATTAGACTTACATTATTTGAACATATCTTACAATAATTTTGAGGGAGTCTTACCAGTAGATGGTGCATTTCATAATTCAAGTAGAATTTTTGTTGATGGAAATACTGAACTCTGCGGCGGCATACCTGAATTAAAGCTACCTATCTGCCCATCCAACAAAAGGAGACTAACCCGGAAATTGAAAATGGTAATAGCCACTGTTTCAGGAATTATAGGGGTAATATTGGTGGTGTCATTTCTGGTCATTTTTTGGCTGATAAAGAGAAGAAAGGAAGCTACTTCAAACTCTTCTGAGTATTCCCTTTTGAAGATGTCATACCAAAGTCTGCTAAAAGCTACTGATGGGTTTTCTTCAGCCAATTTAATTGGTGTGGGCAGCTTTGGTTCTGTGTATAGAGGAACTCTTGATCAAGGAACAACTGTTATTGCCGTCAAGGTGCTAAACCTTTCACGCCGCGGAGCTTCCAAGAGTTTTATGGCTGAATGTGAGGCCTTGAGGAACATAAGACATCGGAATCTTGTCAAAATCCTAACGGCTTGTTCAGGAATTGATTATCCTGGCAACGATTTCAAGGCTTTGGTTTATGAGTTCATGGTGAATGGATCATTGGAAGAATGGTTGCACCCAAATCGTGGAATAGAAGAAGCAAATGAAGCAGCATCAAGGTCTTTAGATCTTGCACAAAGACTGAATATTGCCATTGATGTGGCTTCTGCATTGGATTATCTCCACCATGATTGTGAAATTCCGATAGTCCATTGTGATCTCAAGCCGAGCAATGTTCTTCTTGATACTGAAATGATCGGCCATGTAGGAGACTTCGGTTTAGCAAAATTCCTTCCAGAAGTCACCAGTAACTCATCAACTCATCAATCAAGCTCAGATGGAATAAGAGGAACTGTTGGTTATGCTGCCCCAGGTAAATACTATTTCATAACTCCTCGATTTTGTTCATTTCCACCTTAAAAATACAATTAATAATGCATGATTTATCTGGAATTGCAGAGTATGGAATGGGAAGCGAAGTCTCCACACAGGGAGATGTGTACAGTTTTGGCATACTCTTGTTGGAAATGTTTACAGGGAAGAGGCCGACGGATGAGATGTTTGCAGGAAATCTGAATCTTCATAATTTTGTCAAGGAAGCTCTGCCTGAAAGAATTTATGAAATTGTGGATCCGTTACTTCTTGTAGAAAGAGAAGAAGGGGAAACAAGCGAGGCCAATGCTCAGAATAGAAGAAGGAGAAGGACGGAAAATATATACAGTGTAGCAGAAAGCTTGGTTTTGATACTGGAAATTGGAGTTATTTGCTCTTCAGAAATTCCCAGAGAAAGGATGAACATGGAAGAAGTTGCAGCACAGCTGCTTTCTATCAGAAACAAACTTGTCCAAACTCCAACGTCCGGAGAGAGACAACCCATTGCCATGCATATTGTGCAAGTGGAACCGAGAACTAATTAATATGTGATTGTATCATTAATTTGTTCGTATTTCTATAATTGATTTAAAATTCTTCTGTTTCATGGATCTCAATTCCGATTGTAGACCAAAACAGAAGACGGTCCACAATCTATTGTGGCAACAATGACAATGTAGGTATCTGCCGAGAATTTTCAATAAAAGTATATGCTAAAGACAAGAAAATCAGGGCATACTATTTCCAATGCCTTTTTGTCTTTTTTCTCATTTCAGTACCACTTGATTTTAATGCGACAAGTAGACGAATTCATTTGTAGCAAGTTGAAACTCGAAACAATCTCAATTCGTAATTGACGCATGCATGCACCGAGTGACCGTAGAATTCCCCAACTCTGAAAAGTCCAAACAATGGAATGGACTGCCAAATACCATGTTCACACGAGCTTTTGCTTCCAAATATGAAAACAATGAAAGACTTACGTTAACCAAAAAAGAAAAAGGGTCAAGTCTTCTATTCTTAATATGTTTTTCAATGTCAAGACAATATTTACTACATTCGTTTAGTGTTCAGATGTCTTTGTCTGTTACTAGTTTCATTACCACTTTTGGCTGTAATATTACTGCACGTAAATGCATTCAATTCATGGCAATGGCAATTACAACTCTGAAGCAATCTCGTCATTGAGGCAGGCACCAAATGGGCTGTCAGGATACCCAACACCATCATCAAAAGGGTTGTACTGAATTGAAATTGTCCTATATTTTAGTTTCACATTATAAGAGATAGAACAGCACTAAAAGTTAAATATATATATATATATACACACACACACACACACAATACACGCTGTGCCAGATAGACTCAAGGAGGAAAGGTCGGTCTTCTCTTCACGTGATTGTGGTATTTGCTTTCAAAGGAAATAGTATTATTTTATTATTATTAATTTTCTTTCTCTTTCTTCAATTATTAGAAACAAGTATCTCCATCACCCATCATCATCCACCGCGGCGGCGAAAGTCAAATACCGGGGGGAGCACTATCATAAATAAGCCCTATAATCTCCGGTATTTCTTTGGAATCTTTGTGTGTTGTCCATTCCTATTTGCCTTTTTTGACTACATTGACAGCTTGTGTAATTTTATATCCATTTATATACAACAAGTGGCTCTCTGATTCCCGGATATGCACTTTGTTTGTAGTAAATCAGTCCTGAATAAGCCGAGTAATTCTTGATATGCTGCTTTTGGGCCGAAAAATGATAAGCTTTCTTTATTTTTTCACTCCAGAAAGTCAACATTTTTTCAGTGTGGTCACATTGCACAAAAATACGGTTCCTTTTCTACCTGTTGTCTTTCTTGATTTCTATAAGTTACAACCCTTCCACGAACCTAACATTCATAACAAGTTTTGAGATTTTCCCAGAATTTCATGGATTCTGTAACTATGAGTTCAGTTGTATTTAGCATTTATTTCTTTGTTTTCTGTTGGTGTAGTTTGCTATCATATTCATATGGTTTAGCTACCACTACCACTTCTGTACTCAGAGCAAATGAAACTGATAAACTTGCATTGCTTGAATTCAAGGCCAAAGTTACTGATGACCCTCATCAGGTTTTGAGTTCCTGGAATGATTCCAGCCACTTTTGCCAATGGAAGGGTGTCTCTTGCAGTCGCCGGCACCAAAGGGTGATTGCATTACTTCTTCCATCTTTACGCTTACAGGGTTCTCTGTCACCTCATATTGGAAATCTAAGTTTTCTTAGATTCTTAAATCTACAAAATAATGGCTTCCGTGAAGAAATTCCTTCAGAGATTGGTCATTTGTTCAGGTTGCAATTTTTAGGCCTGGAGAACAATTCATTTGGAGGGCAAATTCCTGTCAACATATCGCGTTGTGTTAACCTTGAGTACCTCGGGTTAGGCAACAATGAGCTTGTGGGGAAAGTTCCAGAGGAGATTGGTTCTTTATGGAAGCTCAGTCAACTCTTCATATACTTCAACAATCTGTCAGGAGAAATTCCACGTTCCTTTGGCAATTTGTCATCCCTTGAGGTGCTTTCAGCAGCAGGAAATCAATTCATGGGACGAATTCCTGAAACTCTGGGTCAGCTGAAAAGGATGTATTATATTGCATTCGGGGCAAATAATTTATCGGGTGAAATTCCTCCCTCAATCTACAACATATCTTCGCTTATGGATTTTCATTTTACCAACAATCAACTGCAAGGAAGCCTTCCTGCAGACTTAGGCTTCACTCTTCCTAACCTTGAAGTGATAAATGTTGCTGGCAACCAGTTTACTGGCCCACTTCCTGCTTCAATATCCAATGCCTCAAATCTTATGAGACTTACTCTCCCACTGAATAGATTTAGTGGAAAGGTTCCTACTATGGAGAATCTGCATAAACTCGTTTGGGTTAGCATTTCTGAGAATGAATTAGGAAATGGGGAAGAAGATGGCTTGGAATTTCTCAATTCTTTGGTCAACGCAAGAAGCCTTGAGCTACTGGCCATAAATGATAACAAATTTGAAGGGATGTTGCCTGAAACTGTGGGCAATTTGTCGACCCAACTCAAAATTCTATCGGTCGAAAATAATCAAATTCTTGGAGATATCCCAAATGGAATTAAAAATCTTGTAAACTTGGAGGTTTTATATATGGGGAACAATCAATTAAGTGGCCGAATTCCAAGTAGTATTGGAAATCTTCGAAAGCTACAAGATTTGCGGCTGCAGAGGAACAGGTTTTTGGGGGAAATTCCACCTTCTCTAGGAAATCTGACATTGTTAAACAGACTGAGTTTAGAGGGAAACACATTACAGGGAAGCATTCCATCAAGTCTTGGGAAATGCCAAAAATTAATTTTATTAGATCTCTCTCGTAACAATCTCAGTGGTACAATACCGACTGAAGTTATTGGTCTCTCCTCCTTATCAATTTATCTTGATTTATCCCAAAACCAATTGAATGGTTCTCTGACTTCAAATTTTGGTAACTTGACAAATCTGGCTGCTTTGGACATATCTGAAAACAAGTTGTCTGGTGAAATTCCAGGCAGTCTAGGCAGTTGCATTAGCTTAGAACAACTCATCATGAAAGGCAATTTCTTCCAAGGGAATATTCCTTCATCATTGAGTTCTTTGAGAGCCATTCAGTTTCTTGATCTTTCTCGCAACAACTTGTCTGGCCAGATTCCGGAATTTATTGAGAACTTTCTCTTGCTGCAGAATTTAAATCTTTCTTATAATGCTTTTGAGGGTGAAGTGCCAAAAAAAGGAGTCTTCAGCAATGTTAGTGCAATTTCACTTGCCGGAAATGATAACCTCTGCGGCGGCATATCCGACTTAAGTCTACCCAGTTGTCTCAGGAATGACTCAAAGCAAACACGGTCGCCTTCCCTGAAACTGATAATTCCCGTAGTTGTTGGAGTTTTGTTACTGGCTGTGATTTTAAGTTTGATAGTTTTTTATTGTTGGAGGAAAACGAACAAGGAGCCAGCTTCTCCATCAACATCGTTAGCTTCGGTTTCACAAGTTTCATATGAGAATCTGTTAAAAGCCACGGGCGGGTTCTCCTCGGACAATTTAATTGGTGCTGGTAGTTTTGGTTCTGTTTATAAAGGAATCCTTAATCAGGAGGGAACAATAGTGGCGGTGAAAGTACTTAACCTTCAGCATCGTGGAGCTTCCAAGAGTTTCATGGCGGAGTGTGAAGCATTGAGAAGTATTAGACATCGGAATCTTGTGAAAATCATAACTGCTTGTGCAAGTATTGATTTCAAAGGAAATGATTTCAAGGCTTTAGTTTATGAGTTCATGGGTAAGGGGAGCCTGGAGGAATGGTTGCATCCGAATAATCCTGAAGCAGAGGAGTCACCGAAGACGTTAAATCTTCTGCAGAGACTTAATGTTGCTGTTGATGTTGCTTGTGCATTGGATTATCTTCATCACCACTGCGAAACTCCAATAGTTCATTGCGATCTCAAGCCAAGCAATGTTCTTCTGAATGATGAAATGATTGGACACGTAGGAGACTTCGGATTAGCAAAAGTCCTTGCGGAATCCACCAATAATTCATCGACTAATCAAACAAGCTCTATCGGAGTAAGAGGAACTGTTGGCTATGCTGCTCCAGGTAAAAACCTATTTCATCATGTCTTGATTTTGTTCATTGTTACCGTAAAATCATAGTCAAAATGTGCGATTTTGTTTAATGGCAGAGTATGGAATGGGAAGCGAAGTCTCAACACATGGGGATGTGTACAGTTATGGCATACTCTTGTTGGAAATATTTACAGGGAAGAGGCCGACGAATGAGAAGTTTGCCGGAAATTTGAACCTTCATAATTTTGTCAAGGAAGCTCTGCCTGAAAAATTGACTGAAATTGTGGATCCGGTACTTCTTGTAGAAATAGAAGAAAGGGAAACAAGCCAGGCCAATGCTCAGAATCTTAGGAGGACAAGAACTATTAATCGTTTTCCAGAGTGTTTGGTTTCAATACTGGGAATTGGAGTCACTTGCTCTTCAGAGTTGCCAAGAGAGCGGATGAACATGGGAGAAGTAGTAGCCCAGCTACTTTCCATCAGACACAAACTTCTCCAAATTTGAATCTCCGGCGAGATACAAACAGCCATTCAACATACTACTCAACAGGCAACTAATGCAACTGTACGAGTCTAAAACTTTCAGGTGCTGTGGATATGAAGCTATTCAACATTAGAAGCTGTAAAGCGAACTATTAAGAACTTGGTCAATTGTTATGTCTCAAATGATGTAAGCCAGAGTTTCTTGCCCGTTTTATCCTATTTGTAACTAGAGTTCTTCGCTTCAGAATTCTCCTTCCTATTGGAGCTGTTGTTGATGAGCTTCAAACGCCGACTGTGGTTTCCAAGCTCCATTTAGGTGGAAAAAAATACGGCTACCATAAATTTCTGAAGGCACAAAGTTTCTATCGAATATGTCTTGAGTAATTTTGTAACTAGCTGCAGATAAATTTAACAAAACAATTAATTACATGAAATAATAAAATTAGTTCGTCATAGGATAATTTTGAATTAATAAATTTTTTTTTGAAAATTATTAATTTTATAAATTAATATAATTTAATAATTTTTAGTAAATAAATTTATAATTTTAATTTAATTGACCAAATTATCGTTACAATATTTAATTTTTAATTATCACAGTGCGACTTAACACTAAAGAGTGCTCGGTTATTTTAATTGGGTGGACACGGATGTACTTAAATAAACGAACAAACTATTTCTTTATTTGTGAAAAGTATCAGATTAGGGACCTCAATGTTAATATCCCACTGTTAAATACAAACTGCGTTTCCCCCCAACGACTTGTGGCGTGAGTTTCCGGTGCCCGGCTTTCGCAGATGCTATAATGGACGATCAAGATTCAAGTCTTTCAATAAATTAAGATATGATTTACGCATATTAGCCGTTCATTTAATGGATCCCCAGTCAAACTGTCAAAAAGCCAGTGAAATACGGCGAAGATAAGACCCGGAAAAATTGAAGACTGGTCTTGTTAAGTTTCATTCATCGAGGCCACCCACCAGCATATAGCCCAACAACAATCTTCATGGATTAGGCCTCATCACTTGATACCAAAGATTGGTCATGTCTACCGTTTGATGGTCTTCAATTCTTCGTTCGTCGCGATCCAAAAAGCTTCCACAAATCTACGATTATTATTTAAAAAATTTTCAAAACCAAAAATCAAAACAGTTGAGGAACACTGCCGCCAAATATGACGAAATGAAAGAAGCTTTAAATTTGGGTCAGTCTCCCGTGGATTCAAGATTCGACGCCGTTCACTGCCAACGGAAAGCGATCGACGTTTTCTCCATCTGAGACGTTTTTGATCCAGTTCAATTTAGAGTGATCCTTTTTTTTTCATATATAGATATATATAATATAGAGGTATGCATTGCCATTTCTTGACCTAGAAATTAGCAAAATTTTAAGACGAAAGCATCTGTAGATTTGTTCTTTCGTACTGCTTAATGCAGTTTCATGATTTTTCGAAGATACCAGCCGATATTCTAATTGATTATATTCTTAGACTATAACCAGAACTTTATATTAGGATTGGCATCACTAACGTTAAGATTGATGGGGGAATCGAACGGGGTTACGTGTTTTTTTTTTTTTTTTAAGAAAAACTCGATTGGGTTATAAGAATGCTGGTGATCATGTATTGGTGCAGGCTTGATGTCAATGGTGTGAGGAATTTTTTTAAGAATATTAGAAGTCTCTTGTCCAAAGTAAATAAGTTGAAGCAGCCGTCAGGGAAAGTTTTAGTTCACATTGCTTTTGACCTTGATTTGTTTATTGTTTAGCCTGTTTCATCGTTGCTAAAAATTTCAACCACCCAATCTGAGTAGGACCTTTAAAATTGTTTAAATTTTTTTTGGTTAGGTAAGAAGATAGAAGTCAACAAGAACTCAATTAATTAGTCTCATCTTCTCTTTTCAACTTCACAATTAGAAGACAAATGATGCTGATGATGAACAGAATGAAACTTTCCAACTACTGACTAGCACACCGTGTTAATAGGTTTGGAAGGAATCTGCACATTCCTTGACAAGCAAGTAATCCAATAAATTCTCTATAAACCAAGTAAAAGTAAAGAGCTATTATGGAATTTGGGAGAATTACAATGTTCTGATTAATACGTAGATTTCTTGATGTCTATTACAACTGATGGCAATCCTGATTCCCAGACTCAATGCATGGCTAGGATTATCAACCATTTATAACTTTTTGCTCCTACAATGCCACTTGTCTTATTCATTTTTGCCGTATAAAATATTGGTTTATTCAATGGAATGCCTATTGTCTCTTTCTGCAAGTTGCTTGAATCTGATTTGAGTTCCAAAGGAAAGATTCAACAATGCCTGATATTAAAAAGCTTAGATTATCATATATCATGTATGGAAAAAAAAAAAAAAAAGGAAATTGAACTCTTAAATTCTTATTATATCTATTTCATGAGACAACTTAACCTTTCTTTTCCTTTTCCTCTTTATACTTTTCTGTCTTCCTATACATTTCGCTATTTTGTGTTCATGGTTGACTATGATTGTTACCGATTATTATATTGTAGGGATCAGCAATGGCATCATTGCTTTGCCAAGTGGTTTGCCTATAGAAAATCAAGTAAAAAATTGAGAAATATTTCAGTATGTCACTTGTCCTGAACTCCTAAATATAGGTATATGTATGTGTGTGCTACTATCTCAAATCTTCACAAACCAACTTCATCAGATATCAACTATACTGAGAGGTAAAATATTTCAACTCAAATATTTTCCATTCCACATGGTTCCAAGAGTGTCTTGTTCATTTCTTGCTATGCATATTGTTCTTCTATCTTGCTTTAGCTTTCAGGCCCCTGTGTTCCTTCATGTAGGGGCCTCTGCAGCTTTGGGAAATGATACAGACCAACTATCCTTACTTGAATTCAAGTCCGAGATTGTCGATGACCCTCTTGGCGTTATGGGCACATGGAATGGATCCATCCACTTTTGCAAGTGGCATGGTGTTACATGTAGTCATAGGCACCAGAGAGTCACAATCTTGGACTTGCAGTCACTAAAACTTTCAGGCTCTATATCACCTTACATTGGAAATTTGAGCTTTCTGAAGGAATTACATCTCCAAAACAATAGCTTCACTCACGTAATTCCTCCAGAAATTAGTTGTTTGCGCAGGTTAGAAACATTAAATCTGTACAATAATTCAATTGGTGGGGAAATTCCTGCAAATATATCTGGTTGCTCAAATCTTATTCTTATCAGTCTTGTCTTTAACCAATTGGTAGGAAATATTCCTGTGGAGCTTGGCTTCTTGTCAAAGCTTGAATTTTTAGCTCTAGGTGGTAATAATCTGACTGGACATGTACCTTCTTCTCTTGGAAACTTATCGTTCATTGACACACTTTCCTTACCCCTTTTAATTTGGATGGGAGTATTCCTGTTGCTTTAAGTCGTCTGGAAAATCTTGTGTCTCTGGAGCTTGGTGGAAACAGATTGTCTGGTATTATCCCTTCTTCAATGTTCAATCTCTCTTCCATCAAAAATTTTGATGTGGGGAATAATCAAATCCAAGGTAGTCTTCCCCTGGATATGGGCATAACCCTTCCAAATATTCAATTATTTGGCATTGGATTTAACCAAATTACTGGTTCTATTCCAGCTTCTATATCCAATGCCTCAAACTTAGAAGAATTTCGAGCTGCAGAAAACAAACTCACTGGGGAACTGCCTCAATTGGGAGAGCTACATAGGCTTTATTGGTTTATTGTTACATCCAACAGTCTTGGGAGTGTAGGAGATAATGACTTAGGCTTTCTCTGCTCTTTGACCAATGCAACTAGATTAGAGTTGTTGGCTATAAATGCCAACAATTTTGGAGGGTTACTGCCTGGGTGCGTTTGCAACTTCTCAACCACTCTTGTAATGTTGTTATTTGACAACAATAAAATATTTGGAAGCATCCCAACTGGGATTGGCAAATTTGTCAACTTGCAGAGACTAGATTAGTGGAACAACCGTTTTTCAGGTACCATCCACTCTGACATAGGAGAACTCCAAAATTTAGGGATATTGTACTTAGATGGAAACAGATTATCAGGGAATATTCCACAATCCATTGGAAATTTAAAAATGTTAATCCAACTAGATTTGAGTGAAAATGTTCTTCAAGGCAGCATCCCTTCAAGCCTAGGTCAGTGTGAGAGCTTGGCAGCAATTGATCTTTCTTATAATAATCTTAGTGGCAGGGTACCTCCTGAATTCATCGGTCTCTCATCCTTATCACTAGTTATTGACTTGTCTAGAAACCATTTGACTGGTTCCCTTCCCTCAGAAGTTGGAAATCTAAAAAATCTAGAGATATTAGATGTTTCTGGCAACATGTTAGCAGGTGAGATTCCAATTAGTCTTGGCAGTTGTGTAAAATTAGAACAATTAGGCATGCAGGCTAACCGCTTCAAAGGTCCTATTCCTTCATCCTTAAGTTCATTAAGAGGTCTTAGAATCGTAGATTTGTCTCAAAACAACTTTTCTGGTGAAATTCCAGAATTTTTGGCAGGATTTGCATTTTTGGAGTTCCTAAACCTGTCTTATAATAACCTTGAGGGCATGCTACTGACAGAAGGAATCTTTAACAACGCAAGTGCTACATTGGTTATGGGAAATAGTAAGCTTTGTGGTGGCATACCTGAATTTCAGCTGCCTACTTGTAGTTTTAAGAAATCTGAAAGAGGAGGACTGTCCCTTGCAATGCAATTAGTAATTGCTATTCTTTCTGGGCTTCTAGGACTTACTTTGGCACTATCTTTGCTGTTTGCTTGTTGCGTGAGGAAGAGAAGAGAGAAACCAAAACCAAGCAGTTCAATAAATTCAATCCTAAATCTGTCATACCAAACTCTCTACAATGCTACAGTTGGGTTCTCGTCGGCGAATCTGATAGGTGCAGGCAGCTTTGGGTCTGTGTACAAAGGAACTCTTGATGAGGGTAGAACTACAATTGCAGTGAAAGTTCTTAACCTTCTTCATCCTGGAGCTTCCAAGAGTTTCATTGCTGAGTGCAGGGCCTAAGGGAACATCAGACATCGAAATCTTGTCAAGGTTCTAACCGTATGTTCTGGAGTTGATTATCAAGGAAATGATTTTGGCTTAGCAAGATTCCTTCCAGCCACTCCTACGCAAACAAGCTCCATAGGGGTCAAAGGATCTTTTGGCTACACTGCTCCAGGTAATATATTTAATATTTATCCTTCTTCACATTTCTTCCTTTCCTTCTATAACATTTTTGAATCAGACTTTGCCTTGAAAAGTTCATTAATGCAATACCAAGAAAAGCTTTTCTTCCGAAAAAAAAAAAACTGTTTGCAACTTTACAAATAAAATTATCAGCATTAAAATGCATTCAGAAGAGCCATTCCTTCTTTTAAATTCGTGCTGACAGTAATTGACATATGTATTGCAGAGTATGGTATGGGACATGAGGTTTCATCATACGGCGATGTATACAGTTTTGGCATACTTTTATTGGAAATGTTCACAGGAAAGAGACCCGCTGATGACATGTTCAAAGATGGTTTGAACCTTCATAACTTTGTTAAGACAGCTTTGCCAGACCGAGTTTCAGTGATTGTAGATTTTATTCTCCTTCAGGAAATAGAAGAAAAGGAAGAAACAATCAAGAGAAAAACCCTTTCCAGCAAGAGCAGCAAAGAGAATAGCACAGTTCTGGAACGCTTGATCTCAATACTGGAAATTGGAGTTGCTTGTTCTGCTGAATTGCCCAGAAAACGGATGAAAATCAACGAGGCTGAATCTGAACTGCGTTTGATAAAAGGGAAATTTCCCGGAACTCCAGCTCACGAAGAGATACAAACTCTAAGCATGTCCATCCCCTTAGGTGGTATTTCTGTATCTTAATTAGTTGTTGCTTTGATCTGGTAGTCACAGAAGGTTCCTTCTGCTCTTTTTATATCTAATGGTTATAGTTTGTGAGACGAATCTTCTCCATGCAATGGTGGCCATAAATGTCTTTTCAAATTAATTAATTTACCTGGGAATTAACGAAAATAAATTCAACATAAAGTAGTAGAAAATTCCATTGTAAAGCTACCCATTTGTACCATTATTAAATACGTATACCGTATACCTACCGTATTATATATATATATATATATATATTCACATATATATCACGTCCACGTAAAAATTCGAAGAATAATTATTTATGGACGAAAAGGGGAAAAAGATAGTCTCGTCTCTTGGTTTATATTATAATTCCATCTACAATTGAACTCGACCCCGATACCATCTGTCAACAGATGGCTAGCCTCTGGCGGGCCATTTTGGGCCAAACAAACCAGCTGAGTAACTACGACGGCGTCGAGTTCTGGTCTAACCCCGAACGAACTGGCTGGTTGACCAAGCAAGGCGAGTACATTAAAACTTGGCGCCGCCGGTGGTTCGTTTTAAAAGAAGGGAAAGTCTTCTGGTTCAAGGAATCTACCGTCACTCGCGCTTCCAATCCCCGTGGCGTCATCCCCGTAGCTTCCTGTCTCACCGTTAAGGGAGCTGAAGACGTGTTAAACAAACAGTACGCTTTTGAGCTGAGTACGAGGACTGAAACCATGTACTTTATCGCTGATTCTGAGAAGGAGAAAGAGGACTGGATCAACTCGATTGGACGGTCCATAGTGCAGCACTCGAGATCCGTGACTGATTCGGAGATCGTTGATTACGATAGTAAGCGATGAAGATGGTGCCAGGTTTGAAATGATTTGCTCTCGATTTAGTCTTGTGGAAATCTTGGTGTATAATTTTGTTTGTAAATCGTGGTACTTTAATTATGTTAAGTAAATGTATAAATAATTTTTTTGCTTCAAATTGTGTTGTTTGTTGTTAGTGTTTTGTGACCTATGATTTGATAGTTATTTTGATACATGGAATGCTTCACAATTTATGAACGATTTTTGTTACTTTTATTATGGAATTTATGGGAAATTAAATTGTGTGAAATGTGAATTTTTTATTGTCATTTGTAAGGTTTTGCGATAAATAAGTTGATTTTGACTCATAAATTTGTATTAATTATTCAATTGTTGAACATGAACTTAATCCTGTACTGAGACTGGCTTTAATCAACAAATTGATTGATTGATTTCGCATAATATGTTGTTCTGATGTGTTGAGGGTGGAAGGATAATGGTGACGAAGGTTATGCAAACCCGTAAATTAGAATTTGATTATGCCATGACATCTGTGTTGAAGTTTCGAGCAGAGGTAAATAAGCTTATGGACTGGGAAGGTGATAATTGTTCAGTGATTATTAGACAATTAGTTGTGGATAGGGAGAGAAAGTTAATTGAAAAAAGAAAAAGGAAGCACTTTATCTTGAGACTTTGAGTTCAATAGCTACATTTTCTGAGCAGTTATTATAAGCTAAAATCTCTTCAGAGGAGATTTACCTTCCCTATAATTGCTTCATTGATGCGTTAGATTGTGGATAGCATTTTCCTGGGTGAGCATGTTCTAGAAAATGTAATTCCTTTTTTACTTTTCTTATTCTCGTTCACTCTCCTTCTTTAGGTGTTTCTGTTAGATATGAAAGTTCAACTTCCAACACTCTGTTCAAGCAACATGTATCTTTCCTATCATTTCTTGTTCCAGCGGCATAAGTGGATTCCCATGTCAAATCATTCGACCATCAATGCCATTTTGGTGAACTTGTGTGAGGTTCAGGTACTCCTTAAACATGTAGTTAGTTGCCTCTTAGCTGTAAACATTTTTAGCATAAGTAGCTCAAAATTTTATGTATCTCACCAAACAGGCACCTCGTCACCTATACCACCTTTTGTGTATATACTGTTTAATTTATGAGCTCATTTATTTGTTTACTGACCAAGTTCTTTGAAATAAGGTTTATATGTTTGAAGCCCTTTATTATGACCGAGTTAGATGGATCACTTACTGAATTACTAAGAATCTTAGAAAGAACTCTTGCGACCCCAAAATCATTCCCACATAAGCAATCTTATTTTCATCAGAAAAAAGCATTGTTGGATTCGAGATCAATATGAATTCTTGGGCATTGGCAATGGGAATGATGATACCCAAGTTCTGAAGCAAAATGCATGAAAATGTTCAATCTCGGCTTGTCTGAGATTTCCTGGTGAATGCTCGCTATTAGCAACCTGTTTTAGATGTAACTAATGTTTATATTTCCTTATGGTATAAGTTCATAGATTACTCCTAAAATCATTACCTGGATAATCCAGCCTTGAACAGGCACCATTTGTAGGAGATTCCTTTTGCAGATGCTTGCATCTGGAATTGAAACTCGCTTAAGTCTTGGAAGTCCTCCTTGGTAAAGATTGAGAAGTTTCACCACCATGATTGATTTGCTTTCATGAAAGATTCCTTTATTAACCACGGCTACCAACATCACTGAAATTGGCAACAAAAATCCTTGACTTTAAGGTAGAATCTCCTGGTAAGAATTTTTTAAAACTGCAGATTGAATGAAGCAAAAGAAGGCTTCTCTACCGAGCATTGTATTGACTTTTAGTTAGTATGATAGAAGAGTAATAGCTCGTGTGTCTATCATATAGTTGCTTATAGGACTACTATATGTGTTGAATTTCAAAACACTGATCCTTTCTTCATTCTGTTTTTATCTTAAGTCCGAATGATGATTTTAATCAATTTAAGGGAAAGCTGAAAGTGATTCTATCTATGTTTTTAGGGGAACCTCACAGTTCAATGAAAATTATAAATATTTATAATAAAATAAATATGATGTTCCTTCACCAGATAGTTCCATCTGTATACGCCTCTCACCAAGAAACTCTTTCTTAATTGTATTCATCTCTCTGATTATCTCACTTATGTTCATACGGCCATTAGGTGTTTCCGATGAACAAGCAACTCCAATTCTCACAAGTGAAGTCAGGCATTTCCTCATTTTCGCTTTTGTTCGGTGTCACTGTTAGTTTAATGGATTTGTTCTTCTGGCAGCAGACGCGAATCCACAATCTCCATCACTCTGTCTGGCAATGCTATCTTACAGTAGTCATGCAGGCTTAGTCCTGTAAATATTTCATCTGTTGGTCTTTTTCCTGTCAATATCTCTAGCGGTAAACATTTCCCTGTTTTGATGCTGATCCACCCATTCCGTATTCTGTGATTTCATCAGAAAAAAAAAAAACAAACAAATCATGTACGTTCTAAGGTTAAATCTCTGCGAAGATCATATTTTATGAAGTGAAAGATTAGAAGAAAGATACGAGTGTATTTCTTACCTGGAGCAACGTATCCAATAGAACCCCTGACTGCAATTGATTTGCTCTGATCTTTAATGGGATTAGTAATGTTCATAGGAAGGAACCTGGCCAACTCGAAATCTCCCACATGAGCAGTCATGTTCTCATCAAGAAGAACATTGCTTGGCTTTAAATCACCGTGAACAATTGGTGTTTCGCAATGGTAATGAAGATAATCCAAGGCGTTATCGACATCCACAGCTATGTTAAGCCTAAGTGGGAGGCCTAATTTCCTTGTATATTCCCTTGGGTGCAACCAACCTTCTAAGCTTTCACTGGGCATGAACTCGAAAACAAGAGCTTTGAAGTGGTTGCCTTCAAAATTTATGCTTGAACATGCAGTGATTATTTTCACAAGATTCCAGTGCCTGATCTTCCTTATAGCTTCGCTCTCTGCAGCGAAGCTCTTTGAAGCTCTTAGCTGATCAAGATTGAATACCTTTACGGCCACAGGATTTTCATCCTACTGCAGCTTAGTTTCCAACACCAACCAGTTTAGCCGAGGAAAATCCATCAGTGGCTTTAAGAAGTTGATCATAAGAGATCCTCAAGAATTCCTCTCCAATAGATGATTGGAGAGACAATATTCTTGGTTTTATTTTCCAAAATATTGCAACCAAAAGCGTTAGCAGCATCAGGCAGACACCCACACAAACTATAATGACAATAAATTCTTCTGCTTCTTAGAATCTTCAATGGCACAGGCTTGTAAATGCAATTCTGAAATGCCACCACAGAGCTTACTCTTTCCAGCAATTGAAATCACACTAGTGTTGGTAAAAACACCTTTTGTTGGTACTTGGCCCTCAAAGTTATTAAAGGACAAGTTCAAATTCTCGACAAATGTAAGGCTCTCTAGCTCTTTTGGAATTGAGCCAGACAAATTGCTGCGAGAAAGATCCAAATCTATGATTCCTTTCAAGGAACCAAAAGACGGAGGGATGCTTCCCCGGAATATGTTGCTGCCCCGAAGAAGGTGCAATCGCAAACAGTCTCCCAGGGTGCTTAGAATTTCACCGTACAACTTGTTCTCAGAAAAATCCAGTCCCTGTGTATTACTCAACGAACCAAGCTCCAAGAAGAGAGAATCATAAAACTGTTATGAGCAAAGCTGGCGGAAAATAAGGTGGAGAAAAGGCCAATTGTTTTAGGTATTGAACCACCAAGGGTGTTGTGAGAAAGATTTAAAATCTGTAACCTTTGAATGTTCTCAAGGCCTTCAGGGATATTTCCTGTCAGGTTGTTCTCTTCCAAATTCAGTTGGAAGAGTTGAGTGAAGTTGCCAATGGATTCCGGGATTGGACCAGAAAGTTTATTCCTGCTGAAAACTAGTTGTTGCAAGTTTTGAAGTTTCCCTATACTCGAGGGAATAGAACCTGAGAAAGAGTTTTTCTCTAAGCCAAGCTCAATTAAGTTGACATAGTTTGCTATCCCAGCTGGGATATTTCCAAGGAATTGATTTTCTCCAGCTTGCAGTATTCTAAGTTAGTTGAGAGATTAGTAAAGGAATCTAGTAAAACGCCACCGAAGCCATTATCATACAGTCCCAATATCCGTAAACTGGTGCAATTGGTTAAAGAATCAACAAAATTCAAATGATCAACAGCACCAGTGTCCAAGTTATTAGAACCCAAGTTCAGCCATCTAAGACTCGTCATTCTTCTTCCAAGATCAGTAGGAACCGGTCCCCAAAGTCTGCTCTCAGAGAGATCAAGAATACTCATTCCAGATGCATTGGAGAAAGAAACTGGAAAACTTCCAGTGAATTGGTTTTCTCCTACAGAAATTATACGAAGGCTTGGGAGTGTGAGGCCTATGTCCGAGGGAAGACTTCCTGTTAACTTGTTATTTGGAATGACTAAATCTGTGAGAGAGGAAATGTTATAGAGGGAAGGGGGAACTTCGCCGGAAATATTATTTACACCAATGCCAAAGTGTTCAAGGAACGTTTCCTTGAAGATTATTCGTTCCAAGAGAAAGAAGTGTGAGAAAAGATAGATTACCAAGAGATGGAGGGATAATTCCATGCAGAGAGAAAAGTAAGCTTGGAAAGAGAACCAAATGCCGCTGGAATTGTCCCAACAAGATCATTGAAAGTTAAGTCAATGTCTCTGAGATCTGAACAGCGCGACAAATTCCTTGGAATCTCACCCTGGAGCGTATTGTTTGTGAAATTTAGATTCTGCAGGCGAAACAGGTTGCCGATTTCTTCTGGGATGTTGCCTTGAAACCCACTGTCTTGAAGGTAAATTGAGCTTAGGAAGGTCAAATTCCCGATGAAAGGTGATATAGAGCCTGCCGGCCTTTGAGACCTTAAGTCCAACTCTACAACTCTCTGGTGCCGGCTGCCGCACTTTACTCCGTATGAACCGACTCATTCCACGAGCTCAGCATTCCAAGAGGATCTTCAGTGATCAAATTCTTGAATGCAAGCAAAGAAATCTTCTCTGTTTCGTTACTATATGCAGTAACGACATCAGCAACAGAGGAAAGAAAAGCTGCTGAGCCAAGCAAATAAGATCATGCTTACAGAATTTATTCTCATATCAAGAGAAAACCACATTTCTTCCAGTGGAGGAGAATGCGACAACTCTAGATTTCCATCAATTGAATAAATCCTGCAGCAAACAAAACTACAGAAGTATGAAATACCCAATAATTTATTCTGTAGGTTTTTTTTTTACTCTTTATGAATGTTCAATAATTATAAAGCATTTTTTAGCTCAACTATTCCCGTTCAAACGTGTTATCATTTTTGTAGCTGTAGAACTTTGAAATCGTGACAATTTTATATGATATTTATTCGTATGTTTTGTATCACCTCCCTATAATTCAGATGCACCTATCCTAGTACAAGTTTGCGTTTATGGTAAGCAATGAATGGACAGATTATGAGCCAAGCAGTGACGCTAAAGGCTGGTAGGAAGATTATTACCAACAATAATTTATCATTATTTTGCGGCCATAGAATCCACAAAATTGGGTGATGGCTATGACTTTTCTGATATGGACTTTCAGCGAGATCGTCTGAAGTATGAACTGATGATTGGAAATGACTTGTGAGAGAGAACTAAATCAGATTTAGATGAGATTGTCAGGTTAGACAATTATGATTTGGCCGATAAGGTCAGACTGTTGCTGTCAACAAGTAGTGACTAGATCAACAATGCTAATGTTTTGCTGATGTTCACAAGTAGTGACTTGTGAGAGAGAGGACAAAATTTACTTCGAATTGAGATGGGGAGAATTTGAGATATGGAATTTCGGGGACATTTTCCTGATTTGAAGTGAATAAAAAAACCTTCATTTCAAGCACAAGAATGCATGCAAAGGGAGATTTTATCCGTAACCGTAACACCATCATAAGACAACCGTTTTACTTGTTTTGAAGACAACTAAAACTGATTTGAGAAACATACCCATCTGGAATACGCCTCCGTTGGCAAACAAATCACCGGAAATGATGGTGGGGCGGACGTCGCGCTCGCTCCCCTGCTTCAAAATCCCGCCGTTAATTTTGCGACGATGTTTTTCTTTCTCTATCATTTACGAGGCTCGCTCGCATCATACGCATGAAAAGCTCCTTAAAAATCGTCGCCGTCCTCGATCCGATCTTTCCAGGGCGGAGATGAAGCACCGGTGGCCTGGGTGTACCCCCTTCCCTTCTGTTTGTCTCGCTGCCTCGCCTAAAAACTAACCCTTGATAAATTGGAAAATAATATAGAAATTTTGTAAAATCAGAGATGGACTCACGTTTCCAAAGAAATGCCTAAAACGCTTTCCTTTAGCAGTTTTTTTGTCACCTCTTGCACAGTAGACTGAATTCATAGCGAATGAATCGATTAGTTGGATCTAATTTTACGTTAATGTATTAGAGAGAAGAGCTTGGGATTGGATCAATCACTTACTTAATGGAGGCGTTAGAGAGATCGAAGGGAATGAGACTGACGACGGAGGATTTGAGAGCGAGATCGAACTGATGTTGGATTGAGAGAATGATAATTTAGACCGAGAAATTGAGGGAGTGAGATAGCATAGGAATCGCTCTTTGAACCAGTGCAGCCATGATTCTCTCTTGCAGAGAATCATGGCGGCGGGCTTGAACTCCAGGTCTGACAAGAACCACTCCTAAACGGCACCGTACTGATAACCTCTAAGGCTGTTACCATTGACCACTAACTGCAGTTCTTACAATTAGTTTATATAATCACGGGGCGTTCTTCAGTAACTGTATAAAGTGAAACATGAAATCGAAGTTTCAATTTCAACTACTGGTAAAAACTCATAACCACACAAATATTTTGAAATAAAAATGATAACATTAGTCTTTCGATCCACTTGTAATTGTAAATACAGAATACAGACAACTATGAGTTAGGCAAAATACTTTTCCTTCTGTTTTTTCGTGTTGTTTTTCTCTAACTGCTGTCCGAGCAACTCAACTTAGTTGAATGGAGGTCGTAAATTCCAATAACTTGGGCCGGTGTAGACATCATTTGGTAACAAAAGCCAACTCTGCCAAGTCGATGGCACGAGCAAGTGCGGCAGCCTTGTTCTGGCACTCACGGTGCTCGTCATCAGGATCACTGTCGGCAACAATACCGGCACCAGCTTGAAGGTAAGCCACCCATTCCCGACGCTTATTGGCATCCTTGTACAAGTACATTGTGTCATAACGAGCTCCGGTTGGGAAAACCATGGTCCTTAAAGCCAGGGCAATGTCCATATCTCCCGCAAAGGAAACACCTCCAAACCCACCACTGTAGGGGCCACGCCTATTTACCTCCAACTCGTCAATTAACTCCATTGCCTTCACCTGTATCATGTTGTCGGCGATGAATAGGCAGACATTAATAAGTAATGGTTGATGCAACTAATTAATCAATAAGGTAGTAATACGAGGGAGTTTCAACCTTTGGTGCTCCACTAACAGTTCCAACGGGCAGTGCAGCACGCAGGGCATCCCAGCAGGTGAGATGATCTTGCAACTCCCCTGTAACCTGCAGAAATTAGGATCCATGGCTTAGTTGAGAATTTAAGGTAAGTTTTATTGTCTAGGAGACATTTAGAGATCATATTAAAATCCGCCAAGAAAAGTCCATACAGCTTAGTGTTTAAGTTCTTCATCTGAATACTAAAACAATGATTAGATATGGAAGTGACGCCATCCAAAAAAATCCTATATCCTAGATGAACATTATTTAAGAGCTACAGGGGGAGAAAAGAACCCAAATTACCATGCAGACATAAATAAGTTAAAAATATTCTGTTCATAAAATTAATCCATGTGAGAAATACAGGTTTGTAAAAGTCAAATTCTTGTTTATAGTTTTCCAGCTTAGATTCTCACCGTGGAGCTTATGTGCATTACGTGCGAATACCGTTCAACATTCATAAGCTTTTCCACTTTGACAGAACCAGATGCTGCAACCTAAATCAACATAAGGTTATTAAGAACAGTTTTATGCACCTATGTTGCAGAATGCGTAATTATGCCCTTTCTCATAAAAAATACAAGAAATTGTATGATATGGTGAACAAAAATGAGAAATCATTTAAAAAAAACCTTTCCGACATCATTCCTTCCCAAATCAACCAGCATGACATGTTCTGCACACTGTTTTGCATCATTTAGCAAATCTGTTTCCAACATCTCATCTTCTTCAGTAGTCTTACCTCTTCGAACTGTTCCGGCCAAAGGTCGATTCATGATCTTGTTCTGTTGTAATAACAAGAATAGTAACAACCATGCCAATAAATGTTCAAAATAAATAACCAATAAACTCAAGGTTTGCAAGCCTTTCTGTGTAATTTTCAGGATAACCTGAGTAATTCAATTTCATAACTGTAACAATTTACCTTCTTTACTCGAGTAAGAATTTCTGGACTTGAAGCTACCAGAATACACCCCCTCGCCTGGCAAAAGAAAATTTTGATATCAGAAAGTGCTACAAAAATTCAGTAACTATAATAATTTCAGATAGC
Organism: Swietenia macrophylla; assembly: GCA_032401905.1. NCBI lineage: Eukaryota > Viridiplantae > Streptophyta > Magnoliopsida > Sapindales > Meliaceae > Swietenia > Swietenia macrophylla. Next base: position 2,587,338 of record CP135571.1, on the reverse strand, counting down.
AACACCATACTTGCAGATAAGTCATATATGGACTTGGATTCACAACTCTCAATGCTCTATAAACTTCAAATGGATCAGCAAATGTTCGACGTTCAAAACGTTGACTTAGTACGATTTGGAAAATATCCCCAGCCTGAATATGTTCTTTCGCCTGTAGTACAGCATGCTTGTACGCTTCGCTTGTCATGTTTGAATTTTTTAAAGGAGGACCAAAATGACGAGTTTGTAAGTCTACAGAACCTGGGGAGAGCCTTGGCCTAAGAATCAAAAAAAGCCCAAAAAAAAAAAATTGAATTTTTGAAAAACCAATGTAAAAGTAGACAAACAAGTACAAAGTAACTCACGGGTGAATATCCTGAACTCTGGCCACCAAATTTTCCAAGTGTACCACCCCATCAGCATATGCTTTCTCAATAGATGATTGTTGATCTAACCTCACCCAGTGGATTATATATGCTTTCTTAGGAGGGAATAAAAACAAAGCACTTAAAAAAAGCTCCTTAACAGCCCATAAGCAAAGTCAAAGTAAATACAAAACACCTGATGATGGCACCAATTTCATAAATTGACAAATGAATTCTGGTTATATAGGTGGTTTTTTTTTTTTTTCCAGCAGCCTTTTTACAGAAAAAGATTGACAAAAACACATAAAAGGCACTTCAAGAGGATGAAATATGAATTTTATCTTAGAAGTTTTTATAATGCATCCTTTTTCCTCTTGAGAAAATGAACATTTATCTAAATACAGTTCATGTGTGGCACAATAGGCAAAGGTCGATAATATTGTTGACTTTTTTGATGGATGTAAACAAAGTACCTTCTCAACATGATCAAACACAATCACATCATTATAGAGCCCTAGATGTATGTCCGCAAGATTTCTGTCATCATCTGGTGCCTTCGAAAAAGGCAGCTTTTTCTTCTCCACATAGCGGACTGTATCATATGAGAAGTAACCTACCCAACCACCTATTCATGACAATAATATATTTCTTAGTATGAAAACTTTAAAGGTCTTGCAAAGGAACGAACAATATAACCATTTCAGTGTTAGCAAATTTAAGTAACCGATTATTAAATTCCAATATCAATTCAATTTAGCGCAAAATTCAAAGAACTTGTATCATGATAAAATCACACTTAAGAGAATAAAATTAACAATAAAACAAGTAATATATGAACAAAAATTTTTTACCACAAAAAGCATCAGGAAGTTCGTCAATTAGTTGAGGCTTCCAACTCTCAGAGATTCTTCTAGGAATCACCATGGGATCCTCGACAATCTCCTCATCCAAGCTCCCCTTCTCATGGTCCATTATCTTAACCTTATTATCTTTCGCTACAATTTCCATCACCGGCTGGGCTCCGACCACACTATACCTCCCCTGCAACAACCAACTCGGTATCATATACGCAATCCACAATTACAACTAGCCATATACTCAAAACTATCAATATACAAAATAAAAAGGTTCTTACAACACTAGAAACCCGAAAACCAGGCTCCACTGATTCAAAAAGAAAACTTGGAGCCTCTCTGTCATCTTCTTGAACCAAACAACGATATGCAAGAACTGGAGTCAGGTGGTCCGAGAATATGCAACGGTATAACGGTACCAAATTTCCATTTTTAGAAGCTTCAGCAAATTTCGCCGCATCATTTACTAAGAGGGGGTGGGGGGAGAAGAAAAAGAAAACGAAACAAGCAAACAACAATGCCATTTAAGTATCTAATAACTTCGACTTCAATACTCATAAGCTGCTGTATAAAAAAATAACAAAATCATCTAAAAAAAAGTTATTAAATACACATGGAAATATTAAAGCATGACCTTAATTAATTCAAATTCTTTTTTTCCTAGACAAAAATGAAAAAATGAATTTTGTTTTTTGAAAACATTTTCTCGACAATTGAAATTTCGAAATATTGAAAATAATGAAAAACTTCTGCTATTACATTTCGAAGAAGTAGAAGGAAGAACTTTATTTGAACCGGCTAGGAATTCAAAACTAGTTCAAATACATTAACGATACTTGTTTTATATTTCTTCCAATTAGTAATAAACCATATTTCCTCGCATTTTTGAGCAACCAAACAGTGAACAATTGCACAGAAATAATCAATTAACCTAACGATGAACTGGTCGATAGAGAAATGCAGCACTTGACTGTACGCACACATGCAGCTGTTGAGCTCGAGAGGCTTCTCGTAGAAATGCGAGTGGCCGGTATCGCAGGCAGCCGGTGACCGGACGGAACCAAGCGGTGGGAGAAGAGTAGGGACTGCATTATCGCCACTACATTCATGGAGGAAGTCTCTAAATTCTACTTTGGTCTCTTCGGCTCGCCAGAATGCTAGTGAAGGGAGGAACAGCGACTCTCTATCACGGCGGCACGTAATATAAAATTCAATTTTTTTCCTATTATGCCCTTGTGAGTCAGCATGTAAAATTTGTATCACTATCGGTAGCCCTTGACTAAACCTAAGATTGACCCATGGAGGCCACGCACCGTGTGAGAATTTTTTATCCGGCGCTGAGAAGGGGCCAGTATTTGAAGTTAACAAGTGAAGGTGAGTTTGAGTTTGTTCTAATACTGTTACTTGCTACGGTCGAACTTATTATTAATAAAAAAATTAATTTATTAAATAATATTATTTATCGATTCATATTCTATTTAACATAAATCGTAACACATTTTATCTAAGATAAATCGTAACACATTGTACGGTTGATTTAAAGATATATTTATATTTTTATGTTAAAAGGAGAAGACAGAGCAGAGCAATGTAGCCGACAGTATTTACGAAGGACAAAACTTCAAATTTTGTATTTCCATTTTTTTTTTTTTAATTACAACTTCAACTACTCAACCTTTGTTGTAGATTATACACATACAAAACAAAAGCCTGTTGGTTAAGGTATTGCTTATCCGAATCGTGCAGTGGTACAAGGATGCCGCTGTGATGCTGAATGAACTGTCCCTTTGTGCGCTAGCTGTCCGCGATCTTAGCTTGCCTTTCTTGCATAACAAAATGCCGAATGTTGCTGCCTCTGCTCCTAGCTTTAACAGCCAAGGCATGCGGTGCAGGCTTGCGCGGACTCTAAGTTGCCAAGGCGGTGAGCTGATGTGTCTGCTGGCTAATTTAAATTATGAAAAAAATTTAAGGCAGTACGATTTTATTATATTAATATAAATAATATATTAATTTTTTAAATTAATAAAATAAAAAATTTATTTATTAATAATAAATAAAAAATTAAAAAAATATCACTTTCTAATTAACTTAAATGTAAAAAATTTATAAAATTTATTTTAATTTTTTTATTCGATGTCAATAAATAAATTTATTTATTTTTATTAATTAGATTATTCTACTATATTATTTATATTAACGTCGTAAAATTATTCTACCTAAAATTTTTTTTGTATGTTTATTTTTTTTTCACATCTAAATCACAATTAAAAATTGAGTATATATTGAATGAGACTGAATTAAAATCAAGTGTAAATTAAATCTAATCTATTATGAGCTATGTAGGATTACAGAGTTAATATTTTTATTGAATTATAAATAAAGTTAAATTAATATAAATATTAGCAATTATATTTTTATTACTTTAATTTTATTTTTTAAAAATAATTTTAATTCAATTTTATTTCATCCAGCTATCAACTACTCTCTGTGCATGACTGTTCAGAAGTCGACAATGGCTGAATAATTACTAATAATTCTATAACTATTTCAGCTGCTTTACAAAAGATGGATCCTACTACAACAGGCTCTTAATTCTATTAACTAGAAATTTGAAATGCTTTCATCCGAGAAGGGGAATGGATATGGTAAGCATACCATCAATCCCAATACCAAAACTAAGATTCCGAGGCCAACATATTTATCTTCAGGGTCCGTGATTTCCTCTGAGAGTGGAGCAATCGGCCCCCTCTGCAAGAAGAATACGAGCACCACCCAGTAGAATGCAACATCATTAAAAAGTGAGGACAGACCTAGCAGCACAATTGACGCGGCTGTGAAGCGGGCTGAAGCCTGTTAAATAGAAGAGTTTATCATTATAACAGTTTTCCATTACTAGTTTAGATAGCCAGAATCAAGATTGCGAGTTTGAAGGTGTAAGGATGGTTCTGAGGCTTGTGGAAGAAGATTTCTGTAATGATTATTTGAAGTCAAAGTTTACTGATTCTTCAAAGGAATTACCTTTCTTCCCCATATTGCAAAGGAAATTCGGCCACCGTCTAGCTCTCCTGCCGGGATGCTGTTGATGGCGTTTATAAGAAGTCCAGCCCAAGCCCAAATCACTAATGGGTTTACGGATATGGGTGTGCCTTCCTTGAGTACATCGCCAAGAAGAAGCTTTGCTATAAAAGAAGAGGGAATGCCGAAGTCAGCATAGCCATTCTCCAACTTTTGATGCCAAAGACCAGCTAATGTCAATAAAAACAAATTTCCAGAAAAAAAAAAATTGCATACCAAAACCACCGGCCAGAAATGATTCATGAAACACAGAAGCATCAACAACGATACCAATGCCATCACTGGGTGGGAGGATGAATCCTAAAAGGAAAAGAACAAAGCCCAAGGAAAACCCGGCCAAAGGTCCTGCTGCAGCAACCTTCAGAAGATCTTCACGCTTGGAAACAATATTTCTAATCCTAGTTATAGCACCAAACGAGCCTATCTGCCACCAAAATAGTTCATTAGACTTTACATACATGTACAGAAAATTCAAAATGATTAGTAAATGCATTTTGGAAAAAAAAATATGGCGGACCAGTGGCCACCATGGTTGTTATCTGCCAAGTGATAATGAGGGCATTTTTTAATGTTATAACTTGGACATTACAATTCATGTGAATCATGGTAAAATCAGTAATGTAAGTTCTCAAATCCTAAACAGCCGAGAAAAATTCAGTAGGCTTTTTGGTTACAACTAAAAAAGTGGTGAATTTCTTCCAACTAAAAGTTGGTATAGAATAACCATAAATATATCACCTGCCAACTAGGAACAAAATATGGCACCCCCAGCTTAACTCCGGTGCTATTCGCAACTAAAATGTGGCCAAGTTCATGTACCCCTAGAACAAGTGCGGTAACAAGAGCTCCAGGAAGGCCATTTGTCAACAGGTTGAGATTGTCAAAAGTTGATCTGCAGCATTAAAAATATTGTTGTGGCAATCAAATCATTGCCACCTCATGAAGTTCCTGGCATTTCAGCAAATACTTTTGTATAAAGTCATACAGAACCACTTACAATAAGTTGGACTGCAGTGCAGGCACATTGCGCAGAAGTAATGTAAACACAGTAACCAGCCCAAATGCCCCAGCCGCAAACCACTCTGGGACAGCTGCAAAGGAAATACAGAATAATTCATGGTTTATAATCTTCAAGTGTCAGTGATGGGACTCAGGTTATGATAATGAATTACAAAATAATTCATGGTTGATAATCTTTAAGTTTCAATGATGGAATTCCAGTTACAATAATGAATTTTGATATTGGCATAGATATTTGATACATGAGAGCTAAATAATCACCTGTTGTCTCCGGTCGCAATGTTTCCCTTGGAACTACAACTGCTACTGGTTTATCATCCTCTGGATTGACCAGAAGAAAAAGCTTATACTGATCCCCAAATTTATTCTGCGTAAATATTGAGCAGAAATTCGGTTTAGCAAAGAATAACTCAAAGTCTACATAAATATTATAGTGTATAAACTGCAGATCTATGTACCTTCATCCTCATTGATATCTTTTCATGGCTTTTAGCAGCCTGCCCTCTCAGATTTCCTTTAAACAAAACTCCACCCTGACAAAAGTAAATCAATAAGTTCAAAGAACCTGTAAACACATCCATAAAAAAGTAGCAGCCAACTGGAAAAAGTAACACAATTTTGCCCAATGAATAAAGAATACTCTGTTTGCTAGCATACTTTGATTCCTTCCCAAAGGAGAGATTTGAAATCCACAAAAGTGAATAAAGAATTCCTTATTTTTAAAGAATATTGTTATGAACTTCAATATTGATTGGGGTTTCTGGTCCTGGTTGCATTCTTCGTTTGTCATCATTCACATAAAAGTTTCACCTATGAAAGGAGAAAATGAGAACAAAAAAGCCATCCAAGTTCTTGCTCACCTCATATGGCTCCTGGTTTGTCACAAAAAAAGTATCAAAGCCAAATACTTGGTCCTTGAGAATATCTATTGTCTCCTTTTGAATCCTTATCAATTCATCCAGTTGCTGAGGCTGTTCAGGAATATATGAAGAGAATTAAAGTAAGAATGGATGGATGATCTCTGCTCTAATGCACAAAACACATTACGGTGTGTGGGTCATTATCACCTTCACTCCTGGCAAAGGGGATCCAGCAGCAACTTCTATATTATCAACATCCTGCTTCAGACAAAACCTTAATGCAATAAAGGTCAGAGGAACAAAAATTCATACCCTAAGCCCAACTATTTCCCTGTTCTTTGAGAGTAACGAACTCAAAATGAGAATCAAAACTTTAAATAGACAAACTGTTTCCTTCAAGAATTCATATTCTATAAGATGACCAGCTAGAAGGTAATGTTTCATGGTGAGATTCAAATGCCAACCCTCAGTATGTCCTATTTGAACCTTAAATGACTTGATATGTTTTGAAGCACATGAAAACAAGGTTATGGACAGATATGTTACTGGTAAGAGTCAATTTTTTAATATAATGAAATGATCAGAAGCCATATATTCTATCTTTCAATTTAAATTTTCTTATAAAAATTAGATAACACCGAAGCATGAATGGTAACATCAGGAAAGGAAAAGTTAACAAGCATTTTTCCCATTCCTATAAATTCCAATTATGAGGGTGATAAGTGGAAAGTGAAGTCATCATGTCACGAGTATGATGATCATCTGACAAAAACAAGCCATCTAACGACTGCAATCCACGTTAGCATAAATTTAATAACTATGAAATAAAATACCTGGGCACCACCTTCAGTATTAGTTTCTACATCATTGCCATTTATTTGATTTACAACTTCATTCACAGCTTCCAGCTGTAAATCTGTCTGGGAATTGTTCTCCTGCTTATGCGAATCAGTGTCAGGTTGATTTTCTCCATTTTCTTGTACTTCTTTTTCCTAGATATATTCAGACAAATTCCATTTCCATCAAAGAAACATAAACGTTGATAAAGATCATACTATATAAAAGGGGCCAATTATGGGAATTACAGGACATGTTCAACATTCCATGAAAGATTACATCTTTTCTTTTTCTTCGTGTGTCTGTGATATCATCACTTTGTCAACAAAATATTTCATGCAACCATGAAACAGATGAAATTTCACCCATCACATCACTTTGCGAACAAAATACTTCATGCTTCCCAATCTGCTCCATTTTGGCACTTACAAGTCGAAGTACTCAAAACTAAGGCAGTGATTTTGGTAGCACAAAATGGGGTCCTTTGACTAACTAAATGAAATCCTAAAACCCAATCCTAAAATAAAAAAAACTGGTTGTTTGATGCAAGCATAACCATAAAAGTGCATTTCAATTCCATTGAACCTAATCTCCCAGTTGAAGAAAAATTTACTACTCAAAGAAGACGGATTCAAAATCAAACACTGTGCTCAGTCAGAAGCATACTTGTACATATATGCTAGCAAAACGTAAAACAAGCATAGTAAAAAAATTAGAAATTAAAGAGAAAAAAAAAAAAAAAAGAGAAACACCTTATCATTATTGCCATCCGGCTCAGTCTGTGTATCAGTTGCTCTACAAATAATCTCCCTCTTCCGCCTACAAAATCAACGCAATAAACACTGATCCATAACTCAGAAGAAAAAAACCAATAACTAAGCAGCAGTTACCTTGAAACCCGATAGGACCTGAAATTCGCTGCACAGTTCCGTTCCGGGCGAGTAACATGTAAAGAAGCCAAAAATGGCTGAAAACGAAGATGACAACAAGAACTGAACTGTGACAACAGACTCGAGTTCCAGCGAAAAGTTGTCGTGAAATTCATCTTTCTTAATTTAGAATATAAGAAAAGACAGAAGCTTGAACTTCATTGAAACTGAGAGATTAACGTCGTTAAAAATTGGAGACTTCTAAGGTTTTGGTTTAAGAATTTGGAGATGTTGTGGCGCCTTATCTCAGGAGATGTTGGTTTAAGAATTTTTCGTTTATGGATATTTATATTTCGAAAGGCGAACCTGGACTTAGCAATCAGGATGCGACACGTGTTTGAGGGAGTTCTTGGATTAGAAAGTTGGGGCCTAGACGGATTAGTACTTAAAGGATGCAAAAAGGACCACCAAGACATGGTATTTTCTAATTTTATATTTAATTTCAAAAATTCAAATGGGCTTTTACTTTGATTTTTCCAATGTTAAATATACGGTAAACATTTGATGAATTCCAAGCTTTTATCTGACACAGCTGTTAAAGTAAAGTTTCTGGGGATTTACGGCAGACCAGAGGAAAGAGAGACCGTAAGAGAAAGCACCAGAGTGCAGACATGCCTTGCCTGCGTATCCTCAGGCCTCAATTAATTCCCACCTTGTCTTGCGCCTACTACGGACATTTGCACCGAATAGGAAGTTGCTAAAAACACTTCGGGTAATGGTGCTGGCTCTAGTTCCACAAAGTCTCCTCATTGACTTCGTCGTCTCTACTGATCCATCCACAGAAGGGCCTGGGCAGCTGAAATTGGAATACGGCTGTTTTGGGTGAACAGCGACACAGAAAAGGAAAGAAAAAGGAGACCCATTTGAGGAAAAGAGAAAGAAAAACGGGAGAAATTGAGAGAGAATATGACATTTTTGCATTACCTTCGAGGGGCGTCCTCTTGGCGCCATTGTGAATAAATGAATCACTCGACCCTGAAAACCGAAGAAAACAAGAATGATTTAACCAAGAAACACTGGAATCCTAATAACTTGAAGGCTGATATTCTGGAGGGGAAGCCGGAAAAAGATTCAAATGCATTTGACAGTTCAATCACAATAGACACGTAACACTCATTTCTCTCCGGCAGTCAATGACTTACATGTCCCCTGGTTTTCATGTTGGTGACACGTGTCGTGCTACGAGTAACTTGATAGAAGTACACTCGGACGAGATTATAACATTTTATACTTCCTATATTTCTAGATACCTATAACCTACATTAGAATAATTGAAATAATTTTTAATCTTAAAATACGTACGTCAAATTTAGCCTAAGAGAATTAAGAGTAATTTGGTCATTTCGAAAGGCCATTTGCGGGCCTGGTTCGGGTAAGGGGCATCCATATCCATACCATACCCGGCCACCAACGTACATATCCATGTCCGTCAGATCTGAATCAGGTTTTCGTACGTCCGCATCGAGACGACTTCTCATTCGCAAGCTTGAAAAGCGTACGATTTATCGTTTTCGTTGAAAAGTGGCCATGGCAATAGTTGGTTGTTTCCTTAAAATTGAAGAAATGTTGTTAGTACGGTGCAATTGTCTCTTTAAATTCCATGGTTTCTTAGCAAACTAACCCGAAGCCATTCCTTTCTCTTCAGTCTTCAGTGCCAAGCGTCAAGCATTCAAGCCAAGATTTTGACCGCCAAACGCCAACTCCAGGGCAATCAAACCCAAGAAGTAAGTGAGGCTGCCTTGCCACATTTTGGTCATCACTCAGCAGAGAAAAACCGTACAATTTTCTTTACCAATTATCGTCTCTTTAGCTTCATTACCAGCCATGTCATCATTGTCAAAAGATTGCCGGATTCGATTAAACGCAGATTCCGCAACTTCGACTCCTGGTAAGTGTTTGTATTTACATATTTTCGCTCCATTGCTGATTTGCTTTAAGCCCATGTGATATAATTGTACGTCCCTTCTCTCTTCTACTTAGCATGTTTGAAAACAGACTTAGTAGGATCCTTTACTTTCGGTTCTTCTGCTTCAACATCTGGTAAGTATTCTTATCATCTCTGACGCAAAGTTAATACTCCAGAAACATTTACAACTTGTATATATTGATTGCTTCTCTCATTTTTGGTAAATATATTTCATGATGCTAGCATATTGTGCTTTCAAGCATGTGTACATAGTGTATACATTGTATGAATTCTTCGATCTTTTTCCAATGAATTTCAACTATGCTTCAGACGGGAACAACAATCGTTCTTTTCGCTTAATAAAAAAACAGCGGAATGCAAAAAGGAACTGTAAACGCTGTCTAAGTCGAAGTCTGCATACGAGTGATGCTTCTGTTTTTGCAGCACAGGCTCCTGCTAATGCTAACGCATTTGATACCCAGCTTTCTAGAGTTTCATCTGAGACGAAATCAACTGTTGGTGAGATCAATGTTACATCATGGATCAAATTTCTGAAAAAATTATTTCTTTAGTTGATAAAGTTTGATTACAATCGTGGCTGAGAAAGAAAACATGTTGTGTATTGGTCTTCCCTTTGCAGATGAGATCAAACAAAACAAGGCAACTAGAAAACCAAATAAGGAACCAGTGACAAATTCTCCTTTGCTATTGACAGTGGTTTCTCGAATCCTGAATGTAATACCACAAAGCCCACATTTTTACCAGTTTCGAAACTACTCTGAGCTAACAAGAACCAAATTAATATCTGCATGGGATCAAATTTTTGAAGAAACAGTTGAAGGAATACACTCTTTAGAAGTGGTGGATTTCTGGGTGAGAGCCAAAATGTTGTGGAAAGCAATGGAAGAATTGCAAAATGTGGGGTACAATGTGATTGCATTAAGGAAAAGATTAGTGGAATTAACTGATGTTGTAATAGAGCTCAAGTTGTCAGAATCTGTGATAAAAGGGTTGAAGATCAAGGCTGAGAATCATAGAATGGAGAAGAGTAGGCTTGAGAGTTTGATTGTGAGCTTGCAAGCAATGGCCAAGAGAGAAGAAGATAGCTGGGAGAGTGAACTGATTGCAGCAGCAAAGTTAGAAAATGATTTACCAAAGTTTGCTGCTGTCTTTTCTAAATTAGCCATGGATCCACTGTAGTTGGAGTAGGCTGACTATCATTTAACCAAGTTTGTTTCTAGTTAAATTATGTGATGCACTAAGATGCATTATGGTTGTAACCTATAATTGGGAGTGCTCCAGGCTTGGATTTTTAGTATTGGCTAACGACATACTCCTCAATATCTGGTCGGTTTTTTTGTGCCTCATTGTTAAGAAATCTTTATAATGAAATTCAATTACTTGTTTTCTTGGGCCATGATGTTGAGAAATTCAACCTTAAAAAGAGAATGATTCATACATGGAAGGCCTAGTTATGAAACTTAAGTATAGTTCTGATCTAGCTCAAAGAGGAGAAAAGAGTACGAGGCATAGGAGAGGTAAGCTTTTCCAAGCTTTAAGTAGCCCATTGGATAACTGCAATCCTGACATCAAACAGCCTCACAGAAGCCTATATCATTTTTTATTCGTTTTCACTGTGATCCCTGACAATGTTATCTTGGAGTTGCAGAGCCCAAAAGCAATCCTTTACTAATCTGATTGGTTGAGATTCACTGCTATAAATCACGCGAATGTTGAAATTTAAAATCCTGTGAAACGCTCAGGATTAAAGTGATTACTGTATATGATAAGAGCTATGATAAGATGTCTGCTTTATGTCTCCACTCTCCAGCTCTGAAACTTATTTATTTATTTATATGTGTAAAATCAACATACTGTGCAACCAAAAAAATAAATAATAAAGTAAAGAAATGCAAACATGTGATGCTTGAGCTCTGCTTTCATCTTAAGAAAGCGCCTCCTTAAAACACTTTTTCTGAAGTTGTTTTTATATTAAGCTTTATAGTGCAAAATAATTGCTCAACGGAAAAAAAATTATTCTTTTACTTTATTGCAACACCCTGTTTGCTTTGACGTTTTAACTGAAATGAGAAAATGGTTTTTGGGCCAGGGAATTGCTCATCTAGAATGTGCTTTTGAGAGTTAGATGCTTCTTTGACTAGTCAAACTCCACAGAATATAATCAAGCAACAGGACAGACATAAGGAGCGATGGATTCATGTGACATGAGAAAAACAAATCAATTAGAACCATATCCATACGAATCAGTCAAAAGGTTGATTCACTATTGATTGCAATTATATGCTTTGGATTCATATGGTCTCTCACATGCAACAGAGTTCCAGAAAAGAAGCAACCAAATTGATCTGGGTAAGATTACAGGATAATTTCATAAGAAAATATAAAAATTTTGATTTAATATCAAAGAACATATAAACATCCACAATCATCTAATAGTAGTAATATAGAAAATGTTGAACCAACGAACAATAAAAAAAAAAAATACAACACGCCGCATGTAGGGGAGATGGCATGCAATGCAAATGCTGAATCTGATGCCTCCCTGTGTACAATAATACAAACAGAGTATGTTAAAAATGCTGTGTTGGGAATGTAGGTAGATTTCAAGTTCAGCAATGTTAGGTCCGTACTCAATGATGAGCAGTGGCAACTGAAGTGGCTGGTGCCGGGCACTGATAACACTTGGCGAAGAGTCCGAATGTGTCAACTTGTTTGATGAAGTTGGCCATGCTAGCCCATCCTCCCAATCCAAATCCAACCACGAGTATCCATACTACTATGAATGTGTTCAGCACATACATTGCTGTCCAACTGGGGAGGAAGAATGGAAGCTTCTCCGCTGAATTCTGCTTACACAAGAATTACATAAGAGAAAATTGTCGGAAGACTAGCAAAAGATGAATGCTATTGGGATACAACAAAATTTGTTTATGTAGCACTCTATAAGTTTTGTCAAAAGTGAATACCCTTCAAAATGCTAACCAAAGAAGTATCGAGACATAGTACAAGGATTCAAATTAATGATTCTTACTCTTTAAATGGAATTCATAGTACTGTGCAATAATAAATGGTTTATAACACATTAATGTGAAGAATAAGATAGGTGGGTTATTAAACTTCCAGCTAATTCTACCACTTGAGTAATATGGCAATATAAAGTGTGAATATAGCACACAACTGCATTACAAGGAGAGACCACCAACCTCGTCTTAGTTCATAAACTTGCATTTTTTGTGCATTAACTACCCTGAAGGGGCCTAGAACTACAATGACATTGGGAGTTGAAGTGATCTCCAAGCTACATTATGAGGCTGGAAACATGCTAATAATACAATTAAACTTGTATAACCCCATAAAGCAACAATCAGATTCAGCATCGTTGCAGAAATTTTTGTTGCTTTTTGGTACTTAAGATTTGGACTCATAATAGCTACAATTCTAAACAGTAACCAACATGGAAATCCTATCAATTATGCATACACGCCATGCACAAGCAGGGTAGTTTGTGCATTAGATAAACATTGAATATAAGAGGTTGAAAGATTGGACCATTTACCTGTCGAGCGGAGGCTGATCGATAAGTGAGCATATGGGCTAAAGCAGGGATGATGTAGACAGTGAAGCTGACAAGAAGAGCCCCCACAGCTGAGTTAATGGGACCAAAGAAAGGAAATATAATGGCCAAGAACCATATAGGAACCACCACAGGCAACCGGGCAAGTGCCCTCAAACATATGCTCTTTGTGCCATGCAGTCCCACCACTTTCTCCCACACAAAATATAAAGGAGTACAAGCAAACCCAAATGTTATGAACTGCAAAACAATAATTTGAAATATCAGTCGTGCCAACTCAGTTGCTCAACTAGGCTAATACAATATCAAAAAAATCAGTTGTGATCATAATATGCACAAACCTGGTGGATTAGCATTAGGATAACTGCAGCATCACGCCATCCAGTGCGTGGAAGCAGTGAGAAGGCATTCGAATGTGTAAGGAGTTGGTCGCCAAAAGCCCAGTAAACAGCAGCAGCAGACGGAATGGTTAGCGTGAACACATAAAGGGTGGCAAGAAGATATATGTACTTGAATTTCTGAGGCTTCCACATTGCATGCATAATTTCTCTGAAACATTAAAATCATAAATTCCTGAATTTCATTCTCATCGCCTGTCAGTCAAACAAAAGTCTCTGGCCAAAATGAAATATGTGGGACATGCCACAAATATGATACTTTTTAGCAAGGAAACATAATCAAGATCCTTTGGAAAAAGGGGAAAATTTTCAACTAAAGTGGCAGAGCAAATGGGGATCCTCTGGATTCACAACGATAAAAGTTCATTCAAATTAGGATAAGATAAGCTGTAATTTCCAGCATCAGCCAGCAAGCAAAAGCACCTAAAGTTACAAAATCTACCAACCCATGAGACTTTTTCAGCCAGCACCGAACACAAAATCAAACAAAACATTGACTAATAAATCAAAACCATTTTAAGAAGATTAAAGAGTCAATATCAAAATTGTCTTCTTTTTCAACCCCACCAATGGCAAACAAAAGCTGCTAGCAAAATCTACCAAGCAACAGATTTTATTTTCTTTTTTGAAACTTTTCTTCACCTTTAAATTATTGAATAAAAAAATGGGGGAATTGTTGGCTTACACAGTGACTGCATGCCCACCAAAAGTGTAAAGTATATTGGTGGCGCCTGTGAAGTACAAAACCAATTTGGTTGGGCCTGAGTGAATCACACCATCGACCTGCAAAAGGGTTAAAGTAAAGGGGCTCAAATCTAACAGCTGATAAGCGAAGAAGACAAAGAGGAAGCATCCGGACCACTGAATGAAATTACCTGGCCATGAACAAGAGATGCAATTGTTAAATACCAGGCAGTATAAGTGGTCATACCAAGGCCAAGGAAAGACCAAATTCGGTAATTGTGAAATGAAGGGATGAACACAGTGGTGGCACAACAAGCTCCAAAGATATACGTCCAAGTTCTCTTGTCTAAATTGTCATTTATGTAGTATATATTACTGTCATCACAGAAATAAATTAAGCAGAAACTGTTAGATGAAATGAAACAAAAACCAAATCTTTTAAGCTTAAAATTTAATAAAAAATAGATAGGAAAAAAAAATTATAGACCTTGCACAAGCTATAAGTTGGATAACAGATCCAAAGAGCAGAAAAGTACAGTTGAAGGCTAATCCAACAGCTTTCCAATATGGTCCCAACAGACCATCCAACACTTCAAACCACTGCAGAGTTCATGAAAAAAAATTGTAAACATAGAAACAAGTGAAATTATGAGTTGTGATATAAAAAAAAATGTTTTTTTTTTATTTTTTTAGTTGTTATTGAAAGGCAAACCTGTATGACATGGTTCTTGAAGCTGACATTCTCTTTCTCCTTTCTGCTTCGATACTCGACATAGAGAACACTGATAAGATATGCAGTCCAGCTACCAAGAATTCCATAAAAAATCTGAAATATAACACCTGATAGCATTCCCAGTTGAGAGAAAGAATATGGCAGAGTCAGCAGAACCTGGGCAACCTGTAATTGAAAACACAAAATAACGAACCAAAAATTTTCATCAGAAACTGATGAAAATGAGAAGGGTTTTTTCTGTTTTACTTGTAAAAGAAGTATTACCTGATTTGATGCACAGCTAAACCAGGCATCGTAGACAGACCCACCATGCCAAAGCAGACTTTTCAGGCCAAAGTTTGAGTGATCTGCCTTACTCTCTTCCCCTTTCTGTGCATTCTCAGTCTCGTTAAAGCTTGGAACCATGGCTTCCTCCGCTTGTTTCTGTGATATCATTTTCCTTCGCTTCTCTAGACACAAATAAGATCTGCAACACGAAAAACAAGAATAAATATCATAAATTTAAACCAAACCCAGAAAATTAAAGTAAAGAAAAGAAGTGTATGACCTACAGCCTCAGTGTAGATTGCCTTGTTTCGACGACTTTTGTTGATTTATAGTAAGATGGTGGACTACAAGATACTCCTTTCTCGACAAATGTGCGATCACTTCCAAATTGGCTTACTTCTACAGCTCTTCACTCTAAGGAAAGAGACACTGAATTTGTGCCTGGCTTGGCCTTTTAGAGCAGGAATCCAGAGTTGTTTGGCTCACTTAGCAGTTACAAGTTTAATCTTTGTGCATTTACAAAATCATTTAAAGTATAAAGAGAAATAAAAAAAGTCTTCACAATTCCAGGATTGGCAGTGTCTTAAATGACTCTTTCAAGACTCCATTGACATACCCCATAAGTTCTCTCTCTTTTTATAAAGGATTTTCGTCCTGGCACCGTCGAAAAACCCCAGAAACAATAAAGTGTTTTGTTTTCTCTTAAAGAGGGAAAACTGCGAGCCAAGCGATAACAAAACCCAATATCTGACAACCAACAAAGGAAGCACCTGAGAGAGGGAAATACTTGCAACTACTTTTTGGCAGCACAAGCACTGTGTTTAAAGACAACAAATAAATGAAAAGAACAAGTGATGACAACAGCACGAAATCTATATTTTCATGCTTTGCTTCCTTTTACTCAACTCCTCTGTCTGTGTGTTTTCTGTTAACAGTTGCAGAGATCTTTAGATGGCCTCTATGATGTATCGCTGTACTTCTGCTCAAAAAATTTCTTTATTCCCTCTCTCTCTTCAGTTTCTCGTGTCTCCGACTGTTGTCTCTCAGTCTGCTCCCACTACTACCACCATAGCATTCGTTTAAATATACGGTTTCATGAATGTCTCTGTGTGTACAGTGCATATCCGAATCTAACAAATGAAATAATGAAAAATTCTTGGGAATTAAATTTTCCCATTTAATTCCAATTCCAGTCGTTGTAATTCGTGTCACTTTATTGCGGGGAGTGTGATGTTTAACAGCACTACAGCAGCAACTTTTACAACCTCAAGCAACCCGGAGGACATTTAGTATTACTGCACTACGACGCCGTTCCACAAACTAAGTGCCTCTTATATCCTCTGCCATAACGATATTACTTTGACATCAATTGAAAATGAAGAATTATTATTCACAAATCATATTTCTACCCACCTACCCTACGTACCTATTAATTTGCTTTTATCCAATTTGCAAATTGACAACTCACGGATTCTTTTGTAATTATCTTCAAAATAACTAAAACAAAGCTACTAGCTTCTATGCTATGTGTTTTTGGTTTTGGTAGGTGCTAATTGCCAAGACTTGGTTTCATTTTACTCTGAAGACCTTTCCTTGAACGAAATCCCTTGTAAACTTTCTCTGAGTTTATGGAGTGTATAATCGGTCCTCTCTGTTACTGTAACACAACATTGGAGGGTTGGGAGAAAGGTGAAAGGAGAGATGATGTGCATACAGATACAGATACCAAAATTGAAAAGGACTAGTCTGGCATGAATTTGGTGAACTACTCAACTCAATCTCTAGTTTAGTCAAAAGTAAAAAGTCGTTTGTTTGTTTGTTTGTTTCCTTCCTTCAATCTCATCTTTTAATTATAATTTACTTGAGTGATTTTAATTTTAAGGAAATGGGTATTCTCTTCTCTTCTCTTAAATCATAATTAAATTAAATTAAATCAAACACAAGATAACATGTGTTAATTAATTTGGCAGTGGGTGGAGAGAGGGACCTTCTTCCTTCTCACTCACTCTCTCTTTATTAACCATAATATGCTCTCTGTCTCCTTTCCTCATTTCTGACTTTTGACCCATAATTAATCATTCAATTGCCATGGCTCCACCTTCATATTCCGTATCAATTATTGCATTTTTACAGCATCCTCCTCCTCCTCCTCCTCCTATTTGAACGAGTTTCTTTAAATTATCCAGTGATTAGTAAATGGGTTGAAACTTTAATTAACGGTAGATTTAGTCGGAAACCTAATCATTGAAATCAGGAATGAAGTCAGACACTTTTGGTTACCAAAACGCCCACCCTTTTACCTTTGCCGCGTTAATAGGTTCTCAATTATTACTTTCACTGCTGATAGATTATACGCAAACACTCCATGTTTATAATTGTAATTTTCTCCTTTCAACTAAATTCTTATACTAGTTGAGTTCCTGCTTCTGCTTCTGTTGCTTCTTTTAGTTTATAGCTTATTGATTTTTCTCTTTATAGACTGTTAAGATATCTATATTTTTGGTGTCACTTTCTAGGCCTTAGAATCTCTGTATTTGTTTAAGATAGAGCAAGCATCCTAAGGCATGCTTTAGTCCCCACAATTTATTTTCTTTTTTTTATTTTTAAAATAATAATAACAATGAAACATAATTAATTATTTGACAAAGTATTTATATTTATTTGATAACATTAATTTTTATAAAAAATTAAAAATTTACCCTCTAATCACCAATATTCATCAATTTCAATAGGATTTGATATCTATTTTAATATTTTACTCAATTATTTTAAAAATAAATAAAATAATAATAATATTTAAACGAAAAATAAATTAAAATTATTATTAACAATAAAAAAATAATAAAATTTTTAATAATAAGAATAAATTTTTTAATATTATTTTAATTAATATATTCTTATGTAATAATTACAAGGGGTCAAAAAAATATTTTTTAATATATTTTAAAAAAAATTATTATTTCAATATAAATTAAATTAAACACCCTCAATCATTAATGTCTTTGGGACGTTGTCTCTTACTGATTAAACCAATTTCTAAATTTTCCATCAACACATCCTACGATCATTCTAAATGTTTCCTTGGTGCACTTATGCCTAATTATCCCACTCAAAATTTAAATCAAAACCCATTTCATTTCCAAGATCTCTAACATAATTTCAAATAAAACCTGGTCGATTTTGTATGAGATTGTTCTTAATAGCCAAAATGTTTTACATTATTAAACTAGTTGTGGGTATTTGTCCGTAGGGTATTGGGCAGCTTTAATGAATACTAGCATGACTGAAAGGCAATCATTACTCTACAAAAACTTCATTTACATGGGGTCCCAAGATTTGGGATATCTATAATAAGTATGTGATATAAGAGGTGTCGTGTTCATGATGAGCTAAGGAGTCAACATTATTTCTTTTTGCCTATACCAATCTCTTCAATTATAGAAAGATTTCGTAGTGGAGATGAATTCCAAGGATGATGAGGAGCAATTAGTAGTTTTTGGGACCCAATGCTTTTAAAAGAAGTTAGAGGAATAGGGACAAATGGAGGAGGATTAAGAGAAATTTTACCAAAATTATTGGCCCATAATCCCACTTTAGTAGAGATTTATTTATTAGCTTTTTCTAATGGTTAGGTCAAAAGACTAAGTTTGTAATATTTTGATGAGAAACTAGACAACAACGTAATTGCAGTGACTAGAGCTTTCAATAAGATGGGGTCTATATGGGTTGATTATTAAACAAGTTCAATTAACAATGAAAACAAGTAGAATGACCCAAAGAGGTCAAAATTACAACCAATAGCCCATTACCTAACCCATAATAAAAGAAATTGAAACCATTTACCTAACCCCTAATAGACTGGAGAATTGATTGGCCTTTCATTCATCACAGTAAAAGTTAGCTGGCATTTTGCATCTTTCAAAAATTCAACTCTTGCCTAATTGTTGCACCAAAATTAAGGAACTGTTACATAAAAAATTTGATGGGTATTATGAAGAAAAAGAAAACGAAAGCAGGCAAAGACCATCAAAATGATGGAAAATCCTTGACAAATCCTCTCCTTTTCTCCTCCATTAGACAGGTTCACATGCCCACTACCAGCAGCCAGCGGCTGCTTTCACCACGTTTGATTTCTGCGAGAATTTCTTTCTTGCAATACAAATTTTCTTGAAGTGTTTCCGTCTTAGATGTGTCAGCTTGCGGGGGAATTGCTGTGCACTACTTTCAACTGTTGCTGGAGAGTTAGCAAAATCTACAGTGTTTTTGCTCATGAGTCTTTTCATTCATCACCTTCCACCATCTACCAAATCTTAAGAGAAAGTGCATGAGGAATTGAAATAACAGACTGATGCATGTCTGCCATTAATGGGAAAAAAGCCATTAAAATTGCTTCATGGTTTAAGCTCTGTTTTTTATTCAGATGTACATGCATGCCTATTGGATTGGATATGACATGTCAATGAACAAAAACCAGAACACCCAATAGAATGTTTTTTTTTTCGCCTAACTTTGACTTGTAAAGTCTAGTTCTTTGTAATTGAGGCACCTAATCCCAATAAACATAGTGATCAATTTCATCATCAGTGAAATGGGATTTGGAGGATTTTAGGAGGCAATGAAAATAATTAAGCCAAGTTCACAATAGAATTGGGTTCTTATGCATGAATATAATTACTAATTATAGACTTTTTGCTTATTCGAGAATTAAAAAGCACCGAAGATTCCTTGATAGACATCATATAATATTTCTTTTACCCACGCAAGATTTTTTGAAATCTAAACTCAATCATAATCCCAACTACAAAAATATAACTAAAGATTTGTTAGAGATAAGACGATCTTAGTTAGGCAGAAAGCATATAGGAAATGCTTTGATGAGACAAGAAAGAAAAGCCATGTTAATAACTCGTCTCTAAGTCTTAACCCATTAGGGAATTTTCCCAAATGAAGAATTTTAGCAACTTCGGTGAGAGAGAAGTCTAATCTCAATTGCAATAATAGGAAAACTTCAGATCGCAAAAGAAAGATAAGTTGTTGCTTCTCTTTTTCTTCAACAACTGAGATCAAACCTTTTCCCTTTATGTCAGTCTTTTATGCCCATCTTGTACACTGTTTTTAATTTTTTTAACCTCCTATCATAAGCAAAATATCATAGCTATGGACAAAGGGATGCTGGAAACTTGGGACAACTGCTGAATTCAAATGAATCATAAGTTAAACAGTATGCGTAAAGAGTTCAGGAAGGATTGAACTCTTACCTGGAAGCATTTCAAATCAAAATATGGTGTTTTCCTTTATTTTTTACTGTTTCCGAGGTCACAAAATACACACCCCACAAGAAATTTACCTTTATCTGACATCTTCACTGTCTATTTTTCGAACAGGGAAGACAAAATTCTCTCCTAGCGTTCGCCTTTGAGAACTTGAAGGGCCACCAATCAACAAGCACAGAGAAATTTCAAACCCACATTACAATACATTCTTTATAACTGCAGAGAAAAATTCCAAGGTTCCAGAGATCCTATGATAGTTGAAAACCAAGTTATTGCATTTTCGTGTTTTTGGATTTATAAAAATACAACTTCGGGAGAGTCATCAAGAAGGGATAAAAAATCAATATTTCATCAATCAAGGCATCGTACAACTGCTTTTCTGTTTGCAATACAGTCACAATTACAATCGCAAATTCTACCAATCAATGCATAAAATTTGCCTTCGTTATACTCGGATCCTAAAATTGTACATGGTGTAGAAAAAATAATGGATGGGAAAGCCAAATGGATTTACAGAGTGAAGCCGCCTTCTACAGCCAACATCCCGGCCCATATTTGACAAAGCTATAAATGAATTGTAAAAAGCCCATATTCCAATGCAGCCATGGAACTATTGGAGGCTCAGTATTCAATTCAAGCCACAAAAAAGATAAATACGGTCAGGAAAAATATTATGATGGCAAATATCTTGATCATTAGCCATCTATTTGATGAAATTTGGTTAAGATGCCTCAACAGAGAATTGCGGGCACCTTCAACATTAGCCAATGACTCGTCCATGTTATCATCAATCCTGCTCAGATTAACTAGATAGATTCAATACATGCTGCTTCGTATTTAAATTAAAGCCAGATAGAAAAACTTTTGACATCCAAAGATACAAATGTGCAAACATCAAATATATTAGCAAAGTGAGTAGACCTGATGGCTAGTTCCCCTTGCTGTGCAACCATTGTGGCCAGATGTGTAAAGATCCCACCGAGTTCTGTAATTGTGGATTCAACATTGTGAAGAGCAACTGCTCGACTTTGCGAGTAATTCTCTTGTCGTGGAACTACCTGCTGTAACATAGACATTTCCATATGGTGTGAGGGAGCGATGTCCACAGCTGGCCTTCGCCTGTTTAGGCAAGATCCAATCCAAGTGTCACATAAAACACATACACCAATAATTACCAGGAAACAATGAGTAAAATTTAAGCAACCAGCTCCAAAGCAGAAAC
This sequence comes from Swietenia macrophylla, assembly GCA_032401905.1. Classification (NCBI taxonomy): domain Eukaryota; kingdom Viridiplantae; phylum Streptophyta; class Magnoliopsida; order Sapindales; family Meliaceae; genus Swietenia; species Swietenia macrophylla. The sequence goes on along the minus strand of CP135571.1, from coordinate 2,565,341 downwards.
AAAAACCCCGCAGACTAGACAAGTTATCAAAGCAGTAGGACAACTTATTACCAAGATCAGTATGCAAACATCTACTGTTTCTGATAAAATCTAATAAAAAAAATGGATAGTTGCATAGTCGACCTTTATCACGATGTATTAAAAAGTTTATTCATGTGAACTTTGTCTATGTTTGTCCCTTTCAAAAGAAGTGGAAGGAAAGACGACCAAGGACCTTCTTAGTTTCATCCTTGCCCATATACCAAATATATATATATATATATATATCCTCTTTGTAGATCTTTCCGTTCCAATAAGTTTGTGTTGAATTTTAGAAAGCTAGCATAGGTACATGAGAATAATAAGGAAATGAATTCAAAAGCAGGCCCAGTCTAAGTTTAGTGGCTACGGCCATTTAAAGGTATATAAAAGATAAATTTCATGTGTGCAGGTATAATCCGTATAATCGTTCTCCAACTATGGCACACAATGAAGCCACAGAATACAGTCATTTATTGAAACTCAAATTTGTGATAAGATTTACAGAAAAAGCATAAACCTCAAACTTGGTAATGGAATACATAATGACATTGAACACACCTCAGTTGGTTTCCAACTTGAACTCCACCTGGTAGCAATCTGGTCACAAGGAGAAAGGGAAGAAATGAATCAAGTAATGGCAGAGGAAAAGCTATTATCCTACAAATGAAATAAAAAAAAAAGAACAAAGAATAAAAGTTCGGGCAATATGACAGATTTTCTAGATACTCCACATACACATGGCCCTACAAATAGCACAAAAGAACTTCAAAGTTAGTATCATTATGTTTCATTCAGACCTGCACATAGAGCCTGCCTGGCCATATATTTAACACAAAAAAATACTCTTTTTGATTGTCTATAAAAGTTAAAGAAATAACCTGATTCACATACAACTACTAACCATTATACGAATAAGGAGAAGCACAATATAGCAACTCGCCTTTATATAAGTAACTAGATTCAGAATACAACAGTCAATCTCTAGTAACTATCATTGTTAAATATGACAGTACAAAAGACAATACTGAAAAATTTTGAAATATTCAAATAGTCTGTCTAAAGGAACACTAACGCTGATGGTTGTGAGCTCTCGGATACATTTGTTGAACTTGACCAAGGAGGAGGCTCGGTCACAGGTTTTGCATGCTGTCGAAATGGGTTCTCTCTTAATGCATTGGTGGAAAATATCTGCTTCCTGCTTTCATGAGCCTTTATGTTCTACAAGGCAAAAAACCATGTAACCATGAAGGTAAGCAAAAGAGGGGCACGTAATGAATAAAAAAATAAAATCAAGAGTAAAAACCTCGGTTCTTGTGGTTAACACATCTTGAAGCTCTTTTGTAGCACCCATGAGCTTGCTCTTCAAGTCATCACAAACAGTAGTTGAATGCACAACTCTGTCCTGAGAATAATTTCCATCCGCAATCTCCAAGTTTTGAAGGGTTTGCAAATCCGAAAGAGCCATATTTAGAGCTGTGATGTCATCCTTTATCAAAGCAGTCAACTCCTGTATCTCCACAATTGGATCATCAAACATCGACGACCTTTTCGCCACTAAATCAAAGTGAAACCTACTGTAAGCACAGCATGATTTGATAGTATGTATTTTTTAGTGCTTGATATGAAAACTTTGCAGAACTTAATTTTTGACATGTTAAGAAAAAAACATTTAGCAGAAGCATTATCAGAGAGTAACTTCGGGATTAAGTATTATTTTTTTTAGAAAAAAAGGGAAAAATACAAAGCTTTCTAGAAAGTCAATTCCATATATATTTCAGAAAATGTGTGTATAGAATGCCATCTTGCTCAAAAGAGCTTTCTAAAAATGCACCTCCAAAAACACAAAAGCATTGACACCAAGTAACTTAGATATGATAATGCCATTTATGCACCTCCGAAAAACACAAAACACTAACCCTTAGTAACGTATATACAATAATACCATTTGTTAGCAACTAAAACGTGCCATTTTAATTTACGTTCTGAATCAATAAACCAATTCCCTTCCTAAAAACTAACAAAACAATGCCTTTGTCGTGACATTTAACAAGAAACTCATTGCCGCGTTGAATTTCAAAATATAACTCATTTTGCACTACCATGCTGAGGAGTTCTCTTTCACGTAAAAAATTTTCAGCAACAAAGACAACGTCAAAGCATGAAAAGAGAAGTTGACGTCATAGCAAAGAACTTCACGACGGAGACATGATCTCCTCTGATGCAGAGAACTTCTATCCAACGAAGAGAACATCACCAATTGGCGTGAAGTCCTCAATGCATAAATATTTAAAAACTTATTAATTACTCTGATTCCCAACAATAAAACTACACAATGAAAATAAAAATAAAAACTCTTACACTTGGCGAGTCTAGAGATTTTATGAGATGTCTCGTGGATGCCCAATCCGATTCGCGAAGCTTTCTTGTTGAATTCGGATCTAGAAGAGGCTGGGTTTGGCGGTTTTGGTGAAGCAAAAGAGTTATCAGTTTGATTAACGGCTGCAGTTCCTCCGATCTTCTTCAGAGTTTGGGACAGAGATCGGAACTCAGCCGTCCGATCTCTGTACGGGGAAGCCATCAAGCAAATTGTGTCCGATCGAACGGTGGCAGATAGGAATTTGTTGTCGGAGAAATAAAGGATGTATTGTAAGATACCGTTGGTTGGCGGGGATCGGACCTTGGACCTAAATGAACCTTATTACCACAAGCTTAATATTTGTAAATTCATTTTTTTTCGATTATAATTATTAAAAAAAATATTTTATGTAGCCCGGCCCACATTATTCATGTCCAACAACCCAACCCGGCCCATTTTATCATCGGATTGCCAAACTGAAACCAATAACAGCCGTCCGATCTAGGTCTCCAATAAACCCTCACTCTTCTCTTATCATCCCCGGTATATAAAGGCGTCGAATTCTCATTTACGTTCTCTGCAGCTCTCCAAAATCTTTAAGGTTTTTCTTCTTTCCCTTAGCTTCCTTCTCTCACCCTGTTTGAGGTTAAAGAGACGGTACTTCAGCTGTCCGCCTTGACAAGCCGACGCTCCGTCTTGGCCCTCGATTTTGTGTTTGTACTTAATCTGTTTGTTAGTGTTTAGAAGCGAAAAAAAAGATCAAATGGCAGTGAAACCATCGAAGGCTGACAAGAAGCTCGCCTACGACGCCAAGCTATGCCAATTGCTTGAAGAGTACAGCCAGATCCTTGTTGTTGCCGCGGATAACGTGGGGTCCAATCAACTCCAGAACATCCGTAAGGGTCTACGTGGCGACTCCATTGTGCTCATGGGAAAGAACACTATGATGAAACGGTCTATCAGGATTCACTCTGAGAAGACCGGCAGCAAGGCCATTCTCAATCTCATCCCCCTCCTCCAGGTAAAGTGTTTTCATATTTTGAGTTTAAGTTACGACTTGCTTTAATGTATTTTTCTTAAGTTGGGTTTTCTTATGGGTTTTTTTCCTTGTTTTTTATTTTTGAATCAGGGTAATGTGGGGTTGATCTTCACAAAAGGCGATTTGAAGGAAGTCAGTGAGGAGGTTGCCAAGTACAAGGTGAGGCCACTCTTTCTCACTTTTATTTTTTCACTTGATTTGTTTTTCTGTCATTTATGTAACTGTAGTTTGTTCGAAATTGTAGATTTTGTTGGTTGCGGTGTTACATCTATCTTGGAGGATAGAACAATATGAACTTCCATATATTTACTAGTTATACTAGGAAGCAAATACATTATGATTATATCTAACTGGTGCATTTGGATTCATATGAATATGGTTAGATCTAATGCATAATTTTCAAGAGATGATGAGTGGTAACTGGACTAACATTTTGACATTTTGAAAACAATTTTATGAATCAAATTTTGTGAATTGTGACGCATGGATGATTTGTAAGGTATTTGATCTTTTTTCAATGGTAGCAAGAAGTACGTATTCTTTTTGGTATACAGTAGTGTTGTTTGTATCATGTGTCTGCTGATTTTACCGAGCCATTGAGTGCATTATTTACCAAAGCCAGTTTTCAATGTTTTGCTTCTGTGTCACCTAGAGTTATGTTTAATTTTACACTCTTTTCGTGCTGAAGTGGTTTGATTGTATCTGGCATTATCCAATGCAAATCTCCCCCCGATTAATGTTTGATAGTAGTTGCCATTTGAGTCTTATCTTATCTCTATCAATGTTTTAAGTATTATATTTTCACATGAACAGGTTGGAGCTCCTGCTCGCGTTGGTTTGGTTGCTCCAATTGATGTGGTTGTTCCTCCTGGCAACACTGGACTCGACCCCTCTCAGACCTCTTTCTTTCAGGTATGTGGTTATCTATCAGCAGAGTCTAAGTTTAGTGTGCATGTGTGGTTTTGTTAATATCTTACTATTTGTATTCTTTAATCGTTTAGGTGCTTAACATCCCGACAAAGATTAACAAGGGTACTGTTGAAATTATTACCCCTGTGGAGCTTATTAAGAAGGGTGACAAGGTGGGATCTTCTGAGGCAGCCCTCCTTGCAAAGCTTGGGATTAGGCCCTTTTCTTATGGTCTTATTGTCCAATCTGTCTACGATAACGGATCTGTATTCAGCCCAGAGGTGCTTGATCTGACTGAAGATGACCTTACGGAGAAGTTTGCTACTGGTGTCTCAATGGTCACATCCCTGGCACTGGCCATCTCATACCCAACTCTGGCAGCTGCTCCACACATGTTCATCAATGCGTACAAGAACGTTCTTGCTGTCGCTGTTGCAACTGAGTATTCCTTCCCTCAGGCAGACAAAGTGAAGGAGTACCTCGAGGTTCGTAATTTATATTTTATATACTTGCAATTGACAGTACTTCCTTTTCTTTGCATTGTTTTACATATAACCATTGCATATTTTTTTTAAATATTTATATCACTCGCATGAATGCAGGACCCCAGCAAATTTGCTGTTGCTGCAGTCCCAGCTGCTGCTGCTGGCGGTGATGCTGCTCCTGCTGCTGCTGCCAAGGAGGAGGAAAAGGAGGAGCCTGCTGAAGAATCTGACGATGATATGGGATTCAGTCTGTTCGACTAAGTTCACTGTCACTTATGATATAAACATAGGATTGACTTTTGAATTTATAGTTTTGGAGTTTTTGTGAATTTTTTAATTATGCTGTTCTAGACTTGGTTTATTTTTCCTGGAAGATTGGTAAGTTTTTTATACTGTCGGATTTAGTCCAGATGATATATTAAATTTCAGGTTTTATATGCTTGAGTTATTTCGGCAGTAAGTTGTGAATGTCATGTCCAACTCTTAAAGACGAGTGACGCATTTGCATTCGTGGTACGGAACAGGGTATGATATTTGCGATTGACTGCATTTCGGAGTATTATGTTCGCAGGTTGAAAAAGATAAGCATCTGATATTTTGTGGACTTGCTCAGATTCGTTGCTCGTGACTATAAATAAGCTTGTGGTAACAGACCCATATGTATTAAGAATTGAACATCATCTGTAATCAGACCCAAGCATGCTGTTACAGTCGGCAATAATCAGTTCAAGTGATGTGGCATTATCCAGATTATGTTTTCGCCAGCAAATCACAATCAGTAGAAATTTTATAGAGCCGACAAGTAGCATGCCGCAAAGTGGTCGAAAGGTATGTCTCTGGGCAAGTTCTGGAAATGAATATGGGATCGTCCGCACATCCGCAAATCGGCAACAGAGCACGATGTTAGAGCAGAAACCGGAAAATAGCGAAAAACAGATTATGTCAGCATCCCTATTGAGATGCATGTCTATCCACGAAAACAGGGAAACAAATCGACTGTATGTAAATCATATTGGGGTGAGCATGTTGTTAATTCGTTGTAGATTGAAGAGTAATCTCGTAATTGCAGTTTCTGCATGCTATTGATTATTATATTTGCAACGAGAAAAGTTCTGACCGCACCTTGTTCGATTCAGAGCAGAGCAGGAAAGAAAATGGGTCAGGATTTAGCATTGGCTTGAGATTCTGACTCCGAGCGTTGCAGAATTAATCCTGCAATCTCCCGTTTGCATCACAAACGTTGGAGTATGAATATGAGAGAGAGAGAGAGAAGCCGTTGCTTCTGCTGTCTTGAAATCACAAATAAATTGCTTAGTTCGCGGAACTTCTTTTACCCTTCTCTTCTGTATCAAAAGTATAGATGAGCCCCCTTGTCATAGGGTAAGTACGTAACAGTTGTGAAATGATGATATAGTGTGACTGTGATTAATATTGATGCGAAACATAGCCCAAGTTTCCGAGGTTGCTCCCTCTTATTATTTCTTTTAGTTGAACATCTTGATTCCATCAAACTGCTGACTGTAAATCAGGAAATTCCGTTAGAATCGCCGCCAAAAACTCTATAATAAATATCTCTAAAACCCAGAAACTCAGGGAAGTCGGTTCATTTCTGGCTAGTTTTCTTACTTTTTTTGTTTTTTTCCTCTCTGTTGAGCACTTTTTTTCAAAAAAATCAAATGGTAGTGAAACCATCAAAGGCCGAAAAGAAGATTGCCTACGATGCGAGGCTATGCCGGTTGCTCAATGAGTATAGTCAAGTTCTGATTGTGGCCGCCGATAATGTGGGCTCCAATCAGCTGCAGAAGATTCGGCAAGGTCTTCGCGACCATTCGGTCGTACTGATGGGAAAAAACACGATGATGAAACGGACCATCAGATTGCATGCTGAAAGAACCGGTAACTACGAGTTTCTCAATCTTGTCCCCCTTCTCAAGGTAACATGCTATTTCTTATCTTATATGTTCATCATCTATTGCTTCTCTTCATTTCTCTGTTTTTTTTTGCCCCAATTTTTGCTGCTTTTCTGAATCAGGGTAATGTGGGGTTGATTTTCACAAAAGGTGATTTGAAGGAAGTGAGGGAGGAGGTTAGCAAATACAAGGTAATTAATTAATGCTCATAAAATGCGTGCCATTGTATTCTTTTTGATGCTTCAGCTGATATTTGAATTACAGGTTGCAGCACCTGCTCGTGTTGGGTTGGTTGCTCCCATTGATGTGGTTGTTCCTCCCGGAAACACAGGGCTCGACCCCTCGCAGACATCTTTCTTCCAGGTTTGTTTTGATATATATCTTTAATATTACATGTATTTTAATTTATTTCATTGATTTTTTTTTTTTTCTGTCTGCTGATCATGTGAATGCATGCATGCATGGTTTTTCAATTGTGCAATGATATATTAATTAAGGTGCTGAACATTCCCACCAAGATAAACAAGGGTACTGTCGAAATTATCACCCCAGTAGAGATTGTTAAGAAAGGCGACAAGGTTGGATCTTCAGAGGCTGCTTTGCTTTCAAAGCTCGCGATTAAGCCATTCTCTTACGGTCTCGTCGTCCAGTCTGTCTACGAGAACGGCTCTGTCTTCAGCCCTGAAGTGCTTGACTTAACTGAGGATAACATTGCGGTAAAGTTTGGTAACGGTGTTTCAATGGTCGCCGCTTTGGCTATGGCCATCGCATACCCAACAGTTGCATCTGCGCCACACATGTTCATCAATGGCTACAGAAATGTTCTCTCTCTTGCAGTTGCAACTGAGTATTCCTTCTCTCAAGCTGAGAAAGTGAAGGAGTTTCTCAAGGTGTAATGCATTATTTGCAGCAGGAATTCGACCTTTTTTCCTTTTTCTTTTTGGTTTTTCGTGAGTATCCTAACTTGTTTGGAATTGTTAAAAATGCAGGATCCTAACAAGTTCGCCGTCGCTGCAACCGCGGCTGCTGTTGCCGCTGCTGCACCTGCTTCTGCTGCCAAAGTGGAAGAAAAGAAGGAAGAGCCGGCGGAAGAGTCCGATGATGACATGGGTCTCAGTTTGTTCGACTGAGTCAATCATTTGCCATATTTCTTTCTTTAATTTCTGGAACACTCAGGTTTTTTCCCCCCAATAAACTCTTCTTTTAGGATCTCGTACTAGTGTTTGGCATGTACCGATCTAAAGAGGGAAGCAAGCACGTCCAAACTAACATCAAAATGACATTTTGTTTAATAACTCCGTTTTATAGACAATCTCAGCATATATCTCAAAGGTCCAATCAAAGACAATGAGCCTTCGAGATGGAGCCAAAATTTTTGAAGTGTAGTTTTTTTTTATTATTTTAATACAATTTAATATTAAATTTTAAATAAATTAAAATTTAAAATTTAAATTAATCTGTCACTTTTCGGATCATTTTAATTTTTCGCTGTTTAAAGACAATTGCATATTGCTCAAAAGATGGGTTAGAGACCGATTGATTCCTAACATATCGATGCTAATGGGGCTGGCTTGATGGTGTGTATTAATTCAGCCATCATTCTCCATCGCATCGGAATTCAGATAAGTGCATCATCATGCATGTAATATTATTCATGGGGTACATATCCCATGAATTCTTTCCTTCTTATCTTGGCAAGGCATGTATACTGGTACATTATTATTACTATTGACTTTATGATTGAATAATTATTTGATTTTCTTTCTTTACCAAGTCTTAACAATGAACAACGAAGGGATATGCTTATCAATTTCCCTTCTTCAATGCATACTCCCCTTGACTATCCATCACTTTTAATTTTAAAGAACAGTTGTTTGCATTAGCTAGCCAGCTAGCCACCACCAACTCATGAAAAATTATAGAGTTTCCTATCCTCACTCTTCTCCTTCTTCCTAGATTCCAATCATTTTGCATCCATACGCCTAATTATCAACGCATTATAATGCCTTTTTCGGAATATAAAGTTGCCAATAAAAGACGCTTTTATTGTCACTTTATAAATAAATAAATGAATTATAATTTATTTTTATTTTATCAGATAAAATTAATATAAAATATAATTTATAAATACTATATTAATTTTGTACTGATACGTAAAATTAATTTTTAAAATTATTGATAGACTCTAAATAAATAATATAATAGTTAGTTAAAATTTTTAAATTAATTATATATTATTATTAATTTTTTAATTTAATATTTAATAAATTTTAAAAAAATTATTTAAAATTTGCTCAAAATTCTGGCTCGCCCTGCTTAAATCTCCTGAGGATATTTTTTTTGAAGATAAAATCAGACAATGACACGAGGGAAATAAAATAAAAAATAGAAGCTTGGGCAAATGTCATGAAACCCAAACGAGGGGTTAATTTTAAGGCGTGCTTGCTTAACTCTTTACTGACAAGTCGTCCCCACTTGAGATTTATATTAATTGCTTTCAGGATTTCATGACTTGCAATAAGGAGGCAAATTGCTGTGTCTTTCCCGGTGTAATGTTTATCCACTCCGAGATTTTAATTGGTCAATTATTTTTAATTAATTAATTGGTCTACTTGGGAGACGGTTAATCCTCTTAATTATATTGTAATTAGAGACAACAACAGCCTAAATTAATTAATTAATTATAATTACCGATTAGCAAAACCGACAAGGCCGATCAATTTTTCATTTCTTTTGGGTAACATAACAATTATTATTCTTCTTCCTCTAGCATGCGTCCAAGATGGCGACTGAATCAAAAGGCAGAATAAAAATGGAAGAAGACCCAAAATAAATAAATAAATAATATTAAAACTAATTATGTATTTAAGACTGGTCATTAATTTGAAATTAATTAATAAATAAAATTCAGCAAAAAGGATGGCATCACTGGCATGCAATTTCTATCTACCATCAGAATATTCTAGGAAGCAAAAATGATGCTTCCTAGTCGTCGTATATTTTTAGTTTAATTAATTTGTTATTAAAATAAATTAATGTGTGATTAGTATATAGCCGTTAAAAGAGACCGACATTGCCATTCTTTGTTTAAACTCTGTCCACCACTTAGGGGTGGTGGGGGCAAGGGCACACCACATGATTTTGAGTTATTCTCGTAAAAGTCCTTGGACCGAATTTACAAGTCGTGACGCAACATCCATCGCCGTAATGCTTAGGCAGGAAATATTCCTTGAATGGTTTGAGATTAAGTTTGTTCGTTTGATATATCTCGCACCTTCCAATCGGATAAATCCTTGGTCTATGCCTGATAAAAAAACTGTTTGGCCGTTGAGACAACTATTATCGTTTTCCCTATCTCATCCCATATTCTTATTCCTTCCAATCTTTAAATGGACGATAAAAGCAAAAACTAACCATGAATACCCAAATAAATCAAAATCAGACGGCATGATGTGATGCAATGGGCCCACTTTTCACATCTTGATGGCATTAATTGCCCCATTATATGCCCTAAAACATGCTTTGTAACCAGAAAATAATTAACGGTGGCTCGCAATTGACTCCCTTCCAAGTCAAAAATATAAGAAAACATTGTCTCGATTCACATAACATTAGAATAATTATCCTGTTTCTGCTTTCACTGTTTTCACTCTTCGGCGGCCCATACACGCGAAATCAACGACTGTTATCTGAGCCGACGCGTGCCCTGTAACCAGACGTGTAAGCCAACCAAGATCCACCAATCCTAACTGTACGCGCAACGTGGCGGAAACCCAAGGGCTAGTTCGGCACCGCCAGGAGCAACGTGATGTGCTCATGTATAATTGGGCAGGTGGGGGGGTAGATAAACAGTGCATTGATCACGTGATGAGAGCGCCACGTGTCGAGTGTGGGGACGTGGTCACGTGTGTGATTAGTTGGACCGAGTTGGCGAGTACTACGCCGATCGGAACAAGCAGCGTCCGCAAAGTGGAGCAATCATGGCAGTGGGAGTCGCGAGCTTGAGGGTGTAAACGCGGAGATCCAAGGTAAGGATCTTTTTAGCCGAATTTTTGCAAGTGGGAATGAGACAAGCGCACAAAAGAAGAGACTTATCCGAAACCAGACGGAACAAGTTCCTATACTTTTATTTGTTTTTGACCAAGAAAAGAACACCCATTAATTGGGTTTTTTAAAAGAATAAAAATAGTTGCAATCTTTTAATGGATTATGCATCAAGAGATTGTCCATAAGACTTTTCTTTTATTAATGTATTAAGAGTACTGTTAACAAATATATTTTTATCGCAATTCAAAAATCGCTACGTAAAAGATTGTGACAGACAATAATTTATTGAAAAAGTAAACCCAAACAGGAAGATATCTCTATCTAATGTCGAAGGGAGGGTTGCAATTTTGGAGCCATGAAAGTTGTAAATAACGAAGAAGAGCGGAGAGTTTGGTTGTTCAATTCGGGAAAAGTGCAGGAGTCGTTTTGAATCTGAATTTTCCAGAGATGTTGGATGAAATCGGTTCGGCCGCAGTCGTTTGCTTTAACCCAGGATCTTGTAAATTCTATACGGTAATGATCGGAACAGAAGCTGACACGTTTTGACCCTCGGCCGAGCAAGCATAAAAATGGAAAAAGATGGCAAACAGTAATAATCAGGTGCGACACATCCTAATTCTTTATCTTTAAGAACCTATCATGTGACATTCACCTAGAAGCCTATTGATAAAGCAGCAGCACAGTACGAATGAAAGTCAATTTTATGCAATTTATATGGATCTTTTATAAATACATACGTTTAATGTTAAAATAAAATTTTAAATTAAATTATAAAAAATATAATTTAAAAGAATTCGAATAAAATCTCCTATTGATATGCATCAATACTTAGAAATAAATAAACAAACAATGAAGTAACACGATTACAATGTTGATAATTTAAAAAAATTATATTATTAGCATGGTACCACTCATATTCCTTCCCATTAACATTTTGGATTATGAGATGATCTCAAAATTATACGCGGCGCAATATGATTGGCGTGTACATCATAACAACAAAAGAAACGCCGCAGGAGATCCCCATCGTTCGCGGACTTAATTGAACGCTAACAAACAAAGACCGAAGTCCAACTTGAACGGTTCCACCCCTTTGATTCCAACAAGGCCATTTTCTTCCCTTCTTCTACAGTACTTCGGACAAGACTGAAACAAACCAAAGCAGAGCCACCCCTTCTTGTTAGGTGAAATGGATAAGCTTCGTGTGCCCAAACCCAAACAAATATTCAAAATAATAATTTTCAAAATTTAAAATTATTTCCACGCCACCGCGACTTTCAAATTCCTCGTTCGTCATTCCACGCGACTTTTCCCTGTTTCCTCTTCTTATCCCAAGCCGGCCTCTATATATATCACCCCTCTCCTGCGTTTTCTCTCAAGTTCCAGCAAGAAAAACTCGCGTTACGAAAGCGAAAAGCGTTAACGTTTAGTTTCATTTCTCTCACCCGACCATGGTTGATTTGGATTGCAAAACGAAGATGCCAAGCAAATCTCCAAGGCTCTCCAACAAACTCGGAGTTTCTATTCCGATGCCGATTCGTGGAGCTAGTAAATCACCTATTTCTTGTTCGGATTCTGCTTGCGCGGCTTACGAGCAGTATCTTCGGCTTCCGGAGCTTAGGAAGCTGTGGACCTCGAAGGAATTTCCGAACTGGAAAAACGAAGCCGTTTTGAAACCGGCTCTGCAGGCTTTGGAGATCATGTTCCGCTTTGTCTCGATTGTTCTATCTGATCCTCGGCCGTACGCGAATCGGCGAGAGTTCAAGCGGCGTTTGGAGTCACTGGCCACGAGTCAGATCCAGCTCATCGCGATTTTATGCGAGGCAGACGGCGTCGGCGCGGCTCCGATCGTTGATCTGACCACGCCCAATGGCGTTTTGCCTCGCACAGGAAGCTCGGCTGAAGTGTGGAAAATTCCAGGTGGAGAATCAACTTTGGTTAACAGAACCAGTGAATACAGCTTGCTTCCTCGTCTCGCCGCGTGGCAGAAATCTGAGGACGTAGCAGAGAAAATCATGTACACCATCGAGTGCGAGATGAGACGGTGTCCATACACACTTGGCTTAGGCGAGCCTAACCTCGCCGGAAAACCGAACCTTGAATACGACGCCGTGTGCAAACCAAACGAACTCCACGCTTTAAAAAAGAACCCCTACGATCACATAGACAATTACGAAAACCAAACTCTTTACACGACGCACCAAATTCTGGAGTCCTGGATATCCACAACCCAAGAACTGCTCAAACGCATCGTATCAAAAATCGATAACAAGGAATTCGAAGCAGCATCAGACGATTGCTATCTACTGGAGAGAATCTGGAAGCTTCTGGCGGAAATTGAGGATCTTCACCTGTTAATGGACCCCGACGATTTTCTCAGACTCAAAAACCAGCTATCGATCAACTCGCTAGCCGAATCCGCCCCGTTTTGCTTCAGATCACGTGGGTTATTCACGATCACGAAATCCTCACAAGATTTGAAGCACAAAGTTCCCGCAATCTTGGGCGTGGAGGTGGATCCGAGCGGCGGACCCAGAGTTCAAGAAGCGGCGATGGGACTGTACAGTGACAAAAAAGATTTCGTTAAGGTTCACTTGTTTCAAGGTCTGCAAGCGGTGGAAGCGGCGCTGAAACGGTTTTTTTATGCGTATAAGCAGGTGCTGGCCGTCGTGATGGGAAGTTTAGAGGCTAAAGCGAACCGAGTCGTGGTGAATGCCGAGTCTTGTGACTCGTTGTGTCAGATATTCCTGGAGCCAACATATTATCCGAGTTTGGATGCAGCCAAGACGTTCTTGGGAGAGTTTTGGAGCCACGAAAAGAAACATTAAGTTATAGGTTTTTTTTTAAGTTCTTACAGTTTACACACTTGAGAAAAGAAAAAGAAAAAGAAAATCTGTTTTAAATTATTCATTGCATTAATTTTGCCAAAATTTTGTGTACAATTGATTCATCTTCAATTCAATACATTCTTGCTTATTTTTGGATCTCTCATTCTCATTCATTCTTCGAAACTACGAACATGGCTTACTCTTTATCTTCCTTCTCTTGCATGCCTTCAAAGCAATCTACTTACTATTCCAAGGAAATGATTATTTGTTCTGCCAAATTGGTCAGTAAATTTGGACCTCGGTCTCGCTTTTATTTGATTGTTTATATCTACAACAGTACATAATAAAAACAATGAACCTGCTATGAGTAAGATTTTCATTTAGCAAATATGATGGGGCATTACAATTTATTTTCCCTGATTGTCTTTGTATGTTTATTCGGCACTATCTTCCTGAAAAGCGGATGAAATACATCGCTATAAGACGAGGCTCAACTTCAAGTCGATGACTCAATCAATCACACTCCAGAGAATCCTTGGAGGAATTGTAGTTACCATTCCGGATTTTATTGATTAAATTCTCCCCCCAACAAAAAAGAAATCTGTTGCTTCTGGAGTGGTCCTTAACAACACATCTCTCAGTCAAATCCATCCGTGTCCCTCATTCATAGCCAATGCCAGCTGGTCCTCGTCGTTGTTAAAAGCAGTACGAGGCCAATGACTCGGCGGATTTTACTTCCGTTCTGTTTTTGTTCTTCAAGCAGCTAACTAACGAGATGTGGGGAAATTTTCTGGTGGGATTCAAGGGGTCAATAGTGAGAATCACGTGGCTTAGAGTTAATTTTGTTGCTATTGTCATTCGTATTCAATGTGTTTGTGAAAATACTCGTGTCCATTTGTCAAGCTGGCAGAGTCGGAAATCGATATGGGTAGCTTGATAAAAATGCATGTGTAAATTGTCAGACGGAATTGACAACTGGGTTATCACGATATTGCACCAGGGCTGGCAAGTAGCAATGGCAGTGCGTGCACGTAGCACAGTTATGTTAAACACAGTAATTTTTTTAACATCTTGAACAGGTCAGAATTCAAATGGCTTTTGGTCGATTGTTCTTTAGCTAAATTCTCAAATCAGAATAAGAAAGTGGAAAAGGAAATGGCCGAAATTCTAACACATAAAAAAAAAAATAATTGACTAATTCTTTTGATCTTATTCATCGATTATTGGGATCCCCATGTAATTAATGTAGTAATTGGTCTAAGATCCCGAAGGGTTGCCGAAAGTCCAAATAACAACAAGGTGGCCCAAAAGTATTCAGCCCATTTGAGGTCGAATGCAAGCAAGTAAATTTTGGTCCATAAAGCGAAATCAACACCGACCACCACAAAGTGAGGCGTTGTTTCCTGTCGAGACGATTCAGGTGAAAGCGGGGTTGAAGCCCCAAAACACTGGCATGTGACTCGGAAAACTAAAAACAAATTACAAAATCCCATTACGCGACGTGTCCTGCATCTCCAATATCAGACCTCCACGTGTCCTGCTTTCTCAAGCCTTGTTTCGCTCAAAGAAGGTTTTCTATTTATCTCCATTTCATTTTACAGGAAGATGGGTTTGAAAATGAAAGGTCACTTTTTTTTAGCTCTCTCTTTATAAAACATTTTTATAAACAATAGCGGTAAGATGTTAAATCTCCCCTTTGCATGTTTTGATTTCATTTACTGGGTTGTTCTTTGAATCCTGGCTTTTAAATTTGTTTTAGTTTTTCAATTCATTTTGGGTGGATTTTCTTTCCAGTTTCGTGCTCACATGTTGAGATTACGATCCTTGACTTTCATGGTTTTGTGATCCCTTTATCCAGTTTTTCAGGTAGGATTGAATTGAAAGCATAATCAACTTTTAGACTTTCTTAACAGCTGATTCCTTTTTCTTGAGATTTTAAATAATAAACAAATGGCATGTCACCGTCTTTACACGCGTTTCCAGTGATTTGATATGCTTTTTCTGTTTATTCTCTTCTTCGTCGTTTACCAGCTCTCTTTCTCGTCTGTTTTCTTATTGTTTGGTTGTTTTCTTGTTCAAAATGGAGGTTCCGTTGTTAGAAATGGGACTAAATTTTGCTCCAACGAGTTTTCAGACTAGTGTACAGCTTTTAGTTCCTCCTGCACTCTCTTCTTCTCTCAAACCAGCCTCTTTCATTTCTTTTTCTTTGTTTACAACTCATAGCGGAAGCAACGTGCATGTTGTCTATCGAAATGGATTGAAAAATTGGAGTTTTGGGGCGCGTGTTTCTAGAGGTAATAGTCTTAAGCGATCTTGCAGTGGCAATTTTAATGAGTTCTTGGATGATGAGTCAGCTAAACAGGCTGAAGATTTGAGACAAAAGTTAGATATGGTTGACGAGGGTCTTGATGATCATGATAATGAAGACAATTGTAAGGACACCGCTTATGCGGTGACAGAAGTTGCTTGTGACTCAAGTCTTAAACAACATGAAGATGATGTGTATATGAGGTTTTCAAAACAATTTGTGCCTTCTAAGAATGAATTGCTTGAGCATAATTTGCTGGGAATCCATCCAGAGCCGGTGGACTGGCCGGAGAGGGAAGAGATTGTTAGAGTGAACATTGAACAGAAAGCGAATTTCGTTGGTATTCCTCTTTCGTTGAGGATGCTCAAAAGAAAGCTAAAATGGCAAGATGGTTTTGAAGATGCAGGGGATTTTGTATACTGTTCAGTGAAGAAGGCGTTTTCTTCATTAGTATTCATCGTTAGAGAGCTTCAGAGCCATGCTTTGAATATAAGGGAGGGTCTTTATTGTGAAGATTTGAAGGAGATTATAAATAAGATGCAAAGAGAAATGAATTCATCCTTTGTTTGGCTCTTTCAACAAGTTTTCTCGCGAACGCCAACTTTGATGGTGTATGTAATGATTCTTTTGGCCAATTTCACGGTACATTCAATGAGCAATAACGTTGTTGTCGCAGCTACTTCATCATCAATATTATCCGATACCATCACAGAAACTTTGTCATTGACAGAGGAGAAGAATCAAGAACAATCAGAAGTTGATTCTTCAAGAATTAAGAGGTTATTATTCTCGATTTCTGATGTTAGCAAAACGGTGAGCCAAGTTTCTAGTAGGCATGAGAGGTCAGCTAAAAACTATCAAATGACTAAAGAGGAGGTTGATTTGTGGACCTCAGTAGTGGAAGAAGCTTCAAGAATGCAAGAGGAATCAGAGTATAGGATTCTTGATCATGTGACCATGCAGCATCTTGTGACACCGGTAACTGTGAAGCTTGAACCAGATAATTACGCGGACTATTTCAGGACGGATCTTCTTTACCAGATGGGTGTAGCTGAGGAACCAAATAATCCACTTCTGCTTTCGAATTACGCGCAGTTCCTTCATCTCGTTGCTAGAGACTATGACAGGTATTTTCGGGTAATCTTATATAGTTTGTTATGCTTAAGACATTCAGCATACATGGGGTTCCTCAGGCAAATTACTTTATTCTTGTGCAAATACGTGTTAGCTTTAAATGTAAAGGTTGAAGACTTTTGCTTCTTAAACATGTTGTTTAAAATCATCTACCTACGGCTTCACGTCAATATGTTGAAAATGATGTGTGGAATTGTCAATTCATTTAACCAACTCTATGTACTTTCTTTGGAACAATGATGCTGATAAGGTATGTTCTTGCGCACTTGTTGCTTTTTATAGGGCAGAAAAGTGCTTTAAGAGAGCTATACAGGTAGAACCGCCAGATGCTGAGGCGTTAAGTCGATATGCTGACTTCTTGTGGATAGTAAGGAATGATTATTGGGCAGCAGAGGAGACATACCAGCAAGCAATGGCAGCAGAACCAAATAATTCTTCTTATGCTTCTAAATATGCAAGTTTTCTCTGGAATACCGGTGACGAAGATACATGTTTTCCCCTCAGTTGATAAAACCACCATAAAACAAAAAAAGGACATATGCTACCATTTTAGTGCATGGGGGAAGATCCTGGTTTTTTGTTTCCACTTGCTGTTTGATCTGTTAGTTTATCGGGCCCTGCAAAAACAGCTGACATTTCGGTTAAATTTTGCTTAGCTCATTCTCTTCAGTTTCTCCTTTGACACGGCCTGAAATGGCCAATAAAATTTCGTTCTTTGTTGCACGGTGTGTACCAGGATTTCTTACACGGATTAGATCTTGTCCAATCCCAAATGCAAACCCATTGAAACTATTGCGGCCAATGTACTTACACAAAGTTTTCAAGCATAATCAATGATTCCCCCGTTAACAGACAGCACATTATCGATCAAGATAACTACAAATTCGGATAGTTAATAAGAGAAATTAGAAGATCTACTAATCTTTTGACAAAAGAAGATGTTACTCCAAAGACAGTGAAAGATCTCACAGAATTTAACCCATATAACATTTTTTTTTTTTTTCACTATGATTTTGGACGAGCTCTAGTAGTTCCTCCAGCTAAAACCTAAGTTCAAAATAATGTAGAAATCAGAGTAACAGATGGGAGAAGCATTCAACCAAAGAGGATGAAAGTACTTTTCAGGAAAAGTGCAAGGACATGTAGAATTAGCCTCTATCTCCAAACTACAAAAATTATCTAAGAAATCCATTTTATACAGCTCAAAAACTAAGAGACGGTAAGAGAAAAACGAAAACAGGCAAAAAATTTAAGGGGAAGTTTAGCATCACCAAAACCATGTCTGGCGACTATCAACAGCCTTCACAGAAGTAGATAGTAAGGGCATTCGCCCAAACTCGGCAGCAAATCTGTTAATGCACTGGGTTCTTTTTTCACTGTGCCCTCCCAAGGTACTAATTCCAGTTGAACCAATCTCGTATATTTTACCTACAGTGACAGCTCCAATATTTTAAATAAATGTTACTTATCAAAAATACATACAGGTATCAGTTCATATGTATATTCAATGAAATGGTTAAAAAAAAATGAGAAAATGGCACGGATTTGAACGCAGATATAACATCATAACAAGGCAGTGATTTATAAAGAAAAAGGGAAAATAAAAGGTCTTTCTGATTACTAGATGCAAATCAAAGTTTTGAGAAAAGAATATGGTTTAATTTTTTTGGTGGTAATGACATCCCCCTGTTGACGATAGAAATCACTAACACCAATCAAGCACTGGTGCTATCACTTGTTAATATTTACATCCAACTCCGCTCCAATGGATGTACGGGTGGAAAGTGGATTAGGCTTTGAAGGTCTCAGGCTGCATAAAAAATGCACCTCTAAGCTTCAGAGGTTTCAGGTTTTCAGCTCATGAGTATGAAAATAACAGAGAATAACAGAGATGAGTTGTATGCATAATATAAGGTACAACTATATCATGATGTACAACAACAACCTCCAACTAATCCTCATTTCACAAGTTAATATTCTCCCAATTCACCAAACTCGCTCATGCTAGTTTGCACTTTGTTGCTGCCTTGAAGGATTGGTTTTATGGTTCTTTGGAAGCAATGCAACTATATTCTTTTTCCTTTAAATTTATCTAATAAAAAAAAAATTCAAGTGAGTTTCTGAAAACTTTTTCTCTACATGCAGAAAGTCCATAGGATTTGGTAGAATTGTAGAAAAATGCAAAGAAAGAAATCCTTCAAAGCAAAAACCAAACACTTCAGAGTAATAGTTCTAAGAAAAATGACAGCTCCAGTAGACAAGGAGGGAGTGAGGAAGATACTGCATAATTAGTTAAATATGTATGATTCATATCAATGTAGAATTAACCTTTCACCCATATAGGGGGAGCACCGGTCACATTGGCAACGAGAAATGACATTGCAATATCTTCACAGTTCCTAGTGAACCAATCAAATAATTAGGAGCAATTAAACTTTCAAACAAAACATTAAATTAAAGACCAAGTGATGCATTAGTTTAGTAAAAGAAGAACCTGTTATTGGTCACAAATTCTTTAATTGATGCTGGCATGTCATTTGTGTATATACGCAGATATTTTTTGTGGAAAAAGGCAGCTTTTGAGAGTACCATACTGTATGTGCCAGTCCACCAAACAGACCACCACCCGCCATATGTATAATAATGCTTACCACCTTTCTGCATAAAGACAATATGGTTTTCTGATTAACCATCTTATACAAATGGTTGAGGACACATATTGGACAAAGAGACCATATTCAGTTCACATAGCATTGCAAGAGTGGCAATTACTTGATGGAGTTCTTACAGAGGGGAAAAAGACACTTGATTGTGTTCCAAGTATTATAATGTATGACAAAAGGCATTTTGCCATACAAATCTCACAAGACTATTTCAGCCAGACACAGTCCATCTCCTAACTCCTATATTTTTGAGTTAATATATAACATGTTAAGTAATTATAAGACGTAGAAATTCCAGCAAAGAAAATAATAGAGTATAAAAACATACCAATTCAACCCAAAGTTTGCGGGGGACAAATCCCACCATTGTATCTGGTGTGCTTTGCCAAACATCGAAGGCAAACTTCACTGAAGAGCAAGGAAATATGATATCATCATCGATTGAAAAAACAGCTTCTGCCTTCAAATCCTTAATCTCTTTGAATCTATTGTTCAAACTGTCTTCATTATTAATATCAAATTTCAGTTCAACTTGTCGCCCATCTCTTGATTTCTTCTGTACAATGTGGTGTAAAAACTTTTTAAGGGAATAAGAAGGAGGATCAGGCTCACTCCACACTATGTGTATAGAATCAAGCCCAGCGCATGATGCATAGTGGGAAATGGACTGCTTCAAGAGATCATATCTCTTCCATGTGTTCATTAAAATAGCGTATCCCTTCCTGTGGACAATATTTATAATCCGGCTTGAGAATGTATCTGAAATATATTGGGCAATACAGAAAACAACTATATAACAGTTGTTCAGTCAAGAATATAAAATTCAATTGGATATGGAAATTCAAACACACATTCAATAAAAGGTTAACAGAGTTACAAAAGTCAATCTAAAAATATCAAAATTCTACAGACAATTACCAACTCAAATATTGATGACTGGACGAAAGTGAAAAATGATAGTTGATCCCGTATAAGATCAAACAATCAGTTCCATGGAATTGAGTATGATTTAATTTGTTAAAGCATCAACTTTACTAAAACCATCAATGAACCCAATTATTGCAATTGGCACAGGATCCCCAGTTTAGCTTCTTGTATTTTTCTAAACACAAAACTCTGAAAAGACAAGCTTTTTGCATACAACAATAACCTTATCAGGTCATGCACTTTTTCTTTGATTAGCAGTTAATTAAAGTCAATCATCCCAATAAACACTAATTATTTACTCACCGTAACACGTTTCCAATATTGTGGGCAAATAACAATAAATAGACCATTTAAATTATAATTAAACTATAAACAATGTAATTTATTCCCTCATTAAACTCCGTGTTCATATGATCCGATTGAATACAAAAGTAGAAAAACTTTCCTAATTAGTAAACTATAGATGAAGTAAATGAAATCACTGTATCTTCAGGTGGATACTAAAAATAGAAACGATTCTATAACTGTACGAACCGTGGGGAAGATAACCGATCCAGTGGATCAGTGCTCTCATCCGTCCATCCGGTTAAAGAAGAACCGCGGCTCAGGAGTAGAAACGCCGAGCAGGCGATGAGAAAACATAATAGAATCTTGATCTTGACCGGTCCCACCGCTGTGATCGCCAGTTGCCTGAATCTCTGCATCGTTCGACGGTTAGTATTGAACAACAGGCTCCCTCTCATCACCATAAACATTTTTCACTTAAGAGACTCGCCAAAGCCGAGCCGAGCCGAGCCGAGATCCGTCCCGTCGTCACGGCATAAATACCGTTATTTCGGTTCTACTCTCGTCGCCGGGGAGGGAAAGGGAGATATTATAGTGTAGCGAATGGGAAAACTAAAGAGCAATTACGCCCACGTGATGGAAAGTTTTGACCGAGACGTGTCGTAATGTAATTGGTTAATACGGACGCTTTCGTTTACTCTCGGTGCTCTGTCTGTTCTTACGCTGTCTCGGATCACATCTTCCACAGAATGGGAAAACAGAGACTCGATTAGAGTGTGAAAGAACGAAAATTCGAAGTCGTTGTATCCGCCGTCGGATGAAGTGGATTGGCGAGATTAACGGTTAGTTAGAAGAGCTTTCCCCACTCCGGGACCCACTCGATAGGGAAACGCTTTGATATTTTGCGATTTGATTAAAATGGAAAGTAGTTCAGTACAGTAATTAAATTGAACCAATAGGTGGTAGCTAGAGGTTCCTGAATCTGCAGGGTGTTACCATTTTTTAAATGATTTGAAATTAATTTGATCTTATCTTAATTATAAATTAACATGAATACTTTGTTAATAATTTTGCTTTTGTTTTGTTTAACTAATAATTTGCATTAATACAGGTAAAAATCAACAACAAATTCCAACAGGGTGTAATAGTTGTCTGGGTTATAAGCCCATGAAATGATACGACAAGATTCATGCGAAAAATATTATTAATTATATATTTATTTGTTATTTTATTAAAATTTAAGGATTTGAATGTTATTATTTTGTTTTAAAATCGTACTAAAAAAATAATTTTTTAAATAATAAAATCCTTTTATCGATGAACAAGCTTCAAAATAATAGAAATTAACCAAATCATCTTTCTGAGCCCAACCAAAATCGCGAAATTGAACCGGGCCGGGAGTTTCATTTGTGAAGACGGTGGAAAATCACCACTAGTTCTCAGATTGGGCTGCCTTGTGAACTTACAGGCCCATCTGAACGAAAAGCATTGGACAAATACAACGGATGATCAATCATGCACGCCTAGAGAACAATTATAATAATTGGACGGCGAAGAAAGTCGGTAGCAATAGCGCCAGGAATTACATCATTGCGGGTACACGTCCAGCTACCTTTTAACGCATTCGACATACAGTCGTCCGAGTAGGACGGTGGCGGCGAACAACCCGTTCTCAGTCTGACGTTGCCCTGTACCAAAGAATAATGAAAATAATTTTGTTTAAGTGTCACTAAATACAGGTGAATTTGTTCATAATTCTGAACGGTTCAGGCAAGTCTAATTAGGACAAAGGAAAGAGCCAGACCAGCGAAAAAGTACTGGCTTTAATTGAAGAGGCGGCCGTAGAAGAACAATCATTCTGTATATTTAAACAGTATGCCATGCGCCCTCGCTATCATCTGAGTTTGCGTCTTTTGGTTGTCGTTCAGACAAATGTTATGCATATGTGACTCAGTCACTGTGTATACTATACGTGGACTCTACTTTAACCATAAACGTAATTGATTATACGAAGTCCAGATTCCAAGCTATTGATTGCATGCCCCATGGAGATTATTCAATGTTATCCAGACAACTCACTTCAATTCAAATACGAGACAAATAACATATTAGTTAGACATTGTTAATATGATATAATTCCATAAATACCCATTTCATTCTCATATCATTTTTAAAAAATGTTACCTAAGGGCATTAATTCTCCCTAACTTTTTTGTATTTATTAAGAGAACATCAACAATTAAAGATGATAAGGTTATATGATTAAATGATCCCTAAAATAATATTGTTTATATCAAATTAATTAATTTAAATATTTTTTAAAAAATTATTAATTGATTTAAGTGATAGAATTTTGAATCTAGTTCGTGTTAATATTAAAAAGCAAGATAAAATTAATAATTAAGAGAAGGACATATTTGTTTTGATTTGTATAATTTGCCCTTACAGGAGAGAGGAAATTACTAAACAAATCCTGCGATCATGCTTTTCTATGCACTTGGTTTCGCTTGACTCTCGATGGACGGTGGCCACGCCCACAACATCATACATTACGTGGATGAAGTAGGATACCCCACACATTGTCCTTTTCATTGAGAATGAAAGGGTATTTAAGTCATTTTATTATAATCCCTTGAAAATGATTGGTCGGTCACAAGATAAGCAAATAAATTCAATATTCTACGCTCACTAGGGCCCCACCACTTTCCCTCGTCAGTTTATCATCTTGACTATATAATCACTCCCACATCAACAACTATTTCTCACACTCACGACGAGATCAAGCGGTCACAAAAAGAACAGAAGTTTCTGAGCGAAGGGAAGAAGAGGAAAAGCAGAAATGGAGGACAAAGAAGAGGATGTTAGACTGGGAGCCAACAAGTTCACTGAGAGGCAGCCGATTGGAACGGCGGCTCAGAGCCAGGATGGTAAGGACTACACTGAGCCGCCGCCGGCGCCGCTGTTCGAGAAAGGCGAGGTTACTTCTTGGTCGTTCTACAGGGCCGGAATCGCCGAGTTCATAGCCACTTTTCTTTTCTTGTACATCTCCGTTTTGACTGTCATGGGCGTCGTCAAGTCCAACACTAAGTGTTCGACAGTCGGAATTCAAGGAATAGCATGGGCCTTCGGTGGCATGATCTTCGCTCTCGTCTACTGTACTGCTGGCATTTCAGGTCATCTCTCTCGATTTCTTTTGTTCGTTCTATATTATCTTTTTTTAAAAATCCTTTTCTTCTGTTTTTTTGACACTGATTTCTTTATTGTTTTTGGTGCAGGGGGTCACATAAACCCGGCGGTGACATTCGGTCTGTTTTTGGCCAGGAAGCTGTCTTTGACACGCGCAATTTTCTACATGGTGATGCAGTGTCTTGGTGCAATCTGTGGCGCTGGCGTTGTAAAGGGTTTCATGGGTAAAGGCCAATTCGGGCGACTAGGCGGTGGTGCTAACGTTGTTGCGCATGGTTACACCAAGGGCGATGGTCTTGGTGCTGAGATTGTTGGTACTTTCGTTCTTGTCTACACAGTTTTCTCTGCAACCGATGCTAAGCGTAGCGCAAGAGACTCCCATGTTCCTGTAAGTTTTTCTTTTTCCCAGAAAAAAATTATAATCGCTCGTAATTCTATCATTATGTTTTAATTAACATGTTTGTTTGTATGGATTAGATTTTGGCTCCCTTGCCAATCGGGTTCGCTGTGTTCTTGGTTCATTTGGCTACTATTCCGATCACTGGAACTGGTATCAACCCGGCCAGGAGTCTTGGCGCTGCAATCATCTACAACAAAGACCACGCTTGGCATGACCACGTAAGTTACCATTGCCTTTTACTTTGTTACGCCGCTAATGATTATTGTAGTCTATAGAATCATGATAAATAATCAGGATCTTTTCCTTTTATATTTGCAGTGGATTTTCTGGGTGGGACCATTCATTGGAGCAGCACTTGCAGCTTTATACCACCAGGTGGTGATCAGAGCCATTCCCTTCAAATCAAAGTGATGTGTTCAATGATCAACTACCACGATTGCAGATGCATATACTACTTCGCTGTTGGTGTTTTATGATATATTTAGTCTAAGTTATCCGAAGCGCTTGCAGTTTCGGTGGGTTGGGTTTCTGTCTGTTTGCCTGTGAGTATTATTCATTAGTACGTAAGAAATTATGTAATTTCGGACCGTATTTTCTTTTGCTTTTCGTTTTCTGGTCTAAAGGGATGTTGATGTTGATGATGATCATGATGATGAAGATGGGGCGCATGTTAAGTAAGTGGGCACTATCTATTTGTACATTAATATGGCTGTGGATTGTGAAAGTGAAATGTCATTTTCGTAATGCCACCTCCCAAACCAGTTCCGTAACTCGAAGTCTTCCATTACTGTCTTAAATTATTGTCCAATATTTGCAGTGATTTGTCCTTTCCTATTCTGGTGGGCCGGCTTCTGTAACATCCGTAAATATTTGGTCTAAATTGTTAGGTAGAGCTACGTTGGTCCTATCCCAAAAAAGTGACCCGGTAGAAATAATTAATTATGAAAATGAAATTTCACATTACAATTTCAACTCATTTAATGTGCTTGCTAAAATCAATCAAATTTAACAAATGCATGTAAGTTATCGATGATTTACCTTTGACGGAATTAACATGTTAATAAATTCAATGTAAACTTGTAAGGTATTGGTTTGGAGTCTCTTGCTGAACTTGAAATAAATATATGATGCCCATGCATATATATATATATATATATATATATATTAATTTAGAATAACTCTAAATTATTATGATTTAAAATAAATTTTTAAAATATAATTTTATTAAATTTAATATTTAATTAAAAATAAATTAATTTGTAAAGGATTTAACCAATCCATTGTATTACTTGTATCTAAGGTCATGTTTGTATTAACGTTGTCTATTATGTGATTAAAAAACTGTGTAGAGCTAACTACTCCATTTTATATTTAGTCGTGTCTTGATAACTAGGAATCATCAGGAGCATCAGAATATTCTTATCAACAAAATGCAAGCAGGCCAATAATGACAATAAGAAACTGTCACATAAAAAGATAATATACATTTTTCTTGATTACGCTCGAGGCTGATCATATCAGGGCTTGTATTTCAAAATCAATGGCTTGGCGAGTTAAGCGTGATTGGTTACGTGCGGGCCAAGTGTATGAATAAATTAGAGTATTTTAATCAATTTGATTCAAAATAGTTAGGTGGGTCCTCTTGTTTTTTAATCTGACCTAAAATCCAATTGAAGGCCAGGTGTCGCTGTAAAGTAGGTGAATTATTGAGTAACTGTACTGTGCGTAAGCTTGGGATTGGTTGCTCACGCGGCCATGGTGAGTGGTCGAGTTTATCTGTAAAGTCTTTTGGAGTAGAAGTGTGCGTATACTCAACGGGCATTGATGGTGAAAGAGAGGAATAGATGCTAAAAAGAAAAGACCAGGACCTAGATGGATCAAGAATGAAGAAGATCCTTGGATAACACTAGAAAGAATGGCATGGATGCTAGGAATAAAGGCCAAGAGATGGAGAGACAAACCATTTCCACTCTACTAAAGGCTTGCGAATTGTTAAGATTAAATTCTCCTGTCAGAGCCAAAAGTTATAGTTAATAGGTAATGTGTAATTATATTTATTTACGATAATTTAAAATCTCATGTTTATATGTATTATAGACTAATATAAAGACTTTTGTAATATAACTCTCGTAAACTACATTAATAGTATGGGCTATTAAGTATTAAATTTTTTGTCACAGCGAATCTTTACCAGAAGATCATTGGTATTAAATTCTAACAATTTGTCTTCTGCAATATTTAGGAGATTCAAAAATAGATGAGATCCAAACATATTTTTATGTAATAGTGTAGAATTTCACATTTATACATGCTGTGGGTGAGCCTGAAGGCTTCACAATGTGACTTCCATAAATCATACCGGTGAGATAGATTGTCAAACACCGCTATCGTGTATGGCCCCGTAAATTCCATGTGACAACGACTGTAGTCCTTTAAGAGGTCAGATGCGGATCTCTAAGGGACATAGCTCGTGTTAAATCCCAACACTAACGTCTATAGAATGGACCATGCAACTAGACAATGGACAGAGACTCCAGCTGATATGATTGAGGAAATAAATCGAACAGACTCGAGAGGAAGTAATTGGTTTTGATAAAATTGAGGTTGAAGGACCGGGTTCTCCCATGTCAGTGCACCAATCTTCAAGTGCCCATCAAATTAACGGAACTAGCTCTGAAACTTCGACTAGAAGAAGGCAAGAACCCTAAGGCATCCTGGCAGCTGGTTTTAAAGAGATTTCTTCAACAATTGAGCATGTGTAATGTGTTAACTCAATCTTATCAAAACATAGAGACGTTGCTTGGGCGTATCTTGAATAATAGAGAAATTCGAAGTGACATTGCTGATGAGCTTGTAACAATGGGACTGGATCAAGATGATGAACTTGAAGCTTTATGTCTCGTACTTCATAAACCATCGAACATTTCAGCTTTCAAATCTTTGAAGGCTGTACGTAGACAAGCATTTGTCAAAAGAATTAGTAAGAATTTGTACAGTAACTACCTTTCTTGATAATTAAGAGACGTCAGAAGCCCATATAATAATTCTCTTATCATCAAAATACAAGCAATCCAATTGCGGCGTCAAGAGCCACAGTAACTCAAAAATACAAAAGCAATTTTCATAATTATTCTTACTCCTGACGGGCCACATCGCTTCGCATTTTATAAAATTCAATGGCCAGCTTAGCTTAATTGCTTTACAAACGACATAATTAAGGTTGCGATATATTAGTTTCTCCTTAGCACAATAACCAAGCTTATGACCTTGTATGGTTCCTTGCCCGTAGCCAAATCTTGGATTGAAATGCGAGTGAATTTGTCATACACTTGGTCAATTATTCTCCATCCAAAATGGTGTGAAATCATGGACTCTGTGGAAGATCTGATGTTTTTAGAAAGTTTTCCCACATTTTGCCAGACATTCTTGTCTCCAATCTCAATTGAAAATGTATCCACCACCTCCATGGTGAAGGATCCTTCCTTTTCCACGAGATCTCTCACCTCCTGTTGCGATGGTGTATAGAATGGTACATCAAATGAGTCTAACTTCTCTTCTTCAATCACTCCCTATAGCACAAAAAATTAATAAATTCAGCCTACGTTTGAGATTGTTATTGTGACTACAAAGTCACAGCTCCTCTATTATCAAGTCATCATATGTTAAATGTGTATGGGATGAGATTTTAATTGGAGATTCTGCACTAGTTTGGGAGAAAATGTATAAATACCTCCGAGACCAAGGAAGCTATAGACTGGGCTAAAGGTTCCCATGGATAGAGGGTATTTCTTGTGAAATCTGCAAATTGTCTTCCATTGATTACCAAGAAAACACGGCCGTTTCGTACCATCTCTTGTGAGCGTGATTTCAGAAACAAGGCGAAGTCTTCTTGAAAGTGTGCGAGGTATGCTTCTTTTACAGCAGGAGGGCTTGTCGTTGATATGTAAATCTTTCCCTTGTTTAATGGTAACCCTGCTTCGTCCCTCAGACTTGGAATCTTTTAATTAGTTCATTTCATTAGTTCTATACGTAGCATAATTAATTGGGCCCAATCTAGCAATAACATACTTTATATCTAAAAAACACACAGGTCTTATCCGAAGTAAACGAACCTTAGAGAGCCAATGGACACCATAAGAGGAATGAAAGAGGTGCACGCTGTTCCTTGGGAAAAGTCGGCCATGGAAAGAACCAGGAACACCCATAAAAAAGCATGAAACATCGTTACGATACCTTTCACTAAAGTTAGACAAACCCTTGAAGAGTGTGTTAAAATCGTTGCCTGGAAGATCATTCAAGTAGAACTGAAATTTCGGGATTTGGCAACTCAATTCTCCGCATTTGTTCTTAACGTTCTGTATAACAGTTGACATCACCGAAAATGAGGTTGGACCTGAAGAACAACCCAAATCTACCACGTTCAATACTCTGTTTGTCGGGAAATCTTCTGTGATGAGAGATTGAACTGTGCGTTCCAACGAAGGCTTCGATAACTCGACCACTTTTTGCTGCATTGAATTGGTAAGTTAATTTGATCTGTGAATGCGCGGAAACAAAAGAAAAGCAAAAATGAAAACGGACCGTAATGAAAGAGTTCTGAGCAAAGCTATTTTCTCCGTCTCCTTTGCTCATGAAGAGAACTTCTTGCGCCGCCATCTCCCGGATCTCTTGTACCCCTGGATGAGGCTTTATCGGCTTATTTACTGACTCCCACCTCGGTTCGCATGTTTATGCTACGCCGTTTCGCATAGGCCACTGCTTTAAAATATTAACATTGATATTGTAAGGTTTTATGTTTTTTATTAAACACATTGTTACAATTAAACCGTATTATTTTTGAAATTTTTTTGAACGATATTGTTACGTTAACATGATTAATATAATAGTATTATATAATTAATCAAATAAAATAAATTTATTAATTATTAATAAATAAAAATTTAAAAAATTTTGCAAATATTTTATTATATTATTTAAATAATAAAATTTTTAATTTTATTATTAATTAAAGGGACTCAAGTACCTAATAATTAGTAGTCAAATTGGGAGTCGCTGTCGCTTGGAAATACCAGAAACATCATCCCTTTAATTGAGAAGAAAAACTTGCATTATTGATGCCACGATTAGGTTTTAAAATAATGATAATTATATATTCTGAGGTGATTGATTATGACCTTATTAGATGTTAAGAATGGCATAACGAGCTCAGCTTCAAATTTGCCCTCGTAAATTATATATATATATATATATATAATGCATGTATATACGTATGAGTGATGTAATCTGTCAATAATTAGAATATAAAGGTTTCAACGTTTACATCTCAAAAAAAAAAAGGTTGATTGTGGGCCGGATGAGATCCGGCCCAAATTATGTGGGTTTGTGCCTTTATTCTTGAAAACGGGCTTCACCTCATTAAGCAAATTAAAAGGGTATTCAGAACATTGATGGGTGCTTTTAGTATCACATAACTTTTAAAACAAGGGCCCAATTAAATCCTATGAGACGAAGAATTAGAACACCGAGTATTGAATCTGTGACTGTCTAATTCGTCCTCCAAGAACCCTAGCTCTCGCGCTGTGACTCTGAATCGAGGTCAGTGCAGAGAAGAGGAGAGGTGAGAGGAATGGCGGCGAGCGACCGCACAGTGTTGCAGTTCGGAACTTCATCAGCCGCATCGGCGAATATAACAGCTAAGGTACACCCGCTGGTGATCTTCAACATTTGCGATTGTTATGTGAGACGCCCCGACCAAGCTGAGCGTGTTATTGGCACGCTCCTCGGCTCTGTCTTGGCGGATGGTACCGTTGATATCCGTAACTCCTATGTCGTTCCTCACAACGAGTTCTCTGATCAGGTCCTTGTATTCTTTTTTTTACTTCTTATTGTCTATTTAGTAATTTGCCAAACAGAAGGAGAAGTTGCTAAACTTAAAATAATGAAACCGTTATCTGTTTGTTTGTTATTCTCAGCCAAGAAGGCATTGTTTTGAGTTGCTTGGTTTTGCTTACGATCTATTTGGGTGCTAAGAAAATTACCAAAAGAAAGTAAAATAATAATAATAATAATAATAATAATAGCAACAACAACAACCATCACCACCACCAATTTGCTGTGGAAAAGATGTATAACTTTTAAATGGATACAAAAGTGTTAATTAAGAATTAGGAATAGGGCGTAAAATTAGTTATATGGACTCTGAACCACAAAATTACTAGATTTTGGCATGAGGTTTTGGAAATGTTTGTACATTGCTTAGTTATGCAATATGTAATCATGCCTAACTTGTTATGGTTTCACAATTATGTATATGAATGATGTTTTTCCAAATCTCACATGATAAAGTGAAAGGAATTGTGTTTTTGTTTTGCCCGAACTGGGTAGCTTACGCATATGCTTTTGTTGCTTTTGCAGGTTGCTTTGGACATTGAATATCACCATACAATGTTAAAGTCCCACCTAAAGGTGAATCCGCAAGAAGTAATTGTTGGATGGTACTTTTCATCTCACTATAATTTTCCATTTCTCTTAGTACCTATTTTTTCTTAAGTTTTATTTGGAATTTTGTTTTGCTCGAGTTCATGAAATCCAGTTGTGTTTGCAAGTTACAACTGTGCCCTTTATTTTGTAAATTTCATTGGTGTCATGATATGAAACATCACCCTAAACCTGAAGTTATGAAGCTTTTGATACCACCTGAGCTATGGCTCAGTAGTTGCCGCTTGATTTTTTAACTTCTTTTTTATTGTTTTATGTTTTTTTTTTTTTTAATTTTACAGGAGGTCTCTTGGAAAGTTGTTTATCCATATGAATTATCAAGGTCTTATATTAATATTTTTCTATTAATGTGTGTAGGTTTTCAACTGGTTTGGGAGTCACTGGAGGCAGTGCCTTGATCCATGAATTCTATTCAACAGAAGTTTCCAATCCTGTTCACCTGACTGTAGATACAGGATTCATCAATGGAGAGGGCACCATAAAAGCTTACGTTTCTGTCAATTTGTCCCTTGGAGACCGGCAACTTGCTGCACAATTTCAAGAAATCCCTCTTGATCATCGAATGGTTGAAGCTGAGCGAGTTGGATGTATGTGTTTATATTTTCCCTTTTTCAATCCATATCAATATATTCAGGAGGATTATAATGTATAGAATGATGTTTGTTTCTTCATATAACTGGGATTAATCTTGTTTCTTCTGCAGAATTTATGTTGAAACATGTTCTATAATCCTCATGTGCTGCATGTTTATGTCATTTCCTTCTTTTCTTCCTCTCCTTGCTAATATAATTAATGTCAATGCTATGTCTTATGTACGTCTAATTGTTGGTAAATTAAAGCTTCCTGATAAACTAATTTAAGCTGGTTTCATCATCATCATGCAAGCTAATTACAAAGTATTTGTCTTGGTGGCAGTTGATATCCTGAAGACAACAATGGTTGACAAACTTCCTAGTGATTTGGAAGGAATGGAAGTCTTGATGGAACGACTATTAACTCTCATCAATGATGTTTACAAATATGTGGATGATGTTGTGGTTAGTATGATTATTTTGACTTTTCCTATTTTATTCTCAGATGGTTTTAATCTGATTTAATAGTTGTTTTACTGCTCAGGAAGGGCGTGTTGAACCTGATAATAACATAGGGCGTATCCTATCAGAGGCTGTATCCTCCCTTCCCAAATTGTCACCTCCAGATTTTGACAGGCTTGTAAATGACAACTTGCAGGTAAGATAAAGTTTTACATTAGTTAATCTATGATGACTAATCTAGTGTGTTAATCTGGTTCAGAATATGTTTATGTTAGTTAGAATTGATATCTATGATGATGAATCTTGTTTGTTAATATGTTTAAGTTTTAGATGATTCAAGTTGTTGTTGTCTTATGCCTTCCCGCACTACCCATTTATTGCTCAGTGCAATTTTTTTTTCTGATCCTTAAATAATAATTTCCTTCCTGGAATATACAAGTGTTGAGGGAATTTATCTGACTGTAATTCTTTTATCTGCATTTTTCTCGGATCTTCCAGGATCAGTTACTCTTGCTATATTTGTCGAGTATCACCAGGACCCAGCTCAGCTTAGCAGAAAAGTTGAACACGGCTGCTCAGATGCCATAATTTCTATCTGGCAAATGAATTCATGTCCCGAGATGATTTCTTTTATAAAGAAGTTCTATGTGGAAAACATCAGAGGGAGGGGATGTGCGTATTTATTATTCCAAAAAAGCTTACATTTTTTGTGCTTGATGAGGTTGTGACAATGTTAACAAGAATGCTTTGTTGTGGTTCAGTTACTATTGAAAACTATTCATTTTGGTCGGATTGAGCACTAATTTTTTTTTCTCTAACTTACCATTGTCAATACTTTTTGCTGGAGTTAACAACATATTAGGAATTGAACCATAATGCAACCGCAAGCGGGGGAGCAGTGATCACTATTCTTCGCGTATTCTGTACATGCATATATATATGTATAGTTACGATCTGTCGTTCCGCTGGACAGATGGATGTCTTTGCCTGGTATAAACAAGTATGTCATTACCGTTTTTGACAGTATACCAAGAAACGACAAGCCACCCAATCGTTTTCATAAAGAACTAAATAAAATGTAACGGGTATGTTGAAACGGCTTTTGATAGAAAACTAGTTCACAGCCAATATGAGCATGTGACTTGCGCATTACTTGAATATTTGCAATAACACTAATATACTAAATGACATGATACTGGTGCAAATTATTGAGATACAATTAATATGATATTATAATGAAATAAATAAATAATTTAAAAAAATTTTGGAATATCATAAAATAAATAAATACTTTAAAATTTTTATTGAACTTAGTATTTTATACCTGATTAAAGGTTAATAGAGTCATCATTTTAGTTAAATTTATGTTCTCTTTTTATAATAAAATTTGACTAATTTTGCTCCACTTTATTAATGGAGTTTAATAAATCACATATCTAATTTTACAATTTAAGCATCATTTATCTTATTATGTCATTTCGATTTTTATTACATAATAAGATGTTAATTTTTATTGTCTATATTTTAAGTATGATTTATTTTGTCCCGATCTTTTCACGTGGTACAATATTTATTGATTTAACTATTTTTTAAGTTGATTTAAATTCTTTTATTAGTTATCAAGTAATATTTTAATTTTCAAATGTCATTTAACTCGTTCTAATCTTGATTAAGTGGCAAGATACTAACTTACCCAATAAAATTTCATATTTTAACTTTAATGAGCTCTAATATGGGGTGTTAGAATTAAGATTGTTGGATTATTATGAATCTATTTTTCTATTTAAATTATAATATCCTAACCCATTATATAAAGTTACTTTCTCTAATTTTCTTTCCGGCAAGAACTTTATTAACATTCACCCTCTAGCCTTTGGGATAAATATCGTCCATTGATTGGTCAACATAATCACCCCATTACTGTCACACTGGCCTCTCTAACACAGGGCAAAAACCAAGAATCCCATATAGCGTTTGCGGTGATTGCAGTGTTACCGCTTCTATAATTGGCTGCCGTCTAGAATGTTTTGCCCCGATGTCACCATTCGCAATTCATGCAGTGCAACACTATTACTAGTGCTTATACAACTTTTCTGTCTCCATTGTTGTTACTGGGCTTCCAGTATTCCTCCCACTCGGCCACTGCATAACCAGACAGACGTGGCGGAGACAAAGAGAAAAGCGACGCAAATCTGGGGCGGCCTAAATTTCACGCGCGCCCTTTATATAGTTCTAGCCCTAGCCGTAGGTAGGCCTTCTCGTTTCTCGCTCAAATTCTAACATTTTCTTTGTTTCTGCGTGTCGGGCCTTTCTTATTACATGCTTGCATGTGTTGAAGGATCTACCTGGACAAAGAGAAACGACAAGCAAAAAGACAGGGATGGCACTTTTTTCAATCTCGGACTTATAATCCACAAAGTAACCTCTTGCTTTTGTTTGTTTGTATATTAATTTCATAATTACCTTCGTATATTGATTTTTTATTTAGGTCATTAATTCCCGAACAAAGCTAATTATTGTTCAGTTAAGACCAAGATTCTATCTTAACGTGATTCTTAATAAACATGTGCCACTGAGAACTTGAATTATGGGAAAATCTTAATTTTTTACTCAATTAGTTTTGTAAATGCATAATTTCATTCCCAATAATACGAAATTTTCATGCAACTATTTCAGTTATAGATGATTGAGCATGTTATGTTTCTCTAAACTTGCTTCATGTATATTTCATGTATCCCGTGTTAAATAACGTAAAATTTAAAAATATAAAATAAAAAATTTAAAATAATTAATATAAAAATTTTAAAAATAAACGTATTAATATATTATAATTAAATTTTATTTTATTCTTAATTTTTTTTTTTAAGAAATATCATGTGAGAGGAGAATAGTACTATGAATACAATTTTTCTTCAAACTTACTGTAGGAACATTCATCCGGATTAGAATCTTAATATTTAAAAAGGAAAAGGCATCCTAATGGTGTTGCTTCTATCACGTAGAAATAGAATAATAAAATAACAAATAGATAAACAAAGAATATCTTACTCAGTAGGCGAGTAATATACCTAGGAGTTAGAACTTACAAAGCAGCAGCAATCTTAACGCCAATCTGCCAAGTGCTCAAGACAAACTTCATTTAATATTCTAATAATGGAGAGAACATCCTTGGGAATTGCAGCAATTGAGCACGCAAAACAATTTTTGACACTGCAGCATCCTTGTCTAATAGAAGAATACTGCAAATTAACCCGGTTTTCTACACAATTATGTTTAAATATTGCTCCAGTGGAACCAATAGTTATAGATGGATACAAAGAAGTGGGAAGGGAAGCCAAGAATGTAGAAAAATTGCGACAGGCACAAGTCACTGAACAACAAATCTTGGTTGGAATAAATTCAGCTTCTGGTATTAATAATCGAATTGCATTGCTGCACCTGCAAACAGCCACAATCGAATTCAAGACCGATGCTTTGTTTGTTTGTTTGTTTGTTTATTGAATAATACGTATGGATTAGTATAACATTCTCCTAAAGGATTGTTAGTGAAGAATAACTGGAGTGTTGTTTCACTTTTGGTGTATCGACAACAGTTTTATGTATTTGTTAAACGTGCTGAACCTAGCTAGCTAGTTTGAACTTCCCCTACAGTGCCAAAAGGTAGTCGTGAAATTATGATATTTACCTTCTGGCATCATGCAGGCTTCGGCTAATCTCTTATCTCATGAAAGCTAGCAAATCCCGAAGTTTGACGTTCTACTCACGCTTATGCTCAAGTTTCTAGTTTCTGGACAAACCCTAAAGTACAAAAGCAATCACTTACTTTCGAGATCGTTCACCTATAGCTACTCACATAAAATCGACAGTTCTGATGATTTGAAACAACCGCAAGAGTAAACAAAAACGGACGTACGACATGTAGTTTCATAAGACGAGCCGCATGACAAAAATATAACCTTAGTTTCCTTACCTTTTGCCTGGTCATGAGTTGTCTCCCAAATTTCAATTTGGTGGCTTTACTGTCTTCTAGTTCGTGTTCCCACACGCCCTTAAAAGAAGGTAATTTAACCCTAACTTTATTTGACTGAATTCTAGCGATTTGGTCAACTTAACTGCATATCTATGTCAGAATGTGTAGATCACAACCGTCCAACAATGATCTGACAATGTGATCACCTTGACTTTCATTTGCATCAACCCCAGAAAAGAAGTAATATTATAATAATATGTAAATATTGTTTCCATTATTATGTTCTTTAGCAGATATGCACTAGTTTAAAAACAAAGCTTGGATTACTCACATGTCGTAGTGATTTTGGACTCACTCACTAGAATAATCTGTGGTCTTAAAAAGGCAGCATAAGCATGACAAAACCCTAGGAAATTATAAATTATTTAGCAGCAAGTGAAGTGCATATATACTTTACTGAAAAACACAAAAACCCTAATTCTATCTATGTAGATCGACTCAAAAGAGACAGAAATTTAATACAAAGGCGCATATATAGTTTAATATTAACTTACTTCTTGTCTGCTCGCCGACCAAAACGTTCAACAGTGGCAGCTTTTGCGCGTGTCTCTCTACAATATCTTTGCACAAAAACCGGGCAAACAACACCAAGATGATCATATCCGCATAACCCAACCTCACAATCCCTAAAATCAAAGCAGCAGGTGGGTATAAACAATGGTCTGATTCTCCCACCATTTCCTTACCGATTCAATGAAACAAATTAAACCCAAATGAAAAAATAATTGTTTATTCGTGCACTGTTATTATATATTTGCACACGAACTCATAATCTTTTGTGTTCATAGAAAGCTCAGAGAGAGTTAATTCACAGATACTTCCATTTCCACTATCAAAGGCTTCTGAGACTCAGATATGGACGAGGGCATGTCAGGCTTTTACGTTAAAGCTGGACATGTTCGTGCCGGTAATGGCGGCGGCGGGGAGAGTAATGGTAATAGTGGAACAAAGTGCGGGCGGTGGAATCCGACAACGGAACAAGTTAAAGTTTTGACTGACTTGTTCAGGTCGGGGCTCCGAACACCGAGCACCGATCAGATCCAGAAAATCTCTACACAGTTGAGCTTTTATGGTAAGATTGAGAGCAAGAATGTTTTTTACTGGTTTCAAAATCATAAAGCTAGGGAAAGACAGAAGCGTCGCAAAGTATCTGTTGATGATCAGAAGGATGTGATTCGTCGAGTGGAAAAGTTATCAACTCCAAAACGTACGTTAACACTAATCTAAAAACGAAGTTTCTTTCTTGTATATAGTTCTTTTCTTTTCTTTTGTTTGTTTTCCGGGACAACCAAACATTGTTTCATACTGGTCATTAAATGGTTGATTTCTGCAGATTTTCTAGAGGCTAATCATATGCATGTAGCAACCAGTGACCAGCCTGAAAGAGTGGTTGAAACTTTACAACTTTTCCCATTGAATTCCCTTGGTGAACAAGAACCAGAGAAGCTGAGAATCCATGGAAATGAATGCAGTGAACAAACTACAACATTCACTTGCACATTCGGAACAGAAATGGATCATCCACCACTGGATCTGCGTTTAAGCTTTCTGTAAAACAAGCTTTGAATTGATCTTTTGCTTAAAAATGAAACAAAAAATTTAGGTTTAGAATTTAGAATCAAGGGTGGGGAAGAAGGGATAAAATTTGCAAGTTGTAGTTGAAAAATTGCGGTACTGACTGTTTCTGTTTAAAATATTGAAAATTATGGTCGGACATTCTCCTCTGCCTGCACATGAAAGATAAAACATCGATTGTTTTATCTCTCTGAGTTTACTCTGTTGGATTTTTGTTAGTATGAATGCTTGGAAATTGGAATTTGCTTCCTCTCACGAGAAATGTCTTCTTGGAGTTCATAAAAATTTACAGGTTTAAATTACTGAATCGTACATCGGCTCTGCTTCCATCTTTGAATTTCATGCATGATTAGTCATACTCATTCCTTGACTCTGTCATCTCAAGAATACAAACAAATAAAAAAAACGACTGTGCAGGTTTTAAATTTCTAACGAACTTGGCCCATATCCAGCAATCTGGGCCATTATTCGCATTTCGGGTTAATTCGGACCGCAACCGGCCCACCACGTCCAAATAATTGAATCCTCCGTCAAAAGGAAATGTTGAATGAATACGAGCTTTCCTGGAGAACAGTTAACGAACACTTGTGTAGATTCAAAGGAATACTCGAAGCAAGATAAAACGCTAGTACGAGAACAAAATCGGATAGGGAAATAAAACCGAAATATCGCGAGATGGACGTGATCAAAACGAAGCAAATATCTGTGAAACCAGTCGAGAAGGTGATAGTGCACCCTTTGGTTCTTCTCAGTATCGTTGATAACTACAGTAGAGTCGCCAAAGACACTCGCAAGCGAGTAGTCGGCGTTCTTCTCGGTTCGTCTTTTAAAGGAACCATTGACGTCACTAACAGCTACGCAGGCGAGTATACGCTGGCTTTGTTGCTCTTCATTTTATCAATTCTGCGTAGATCTTTTTGTTGAAATTTTCAGTGTATGAATTTTCGATCTGCTTTATGGAATATTGATTTTTGGTTGATGTAGCTGTAGACTATATTTTTATAAATTAATTTAATTTTAAGTTAATATTGGTTTCGCTTAAGGCAATATTGTAAATTGAGCTTGATTGAAGCTTTAAATGGATCACGTTTAACTTTATTATCCAAATAGATGAGCGTAATATTGATTGTGTTCAATGTAAACAGTTTAGACTATCGCATTTTTGGTAAATTTAAGCTTTTTATTACAAGCTGACTGCTGTTAAATGAGCTTCTTTGAGATGCTGAATTAATATATGTTAACCATCTACTAAGATTTGAATATCACTCAAAAATAATTACAAAGAGCTGCTAGAACGATTTTATATATGGTCCATGCTTGAATCTGTTTTCTGGATGCTCCTACAATGTTGCACTTATTAGTTAATTTCCTGGAAGATCATAGTGAGGTACTACTATCTCTACTTTGGCCTGAAAAATTGGACTGTCTTCTCAAAATGAATTTTCTAGTTGGTTTCCAGTAGTAGTTGGGCTTTGGCTACTGATGGATTGGCACGAAATATATTATTCATGCTATATATGATTCTGTAATTTTCAGTGCCATTTGAAGAAGATGATAAGGACCCAAGCATCTGGTTTCTTGACCACAATTACCATGAATCAATGTTTTCCATGTTCAAGAGAATAAATGGTATTACTCCAATGCACATCTCTTAAGTTCGTGTATATTTTTACGAAGAATCTTATATTATGCTATTAAAAAATTTCATTTTGCAGCTAAGGAGCATGTTGTGGGTTGGTACAGCACAGGTCCAAAATTGAGGGAAAATGACCTGGATATCCATGGATTATTTAATAAGTAAGATTACCAACCATGAAAGCTATAATGAGAGAGAATTTTCATGGTGCAGATAATTTGCACTCTACTGGTTACCCTTCATTTGCTTGATCAGTCTGGTTTATTGTATAATTGTGTTGTGATCTTTCCCCTGTCTGCTTTTACTGCAGATATGTACCAAATCCTATCTTAGTCATAATTGATGTCCAACCTAAGGAGCTAGGAATACCCACAAAAGCTTACTATGCTGTTGAAGAGGTTAAAGAGGTAAGAACATTAAGTTCTCCATTATGACCACAACGTTTGTTTGATTGTTGTGTCAAAGCGTGAGAACATACTGCAGCCAAGAATGCATGCTTATGAGCCCTTTCCTACAATCTTCTGCCATCCGGTCCTGAAACTTATTTGATGTGTGTATGATTACAGAATGCCACTCAGAAAAGCCAGAAGGTGTTTGTGCATGTGCCCTCAGAAATTGCTGCTCATGAAGTTGAAGAAATTGGTATGCTCTTGATAAGGAATCATAGTTTAATAAACAAGAAGTCATTTTCTTGATTTGTATATGAAGAATTTCCAGTGTGCTTTTTATTGGATTAATTTGATCATCGCTTTATGGTTTTGATAGACCTTCCCTTTTGATCTTTTACAGGTGTTGAACACTTGCTTAGAGATGTAAAGGATACAACCATTAGCACCCTCGCAACAGAGGTCTAGTTTGTTAACATTTCAATTTTGGCCTACCTTATCCCATTTAAACCTTAGTGGACCTTTAGCTCTAGGCTGAAGTTTGGAAGCACCATCGCTTATACAAGTTGACATATATATCTCACCATCTTTTGATTTTTGTTTTTTTGTTTTTTTTTGGTTTATATATATATATATATATATTTTTTTTTTTTCTGACTCTTGTTTCAGAGTGCATAAAACTTGTGTTTTTGTTTATTTTGTGCAGGTTACTGGGAAACTTACAGCTCTGAAAGGTTTGGATGTTCGACTTCGAGAGATACAGAGTTATCTTGATCTTGTTATTGATGAAAAACTCCCATTGAACCATGAGATTCTGTACCATTTACAGGTTTATTTTTGGGCTGCTCTTTTGTTTCTATTTTCAGTCAACAATTATGCATGTGCATTCTTATCTATGCATATTGAACATACTAATAGAATGTACAGCCAAGAATGACTAGATATTTAGGTGATTCCTTTAAAGTCTTAGTGAACACCTTGAGCTTACTTTTCAAACAAAATCAGACCTAGAATTGTCTCTGGTGTTTGTCTGTGCTAATATGGTTTTGTGAGTTCAAGCAAGCTCTCTGTTGTTGTTGTTTTTAGCTTTAATAGTGTATTTTCTTGATAATTTCTTTCCCCATCATGATTGTGTCCGGTGACTGGGTTTTTGGTGTAAGCTAAGTTATCTACTCTCTCTCCTTGTTGATTGGATCATCCATTTTGGGACCTTGTTATGCAGATGAAAATGGAATATTCAAAATGATGTTGTAATGATGTTGTTTTCTGGAATTTTTCCCACCTACACATGCTACTTTTAGCTTTGTTATTTATAACTGTTACTATTGCCTTGTTCCATTTATGCCAACAATATTGGCAGGTTTAGCCTCTTATCATTTATCAATGTACTGTAACTTTATGAACTCTCTTGAGGTAGAATAATCTATCTAGTTGATTGATTATGTCATGTTTGCAAGTTTCTGATCCAAGTAATGCTGTATATAGGTCTAACAGGTGCATCTGTCATTTTATATATGTATATAT
This sequence comes from Swietenia macrophylla, assembly GCA_032401905.1. Lineage (NCBI taxonomy): Eukaryota > Viridiplantae > Streptophyta > Magnoliopsida > Sapindales > Meliaceae > Swietenia > Swietenia macrophylla. Next base: position 2,524,160 of record CP135571.1, on the reverse strand, counting down.
ATATATATATTTGGCCCATATGTACAATCTATGTTACCCTTAACTGTCTCAGTCATTTGTCATCTTACATTCTCATCTTTTAAAAATTCCGTAGAATGTTTTCAACCTTCTTCCAAACCTTAATGTGTCCGAGCTTATCAAGGCTTTTTCAGGTAAGGGATTCAAGATAGTCATGTATATTATCAACTTTTCTTCACTGCATCGTTTCTCGGATTGTTGATATATTTCCCTATGTACAGTGAAAACAAATGATATGATGTTGGTTATTTATCTTTCTTCCCTCATCCGAAGTGTTGTTGCTCTCCACAATTTGATAAATAACAAGGTGAGATATTTTCTCACCTTCACTGTATTTTTGTTCTATCATATATCTATTATTTGCTTTATAGTTTATGGTCATTCACCTTGCTGATTTTCCTTCACGTGGCCCAATTTTCAGATGCTCAACAAAGAGCATGAGAAGGCGGAAGATTCAAAGCCTGTTGCAGTACCCACTGCAGCTGGGAGCTAAGTTCGGGGGACTAACGTGCCCTATTTTCTGCACGGTATGTCAAAAACGGAAAGTTTGGTGGACTGCCACTTTTATTCTCGTTCTTTGATACTCAAATGTTAGTGTGGCAATTCTCAGATGTTTCTTCTTTCTTCTGTCTATTTGTTTCGTCAGCCTGCCAAATTATAGAATAGGATTAACATTAATTATAGCACACCATTCTAAACAAATTTTAATACGTAGCATACTGAAATAAGAACATGTTTACTACATCTGTTGCCAAAAGTCACGGGATCTCTATATAACCCTCGGTAATACAACATTCTCTGGGTGAAAATGAAAATTGCTCACTCGGATAATGAATCGAAAGAAATCACTTCGCTGAAAGGAACTTAACTGAACAAAGAGTACGTTGTCTCTCACCAGGCGAGAGAAATCAAGGATCTAAATGAACTTTAGAACATAATATTGCCTCATTGGGGATTTTCCGAATCACATTGATGGCCGAAAGTCAAGTTTTTTGAGTAATTCGCCTCTGTTCCTCGTAATTCCTCGAGTAGACTGCTGAAAAAAAGTTGGAACTGATTCCAGCATAATACGAGAATCTCGAATCTTATATTTAAAGTGAGGGTGAGGGATTCGAATCGAGCAGGCTTGCTCGATCTGGGAGGATACATGCGGAAATAAAATATTATCTGGGTTAAAATGGAGACAGAAAATATACGGCACAATATCTGAGCCGGGCCCAAATTGTATCCAGTCCTCTAAATAAGAAATAGGCTTACTTTTGGGGTCCAACAGTGTAAGACGGTTGAGTAGCTCAATATTATACTATAATTTATCAGCGGTTTATTCTTATAATTATTATTTTTACTTAATTTTTTAAAACAAATTAATTAAAGTACTAAGCAGCTAATATTTACTAATTATTACTCACTCATTTATATTTAATAAACAATTATTTATCTAACAACAGTCGTGAATTAAAAAAATATAATATTTTAATTATTAATAATATTTTTTTATTTTTTTTAATAATTTAAATTTATCGTTAACTATCGAACAAAAATATTGGCATGAACGGTTTACATGTTAGTTTAGAAAACATAATAAAATAATATATGGATCGTTTGTATATGAAATTATTTTGATTCTAATAAGCTTAGCTGTCACTAGTATCTTTAACTGTGTTTTATTATCAACATATTGAAACTGTAGAATAGAAAATAAATTAGTCTAAGATTACAGACATAATTGAACCAAATGCCTATCAACATTTGTCTTTTACAACTAATGGAAGGTAATGGAACAAATACCCCCACATGAATCTTGGAAAAATATCGAAGAAAAGGACAAATGGGAATTTTCAACTGAGACTTAATTTGACTGTATGCAACAAAATCCTATTAAAAAGAAGTGGATTCTCACATCATTTGTACACATCACTTAATATGTCTTTACATGTATGTTTTAACGTTTGTGGGTACACAACCAAACATTTTGAATAGTGTTTTCTTTGAATTTAGAAAATCATTGTGGAGGCACAAATGATTGCGTCCATTGTACTTGTATCAAGAAAATGGATTATTTTGTCTTAGAACCGAACATTCAACAGCGCCCCCACCCCCTTTGGGCCTTATTATTTCAATTATTCAAGGGGTCTTTTCTTATCTCCTTTTCTCTGGGACTGAACAGATATGTGATGTTTGACTACAATGAATTGAATGAATTCCCAATAGTGGAAAGGCGTATTGATTGCCATTAAAGTTGGCTTATCCACATTGAAAGTGGGATGAGAAATGATCTTACTTGTTTCAATGTATAGTGTACAAGAAAGAGTTCCCCTCCCTTTGACTGAAATTGAGTGCCAGATACAAAGGAGCCACAAATATTGTAAGACAGTGATCCACTAATGGATTTCTTGTTGTCATCGTTTGAGTGGTATAACTGTTAATTTAAATGGTTAAAAGACCATTTCTTCCAAATTTATAACTAAAAAAAACCCTATGTAATCAACAACTTTTACTAACAAATCTGCTTTTAAAATTCTGTAATGAAAGCTTCGATCAACTTGCAAATCCCAGCATAGAGAAGAAGGAGAAGAAGAAAGCCGGTGTTGATGCTTGAAAACAGCCAATGGATGAACTTCAAACTATGCACCAAGCCAAAGTGCTTTTAATGAGATCATATTTAATTAACGTAATTATTCAACTCCAAGAATAGTTCAAATGGTTTCGTTAATATATTTCTTGGTTCATGCATGTACTTCGACCTGAGTTCTGATCAATGACATATATCAGTTGAACATCGTGGCTATCATTGAGGTCATGAAATTCTCACAGGGCTTATAAGTCTTCACTCTGGAAGGGTGAAGTTATGTTTTTTTTTAAATTTTTTGATATTTTAGGCAAAATTTTCAAAAATGATTTTAAACTGAATACATAATTATCAGTAATACATAATTTATTTTAAACCCAAGTCTTACTGTTAATCTGTATCGCCTCTCTCATGATCACTTCTGCTGATCGAACATAGTATATATCACATGTTCTTTCGTTTCTTTGCTTCTTTTCACGCATTGTTTTGCAGGAAAAAAAAACATTCTTATTGGTGCGTTTGACAGGGTGGTTTTATTTCTGCGTCAGTCAGAGTATTCGTTCTAAACGGAACGTAAGCCAATTTGTGTAACCCTAGTTCGTTGTAACCTAGTGATTCCGTCCTACCTCTTTCTGTCGCTGAGGTCAGGTGTGAATTATTGGCCACGCCTGCGCCTTTGAATAAGAACACAAGTAGACATCTATCTTGGAAGGATGATGTCGACTACAATTCCATTCATTCGAAACTGGCATGGCCACTGGTGTGAATTAAACGACACCTGCAGCTAAATGCTAAACATTTTGAAAATCTATGGCCTGAATCTTCTACCACAGATGTCGATTTCTCCAAAGTATGCATATTATTAATGCCGTACCACGACTAACATATTATTATTTTGCCTAAAAGTGCACAATATTACATCACAATATGGCTCACCTTACCTATTTTCAGTGATTTTTCCTCTATCTTGGGTGAAACCTATAGAAAACAATAGACCCCAGATCATGAAAATATAGAATAACAAGATATCTTACTGGATTTCCTTCAAATCCTGAAGCTACAGCCTAAAGATTTTCGAAGATCTTCGACTCTCTCGTCTTTTCGGTACTTCATTACCTTCTTCCCCGATTGAATCATGATGATAGAGATTTACTTCTAAGAAGATTTGCGTTCAAATTCTCAATAATTAGATTGCTGTATGCAACTTATTTGTGACTGAATTCAGGCAGCAAATGCAGTGCAATCTTCCCTAACATTCTACGCATTTATCACAAGTTCATTGATCACGTGCAAACCAGAGTGAAGTAATAGCTAGGTTCTTGGTTAATGACAATAGAAAATTAAATTAAGATCGATGATGATATATTTGTACCTTTCTTGATTAGTATACCCTATGTTATTTAAATATATGGTTGGAAAACTTGTCTTTAATGATCAATTTGTTTGGATCCAAAATCTGAAATTGATCATATGGAGCGATTCTAATTGTTAGAAATCAAATATTATTGATGTCTTTACTAATTATAATTTTAAATTATGAGTTTAATTATCGGTGATTTGAACCATATTATCAGTGAGTTTAATTACATTCATATTCTTTTTAAATTAGCTACAAATTAAAAATTTTTTAAAATCTGTTTCAAACCTATTAAGATTCATACGAAATTTGTTCTGTGACATCTAAATACTAGTGAATTTGCAAGTCTATGTGTAAAATTGTCGTCCATGTGACATCCATCCTGCAACTTAACACATATTAAACATTCAGCAACTCCATCGACAAAGGCTGAGAATTCTCTGATAGAAGACGAATTTTAGCAGGGACAGATGAAAAGACAAGGCAAAGCTCGTATCATCTGGCGTAGTATTCACACAGTCTTCAGTTCACTGTCTAAAATTACGAGCTTTCGTTTTCAACGAGTAAACTGCTCGCAGCGCCATTTGCCGACTTCAAACGTATAACATTTTTGACAATGAAACTACACAGACAGAGAGCGGCTAGCCTTAGTAAATTGAAACTCTCCCTGCCAATCAAAATACATACGCAGTGTAAGTTAGAATGAACTTTGCTTTCGTATTTGGCTTCAGAACTGATTGGAATTTGTCTCGACATTAGATGTTTTTGAACAATAATATCTAAAAACGATTGATTGCCTTAATTTTCATTAAATATTTGACTGTAGATAGCCCAATTGGAAGTGTAAACACGAAATATGGTTCAATTGAGTGGGATAACAGTCATAGACCAGTCAAATTTTATGCACTACAGAATTCATTGGCAAGTCACTTTCAGAATGACCTAAAACACATAGAAAGACAAAATAGAAGAAAATGAAATAGGGTTTTAAAAAAGGGAAAGAGTGAAGTAGTAGTAATGGCATTTACGTTGGTTTCAGGCTGAGGAGTTTGGTGGCCTGAACCTATCAGGTAGAAGAAAGCATCAGTTGCCGGCCAAAAGTTCTAATTCAAAGAACGCAAATAGGAATCCCATGCAGAGTTCAAACGTAGGTGCATGAATGCAAACCCTAACCCCAATAATTAATTAAAAACAAATGAGATAATAATGTCTAAATCCTTAATCTTTTTATAATTTCACAAATAGAACGATACTTTTCCCATTTGTACCAAATCCGTCCTTGACCTGACTTCCTATTAAAATTACCAACTCATGCTTATTATATTGAATTTTTGACCTTCAATCTACCCAGGTACGCTTAAAAATGTTTCAGTTGCTTCCCTGAATAGGGTGCCTGATACGGGGATTGATTTGATGTAACTGTAACACTTACATCTTTAATTGTAATATACATAAACTTTAAGAACCCAGATGTAATTAACTAAAAAAATTGTGGATTGGACTTGTGCAGTGAATCAAAACAGACGTTAACGAGAATAATTAAAATAATTGAGCAATCAAGCTATCAGACAAGCAGTAGGTAGAAACGGTGAACAATGGGATAACATATTTTTATAATTTTGCTTTTGTCATTTATTAAAAGGTTCATTGGTCCATTGCTATGTCAGCTCATCAAGAAGCAAAGAATCTCTTCTTCTACGTGACGTCGTTTTTCATCAATTGTTATTGTTTTGGCATTGCAAACTGATTCGGGATAAGCGTAACTGTTGTAGAATTGTCTTGATTTATAAAGTTTACACTGTATGTTCATTGAATTTTCATTATTCTAATGTGAAGGGACATATCGCCGATCAAGTTAAACATAGTAAACAAGATAACGACCTTGACCTTTAAGGTAGTAAACTAAACAAGATCAATACATTTCTTTACAAATTCAGTCCAGAATTGAAGGAGCTGAATCTGCATGGCTGGTTTTGAACTGTCACTCAGGTTTGCAGATGTCAAGGTTCAGTAAGCATACACTGTGTCCTAGTACTTAGACACCGTGGATTCAATGAATTTCCATGTATTCAGCTCTAAGTAAACTGTGAATTCATTAATTTCCATGGTCGTAGTTGGTCTTGAACTGTCATACGCGTGGCAATTGCCAACGTACTACTCTGCAACTGCTGCTGCTGGCTTCCTCTCCTTTGTATCAATATTTTATTGTAAAGTCTCATCTAGATCCCTAAATGTTTCCTTTTTGTCGTTTAAGTCCCTAATTTCGAACATAAAACTATGTATCTTTAACAAGAGTTGACTCATATGTATAAATAGATAAATGTTATCATTATTTGAGAAAGGAAGGGCCTAAATGATAAAAAGAACATATTTTAATTATAAAAAAGGACCAATCAAGTCAAACAATAAATTAAACCAAATACAAACATGATTAAAACCAAAATGTGCTTATAATTAGGCAAAGGCAAAGCCATTTCTCTACAATTTAAAATATTCCCACAAACCGACAAATCGTAAATGACGGTTTAAGGGAGATTCTGATATTGCATAATGGAACCGACCATCGTTTCGTTCGCATGTAATCTCAGACATAATAATATAAATAAACATCCCAAGTGGGAGTAGCCTGTAATAAAAATATTTAAGGGACGAGGAGACAGTTCAGGATTATTAAGCTAATGTTAAGATTCTGGCCGACTTTTCTAGGGATTGACAGAATGACAGCCAACTTCCAGGACTTAAACAGTCGGCGCAGTTCATACTCATGCATATGAATTAACAGTATTAACCATTATTATTATTATTATTGGACTGGATTTGGATTTCAGGTTCATTTCCTGCATGAGAATTACGTAGATTTGGTCACGGAATCCTGAGAAAAGCAATTGAGAGCGCGAAGAGAAGTCCTAGACGCTAACATTTATGTTTAAAAATGGCGAATTGCATTAAAATTGGTAGTCTCTTCTCTAATAATCAGCTGGCTGGTGGTGCACCAGTGCCACGTAGGGCGCCTCTTTTGAAGAGTAGGATCGGCTTGAGATTGCATTAAATCTTGCAAGACAAATTGGATGGGCTTGAAGCATGAATATCTTACACAGAAAGACTCTTGTTGAAAGATTATTTTATAATATATGATCGATAGAATAATTAATTAATAAAATAAAAATATATATTTATAAATATTAAGTAAAAATATAAATTTTATAAATATTTTTATTATATTAATTAAATAATAAATTTTTTTATAAATTTTTTTATTCAATTATTAATAAATATATTTTATCACGTCAATAATATTAACATAATAAAATTATTTTACAGGAAACTTTATCTCCTGTATGCAAGGGATTTTGGCTTTATATAATTCAAGATAGACCTCAGTTGATGATCTCCCTGCGATTTCAAGGAAAATCTTGCTACGATTTATCTCTTAATTAATCTCTCATTTAATTGGTCAATACCCTCCCAATTTTCGCTTAATTTCATTAATTATTCATAGCCTAGATTTCCAATTTCTCATTTTATTCTTAAACGAACACGTGTCGTTATCCCACTAATGATTGTCCCTAATTTTCTGATAAGCACACCATTATCTCAGCTAATTCATTGCCTCTCAAGACACGGCCGGACCTTATTGGCAGCAAAAGGAGCTAATTAATCTGAATTCAGATATGTATGATTATATTTGAGGTAGAATAATAATGGCTTGGAAAATTAATTAGTTTTCTAAGCTTAATTGGAAAATTAACAGCAGGAACGTGCACACGTGGTTATTAATCATGGCTTGAGGTAATTAACACAAAGACGGCTAGGCAAATAAAATTAATTAATTAATAAAGAATTAAAATATAATAATAATAATAATAACCACTACAAAATGTCAAAATATAATAAAAGGGGAAAACAGCAGTGACTGCCACAGCACGTTCATGCACCCAATCGCTCTGGCCACCATTATAAATAGCTACACCATCTCTGCGTTTCTCCCATCCTCACTCCCTCGCACATTAAGCAAAACTTGCGGGCGAGACTGAGAGATTGTAAAGAAAGAAAAGAAAGAGAATCAGAGTTTGATAGCTGCGAAGAAATCAAAATGGTTGCTTCGGTCTCATCTTCTCCAACTCTGGTCTCAAAATGCATCGTTGTCCCAGACCAAAAATCCACTTTTGGAGACCTGAAACTCTCAGTTTCTGACCTTCCCATGCTTTCTTGTCATTATATCCAAAAGGGTGGTCTTTTCACTCGCCCGCCTTTACCAATTGCCGCTTTGATTTCTCTTTTGAGGCGGGCTTTATCTCAAACGCTCTCTCAGTTCCCTCCTCTTGCTGGTCGATTGAAGACTGATTCCGACGGCTATATCTACATCACCTGCAACGACGCCGGCGTCGATTTCATTCATAAAAACGCCACCGTCTGGTCCGTTCGAGATGTTCTTAGTCCAATTCACGTCCCTGACATGGTCAAGAGTTTCTTTGCTCTTGATAGAGCCGTCAGCTACGAGGGCCATTATAGACCAATTCTGACTGTCCAAGTCACCGAACTGGCTGACGGTGTGTTCATTGGCTGCTCTTTGAACCACGCGGTCACAGACGGCACATCGTTTTGGAATTTCTTTAACACGTTCGCTGAACTCTCGAGAGGACTCAAGAAAATCACGAAAAAGCCCAATTTTTGTCGTGACTCAGTGTTAATTTCGCCGGCGGTTTTAAGAATCCCTGACGGCGGACTCAAGGTGACGTTTGATGAAAACCAGCCATTGAGTGAAAGAATCTTCAGTTTCAGCAGGGAATCTATTTTAAAACTGAAGGCAAGAGTTAACAACCAAGTATGGATCAATAACGGCGGCGATATTGACGCCGTTGAATTACTCGGCAAACAAAGCAATGACATATACGTTAATACGCTGTTGAAAAAAACAGTGTCAAAATCAAATGTTGAGATATCATCTTTTCAGTCTTTGTGCGCGCTTCTGTGGCGGGCAGTGACACGTGCGAGAAAACTACACGTGACCAAAATGACGACGTTTAGGATGGCAGTGAACTGCCGTCAGAGGTTGAACCCGAAGCTGGATCCGTATTATTTCGGCAACGCAATTCAAAGCACACCCACTTTCGCGTCAGCTGGTGACGTGTTGTCTAAAGATCTGCGCTGGTGTGCAGAGCAGCTGAACAAGAATGTAAATGCTCATGACGATAAAACGGTGCGTCGTTTTGTGGAGGATTGGGAGAGTAATCCGCGGGTCTTTCCGCTAGGGAACTTCGACGGTGCATCAATGACGATGGGTAGCTCCCCTAGATTTCCGATGTACGATAACGATTTCGGGTGGGGTCGGCCTTTGGCGGTTAGAAGCGGTAAGGCTAACAAGTTTGACGGCAAGATCTCCGCCTTTCCAGGGAGAGAAAGCGGTGGCAGCGTCGATCTCGAGGTGGTTTTGGCGCCAGCAACAATGGCTGGTATTGAATCCGATGACGAGTTTATGCAGTATGTATCGAACTAATCGAAAACGAATTCCCTGTGTGATTTGTTTTGGGCCGTTCGATTAGCGTTGGGGATGGTAGGGGCAGTTGGGGAAAAAACGGATTTCAAGGGTTGTGATTGGAGGTGGAAAGATAAGGAAGGAGGGGACGATGTTCTGTGAAATAATTTACATGTATTTTATTTTAATTGTCAAATTTAAATTTTGGTTGTGTTGCTCCCCTTGGCAAAGTTGGCCGTGTCTTCTGCTTGTGCTGTGTAAGGAAGAAGAAGTTTGCTTGTCTGACGTAAGAATTCCGAGGGCTTGGGCTCATTCCATTAAACTATTGTCTAAATTGGGATAAACAACAAAAGCTGGGATCCGAAGTATGATCAAGATTCAGTACGATCAGTAGGGCCAAATCCCTTCGCATCGAGAGCAAATACAATAAATATATTTTATTGAAGATTTAAGGCAAAAGTGATTTACTTGTTATATTCCCTTTATGATTTATGAATATGCGAGTCAAACAAACAAGACAAAAACTTGGGTGGGATGGGAAATTGCAAATTTGTTATGCCAAATTGCAAATTTGTAAGAATAAATATCCGTTAAGAGTCTTGACTTGTTGCCCATCCTCTTCAATGACATTGACAGGAACGTCCATGGATTCGAGTTTCAGTCCATTTCCAGACAAATTGGGTATGCCTATCATATTTTAACAAATGAATCCAACAAGAATTGGTATTATTACTTTTTACAATTTTGCACGGGACCCAACAAACACAAAACTCTGAATTCAGACATGTTTTGATGTAAGTGCCGCTGTGGGGAATTGCTATCTCATCTCATCTCATCTCCATCGCTCGCTCGGTTATGACATTGATACAAAGTTTTAAAATAGTTTATTGGTTTGGTATGCTGTGGATGAAATTTTGGCAATAAAATTCTATCCATTATTATCTTCTTTTTTTTTTTCTTTAATACAAATTTAATTCAATATTTATTAGTCATTCTAAAACAATTAAAATCTGTCCATTTCAATTGCAAATATTATTTGTGTGGTACTACCCAATCCCATTTCTTATCTCATTAGACCCCACTTCCAAGCATAATTTTAGTGATTAAGATTTTGTTTAGCATTAAAGTATTGTAAATTACGAGTCTACAGTTATTATTGGGAAGAATTAGTCAAAATTAAGTATAAATTAAAAATAGACAATCTGCATTAAGTGTTTATTATTAAGCACCGAAATTTCAAACGGAGTTTAAAGGTGAGAGACAGTAGCAATGGAGATTTCAAAAGCAAAAAGGCGAGGACTTAATAGAACACGTTAGAGTGGCGTGAGTCATCCCAACCCATATAGAAATCTTGTGGACCGTTTGTCAAATCCATGAGCGGCAACAAAATTAGCAGTCCAAAAAGAAGAAACTCAGGGTTATATATAGCCAGTCTCGTATTCTCCATCTCCCAACAAAGGCCCATGTCGCTTGCAGCAGGCTGATATTTCTTATCCAACAGAAATTTTCTAAGTACACCAAATTATTTTCTCGTAATACTTGGATACTGCTCATCTAATGGAGCAGGGTCTAAGGAACTGGGTGTATGTTAAGAGCCATTTTTCTTGGAATTTTTTGGGCTCGACCTCAAGGGAATGGACTTATAATCCTAAAAATAAAACAAAACACTAGCTGACACTCGCTCAAACTCAATGCTTGACACTCGACTCCATAGGATACGAGGCCAAAACAGTAGTTACTGCTTTTTTCATGGCGAAGCACCGGAATGCCTCTCACGAGACAATGATGAAAATATCCTGATCACAATCCATCAAAAATAAAAAATTTCCCGGAATTTCGGTGTAACACATATACCTCAAAATCCGTCTCTATTTGACAAAGCTGGAGAGCACAAAAACTAGAACAGAATTATCTCAGTCGCTAAATGTTCCATCATGTGGCTGAGTTGCAAATGTTCAGCAAAACCCTGCGATAGCTTAGTGCTAAATAATAAGCGAATGCAGTACATCTTTTTTCTAATTAATCTTCTCTTCTGATAGTTAGTCAATTTAGCTCTGTGTGTGAGAGGCTGAAGTAATTCAAGTCCAAAATCAAGCATCCAATAGACCAAAATAAACTTCAGTCTGCGAATAAAATAAAGGAACTCGATGGTCGACACAGTTGGAGAAGAGTTACAAGCTGGACTCAAAGGGGCCATCAATGAACAATTCACTCTACTGAAACGGGCACTTTTTGAAAGGCATATGCAAGCAAACACGAAGTGCGGGAACAAAGATCGCTTCAAAGAGACTTCATTTATGAATCATACTATCAATGCAATCATTTGAAAGTCAGCGGAAATCAAAGTCGTTCAAGGAAATGCAAGTTAAATACAGTAACCCACCATCCATGATTTCCTCCATTTTCTACACCATTTCCAATTCAATCTGAGAGGCTTGAAAATGCACCACACAAAGGAAAATGTATATTGACATACGATTAGAGAAATCACCCCTCAGGAAATTAGTGTCCCGTTCAACCCTCTCCTTCCATGCTTAGATAGATAGCTTCAAGTCAATCAACATCCTTTTCCAACACTCAAATACTATATTTCCATTATCACGGCAATCGTATTCGTGACTGTGAGGCCATAAAATGTGAGCACAGCAGATACAATTTGCCCCATACACAAATTTTACACGGGCACAAAGCAAAATGCCATTGTTAGCCAAGATCACGGAGAGGACAAAAGCAAGCACATTTTCTCATTCTTTAAACTTAAAATTGCATAAATTCATAAAAGAGCTTCTCATCCAAGAAACTCAGCTTATCATCATTCATCAAGCATTGAAACAAAATTTAGCAAAAGCAAAATATACACCAACATGCATTTATATACCGCGAAACCATGAACTAACCAACTAGTATAAGCAAACCTTAATAATCAACGCGATAATCGCTGCAATCATCAGGTACAGCCGGGTTAATTTTAGCCCTCTTCTCTGCAATTTTCTCCCCATCGCCCAATGAGAGTCCACCAAGAGCCCCAGCCATCGCGCCAACGCCCAATGCCGTTCCCAAGTCCTTTTTTTCACTGCTTGTCGGCTTCTGATCGAACTGCATGAAATCAACCGTTGCCGAGGGCCCACCATACCCAGTAGCCGTCCGATCGTAAACCGGTCTTGGTGGGAGCGGCGGAGGCGGAGCTAAGGAATAATAACATCCCGAGGAATACGGACTGTACGGTTCCTGAAACGCGCAGTGAGCCAATGATGGTGGCCGAGACGGGGAGGGAGTCGGCGGAAAAGGCGGGTACGGCGCGGGAGAGCATTCTCTGTAATCGCGCGTTTGGTAAAACGGTGGAGGGGCAGAAGGGTAATAATGGCTTGGCGGAAGAGCAAAAGGGAAATTTTCTACCACTGGAAGTGGACGTTCACGGACTCCCATCTTCAGCCGGATCTTACCCTGGGGACGTCCAGAAGGACGGCTGAGCTCGAAAATCCGGATCCGAGATAAGTCATCCGGGTCGGTCAGGTTATTGAGCGAGATCCGGAGAGTGGCGACCAACGGTTTCGGGGTTTCAGAGGGTATGGAATGGAAGATATCCAAGGCAAAGACGGAATGGTGTAGGGGCAATCTAAAGGGGAGCGTAAATTTCTCGTTCCAAACGGGCCGTGTACCCCCATAATTATCCGACCTCGTGGCGATGCGGTTGGTCGGGTCGACCCAGAACACACAGTAGGGCTTCAAGACACCATTTTTCCAGTTGACATTTTTGAGATGTTGGGCAGAGACTATAGTGAGGTCCAGCTCTGAGTGTCTCGCAGTCGGAGGTCGAGCTGAAGCCATTATTGAATTGCAATGGCATTGAAGGAAGAAAATGATTATTTATGGGGAGGAAATGAATCGTTGAATATCAGTGGAAAGACGGTATACCCTTTACCTCTCGCCTTTAGAAACGGAAATGGACTTGTGATTGGGCTCGGGCCTAAAAATGTCCGTACAAATACTGGATGGCATTGGTTATAATTTTCTCGTATTGTTCTAAATGTAAAGAAATTGGTCGATGTCAACTTAAATAGTTTATAAAAATTTTAAATTCAATGTATAATAAAAGCTAAATTCATACAGAATTCAAGTCATAGAAGATGTACGAACCACTACAAGGTCTATAAGCTTGAAAGATGTTATTCGCCCAGAAAAAACGCTGGAAAATCTAACGATGTAATTATCAGAATTTGCCCTGAATGGAAAATCTAACAGCTGCATGACGGCACACTAACCATAAGGTGAGCGATAAATCTTGTGCAATTCCATGGAGAGTATAACGTGGCCTTCGGCCTTCATCCCCTTATCTTCAAATCTCACAAGCCCATATCTCCCTGTTATCTTCGTTGAGAAAAGATTCGGTAAAGGAATCCGAGCTCTGCCCACCGTGACCAAGCCGGTGGAAGTGCCAGGATCACACTTTGAATTAAGTCTGACAATCTCCAGGTTTAGGAATCTGCAATCCGATGGCTCCTGTAAAAGCATCCGAATATTCTCTTTCCAAACAGGGTTTGGCAATCCTCTGGCGATATGAGTGCTGAATTCTCTTCCAGGTTCGGCCCAGAGAATAGCGCAGTAATTTCTTTCGGTTACAGAAGGGTAGCTGCCTGGATCATCTATGCCTTCTGCGTAGTAGATTCCGCAATTCAAATCAACGTTGTTTTCCATTCTCTTCCTTATTCTTCTCGGAAAATATTGTTTTCCACTGCCGTCGCGACTAGTTAAAACCGATCCCACGCCTGCCTGTGTGCAAAATTATGAAACTGGTCAAGAAACTAATCAGAAAAAAAACTTAAAAAAATCCTAATTTTGCAGAAAAGTGATCGGAGAGAAACTTGCCCGGCCATTGCGAATTCACGACGGTGACGATGATCAGTCTGTGGTGACGAGGAAGAAGAAAAATAAGAAGTTAAGAGACAACGGAGGGATTAATATGTAGTGTAATTAATAATTATTGGACGTTTGCTAACATGGAAAGCTTATTAATAAGGAATTTAACGATGGAAGGAAGTCTTTTCCGACTGATGGATTCTGGGGTTATTTTATTTTATTTATTTTTAAAATAGTTAAAAAAATTGCCTTGTTTTATTAATTTTATATTTAAAAAATTCG
>CP135571.1:2311326-2509332 GCA_032401905.1 Swietenia macrophylla | reverse complement strand
TTTTTAAAATATATTTAATAAAATAATAAACTTTAATATATAAAATAGTTATTCAAATATCTATTAGTATTATATTTTTAAAAATATTATTAATCATGATATTTTTATTAATAAAAATAATAAATGAATCGATTTAATTTGTAAAATAATAAAACTTGTTTTATAATTAAAAAATAATTTAAATTTTATTATTAAAAAATAATTTAAATTTTATTTTATTTTTAATTTATGAACCAGAATAAATTTAATTCGATTCTTTCAAAAAAAAAAAAAACCATCGAAAGGATCATTTAACAATTGGCAAATCAAGAAATACCAAAAAAAAGTCAACGAGGTCAAAAGACGATTATATACAGTAGTCAACATTTAATGCAGGGGGTAAAGTGGTCATATAACATCAGCTCAGCCACCAACCAACGTCAGTTCATTCTTCAACGGAACAACCGAAACAAAGGCTTGGCGATTCCGTGTCGGATCAAATGGTAGCAGATGCAAAAAGCAATGCTTATGTTCGCATTACTGCTTCGCTTCAGCTAAGCTCAGAGACAGTCTTCTCTTTCTGTTTGAAAACTTAGATCGCTCTCGTATTTTTATCTTTTACGAATAATTTTTCCGAGCAAATAACGCATCGGAAGTTTTCTTGGGAAATTTGTGTTTACTATGTCGGACGCTTTGATCAATGGACTAGCTGGATCCGGTGGAGGGATTATCGCTCAGCTCATCACTTATCCTCTTCAAACTGTACGATTAGTTCCTGATCTCTTGTTTTTCAATTTTTTTTTTGTAACTTCCGTTTGAATTTTCTGGCGGATCTGTGTAGGAAAATACTCGGCAACAAACCGAGCGTGATGTGAAGAAAGAGAAGAGGAAGCCTGGAATCTTTGAACTAATGTGTCAGGTTATTTATCTTTTAATATTTTGACTTCTCATTTAGTTTTTCTGATTTCATTTCCAAATTTTGTTTATTCTGTTTGATCATGAGAAACCGAGGACAAGCAGACGAACAAAAATTTTTCACAACTGATGTTAAATTTTTATGTTTTAACTGACGTTAATAGAAGCAATTTAGCTTATTGGAAGCTGAATGGAGGTTCAAGTGTGGAAATAACGAGACTGTAAGCTGTAACTCGGAGTTCTGTGTTAACTTCGGATATTTTTTTGATTGGTTTATGCGTAGGTTGTAAAACATGAGGGATGGGAGTGGTTGTATGGAGATTTAGCACCATCTCTTTTCGGTTCAGCTGCATCTCAGGTGATGGAGAACTCTTTTTTGTTTTTGTTCTTTAAGATTTACTCGGAGTTTATTCTCTTGGATGCCACTTAAAATCTGCTTGATAGTTTTTATTTTTGATTTGAAGGCTGTAGGTTTGTCTCCTGTGTGTTTGAGAAGATAGGGTATGTTGAGTTGTTGATGCTTGTTTGGTTGCCAAGAATGTATGAAAGAACAAATGAATTGTGGGAACTTTGGAACTATTGGAGAGTGACTTAATTTAGATATAATTTGGAAAGTGGAAAAAAAATTAGGAGGTTGGTGAGATATTTGTTAAATTGTTAGTTTCTGAATATGAAGTAACAAATCGCTGCATAATGGCTGAGTGCTGACATGACATGGATAGATACATTGTGATTTCAAATTATATGGATATGTGATCCCATGGTGCTTGAAGATGTGCCACTGTTGCATTCAGTTCTTTGACATATTATCTTTATTCCTTTTCCTGTTATGGTTCTTCTTACGAGGGAGTGTAAATACCAGTTGCCAATTTTGGGTTTCTGGAGCATTTCTCAGCATTAACTATAATGGTGATTGCCTAAACAGCGAACTTAGATTTACATTTACAGCTAATCTACTAATTTTTCTTGAAGGTTATTAGGCCTGCTTTATCATAAAATCTGGATTAGAAGTTAACCCAGAGATTGTCCTGGAAGGTTAGTTAAATATTTTGAGACTTGTTAAAAGTTATATGCTCTTTGCTTGGATGACTAGGTTTCTGTTTTCACCATGTGATGCATCACTCTATTTGATCTTTAATTTCTTATATACTTGTCATTTTTATGATACAGGGTGTTTACTATTATCTCTATCAAATATTTAGGAGCAAAGCTGAAGCTACTGCACTTGCTCATAAGAGGAAAGAGATTGGTGATGGATCAGTTGGGAAGTTTTCATCACTTGTGGTGGCCGCATTAGCTGGGTAATTTTTATTGAGTTCTACTGATTTGGTTTATTGCATATCTTTCAATTTTACAACCTAGCCATGTGATGTTACAGCAAAAACATAAGACTTGAATCCTTTTGTGTAAAGTTGAAAACCCTGGCATGAAAATTATAATTCTGACTTAAATTTCTAATGCAAAAGTTGAAATCCTAATTTGAAAATTCAAAACTTGAAAAGCATAATAAAGAAGTTGAAATTTTGACTTAAAACGCCAAAACAAAAGTTCAAACCACAAAAGTTGAGATGTCTAAACAAAACTTGACATCTGCATTGTATATTGTGAGTCCCTAAGTTTCATAGAACACTTGGGAGCCATGTTTGTTGTTTTCATTTCTCATTATACTCACCCCCTTTAGTCACAGGTACGGTATATTTAATATGTATTGTTTATATATTCAGCCCTAATTTCGGTACGTAGATCATTCCAGGACAAAATACTTTGTTCCTAAAAGAGTCATCAGTGTTGACTTATCAAGAAGATCAATTCTTTCATGGATGTCTCCCCAGAACTTAATATTTTAAATAACTCAGCATTCAATCTTTTAATAAATTGAGGATAAAGTGAGAGCAGATATCTCTGGCAATGACCTTATCATCTATTATTGATTTCTTTGCTTTTTTCATGCTAATGCAATTTGATACTCACAAAATGGTTGATGCTCTCCTTTTTCCATGCGAATGTGTTGTTGATAAACCCCATTTGGGTAGTTTTTACCCTCATGCGGGTAATTTATATTCAACTAAAATATAAGCATCCCACCCTCTCTTTCTGTACTTCCACTTCGTTTTGTGTTTCAAACTATTGTTACCCTGCAGACTCATACCAAAATATCAAAGAAGACCTCCCAGTCCATTTCTTCGGATGAAAATATTCAAGCTGCAATTGAGCCTCCTCCTTATGGTACGAGCCATGTGGTGGGTATATCACTTGTTCTATTTATTTGCTCATGATACTTAATCTCAGAAAAAATTCCCATCACTCAGTAGCACAAATTTAAAGATTCAGTTACATGCATCAGTCCATTTTGCAATCTTTAGTTAGGATGACTTTGCTGGATGTATGAAATTATTGCTTCATACTTCATCTATTTCCCAACAATAAATTGTTTATGTTGCAGTGGTGGAATGTCCATGTGCAGTAGTCCAGATGTCCTGTCATTTTAATTGGCTTTAAGTACAGGCCAAGGCATGGGAATTTTTTGCATTGTTGTTTCGAGTTGATGATTTAAATGAATGTTAGACTTAATCTGGGTGTTCCAAGATAGTGAGTCAGATTTAAAAGGGAAAACTGTTGGGACTTCTAGAAAATTAAAAGTCAAATGTCGGTGCTTGAAATCTGAAATCAAATCAGTTGTATACATGCAGAAATTCCTGTTCAATAAGAATAAGAGGTGATTGCTTGAGAGGACTGCAAGTAAGGGGGTAAAAATATAACAGCACATCCTGACATCTGAAGATAGGTTGTAACATCAGAATGCTGCTAAATGTTTTTCTATTGCCAGATTTGTGGTATCTGTGGATAATATGTAACTAAATCTTGGATTGGGTAGGTAGTTTCAATGTGTATGCTGGGTGAAAGTCTTGGGTTTCATTCATACTAGAATTTCAGAATTTTGTATAATTTTTATATAGGACTAGATTTATGTTTGCAGTTTGTTTTATACTATCATGTTGATGTGAATCATTGGAAAGAATTTTCCTGATTTGTTTTTGAAGTGGAATATTTACAGATTCAAGAAGTCTACGGTGAAGCTGGACTTTGGGGCTTTTGGAAAGGTGTATTCCTAATGTTGATAATGGTACGTAAGAACTAATTCTCATAGGTTCCAAACAAGTTTTGCTAAATTTTCATACTATGGCCCATAGGTAAGCAATCCTTCCATACAATTTATGCTATATGAAACCATGTTAAAGAAGCCAAAGGAAAGATGCTCCTTCAGCAAGAAGAATAACAACAGGTTCACTGCTATAGAGGTTAGCTTTCTCTTCACTTTTCCATCAACCACCTTTTCTTTAAATCCATGATTCTTGAACTCAGTGTTTCAACGTTTGCATAGTGCTTCCTGGCCCCTTTCAAATTATTTTAATGATTTTTTAAGCTTAATCAACTGCTTGATTTTGCTAGATATTTCTTCTTGGAGCTTTGGCAAAACTTGGAGCTACGGTTGTCACATATCCACTTCTTGTTGTAAAGGTAAGTGAAATGAGTGTGTATGGGTTTATTTGAGAAAGTATCCTATATTCAAATCCTGACAAAACGATTCTTGACGACCAAGATTTCCATAGTCTTTATGTCAAACTGGTTATAAGATATGGCATGTGTAAATAAGAGAATAATTGTTAAAATGATAATATTTTTTATTCTTCTTGTTTAATTACTTCTAATTCACTAGTTGTCTCTTTTGTCTTTGTGGTCAAGACTTCAAGCAAAGCAAGTTGTATCAGGACATAAAAGGCACCACTATAAAGGTTTGGATCTTTGTGATTTTATTTCTTATTTGATGAAATATAATACCATCAACTAGATCAACCATCAACTATATCCTTGAACCGAGCATGGTCTTAACCATAATTTGGTATGAAAATCTTGTCAAAATTATATGAAAATGTAATCTGCCCAAGAATCTGATCTCATTCCATCCTGTCTTTCTTATTAGTCTCTAAAATTTCATTTGTGTGGTGATGTCTTAATTTCCTACACTACTACATAGGCACATTGGATGCCATCCTGAAGATGATCTGGTATGAAGGGTTCTACGGCTTTTACAAAGGTATGGGCACAAAAATCTTTCAAAGTGTTCTTGCATCTGCAATTGTTAATGGTTGAGGAAGAGCTTGTCAGGGATGTGCGGATTTTGCTTACCGAGGGAAGTGTCAATACAATGAAATCAAAGCCTCCTTGACTGTGGCTTCGTCCCTGTGCACCGCTCTCTCTATCCTGCCTTTGCACCTACGACAATAGCCGAATGTTGTTAGCTAAATTGTTAAGATGAAATGGGATTGTGAGCGTAAATAATTTGTGCTTTCAACTAAGAGGGGAAATAGAAAGGATTAGGAATAACGTCATTAGTGTTATACCCATTCTTTTGAGGCGGTGCTTTGTAATTTATGGATTTATTGTGGAAACAACATGGTGCAATTCTTATACAGTGCAAGATTCATTGGGTGTGTATCATTGGCCTGGCTTTAAAAATTTGTACGATTTCATTGTACAATGCATGATTTATTTTGCCTATTTTTTCCAGATTTTGAATCTCTGCCTCTGATTCAGATTTATTTTAGAAGAATCAGTTCATTTGCTCCATAATCATTACATTATTACACCATATCGATATAAATGACTGAATTAATTAAAAAAATAATTAAATTACTTATAGCCAAAAATTATAAATAGAAATGACTGTATACTAAAAAGATACCCGATTACCAAAATAAAAACGTAGAAACCTAAATTATTGAAGAAAAGAAAATAAACCGTGGAAATTTTATAAACGGATAAACGACGTCGTTCGATTGAGCGACGTCAACGCTCACCGCTCAAAGCGCATCCGCGGTTTATAAAGCTGTGTTAAGTGCCCGATGCTCTGAAATTGACTGAACCGTTTACGGACAAAGACCGCAAAAAATGCAGGAAAAGAAATCATCAGAGATGGCGAACAAAAACCCTAAGAAGGCTAATCTCTTAGATCACCACAGCATCAAACACATCCTCGACGAGTCTGTCTCGGAGGTAAACCACTAATCCCTAGATCCGTCGACTAAACGGATTGATTTTGAGCTTTCTTAATTCTCTTAAATTTGTGATGAGGTTTTTTCTTTTTTTTTTGTATGTGGTTGAAATAGATTGTTAGGGGCCGTGGATACGTGGAAGACGTGAGAATGAGCAATGTGAGGTTGTTGATGGGGACAATTATTATTGTTATTGCTTTGGTTGCTCAATTTTACAAAAAGAAATTCCCCGAGAATCGAGACTTTTTGATCGGCTGCATCGTATTATATCCTTCTGTTGTTTGTTTCGTTAAGTTTAGCTAATTTTGGCTCGATAGTGATTGAATTCTATTTGGTTGCTGAGATACTGGAGGAAATGGAAGAGATTAGTAGTCTGCTTGATTGGTTTGAGAGTTCTGGAACTGGAGAAATTAAAGGTCTGTTTGCTTGGATGTGTTCTGAATGGTGCCCACCAAGGGAAGACGATTTTTAATTGAATTGGAAATTAAGAATATTGTTCTTCGATTAGCAGTTTACTATTAAAACATATTTTCAGCTTTAAGCTATCTATTTTGAAATCTTGATCATTTGGAACTTGCTGGAACGAACTTCTAGCCATTTCAATGACTAGTGTTATTATTTGGTCTGACGATATAATTAACTACAATCAACTAAACATATCAAATTTATTTGGTTTAGCTGGAGTGTACGTGTTATTGGAGAGAAACAGTGTTACACAGTCGAATATAGATTTTTACCCTTTTTGATTTGATAGTTGTCTTAGCAACCAAATGGGAATATCACATTTTACGGGATGTGATTATATCTGTATTGATGTCACTTTCAAGTGTATCTGATCCTTGACACTGGCAAGTATATAGTTTTCAATGGGTTATTGCAGCTACTCATATACACAAAGGAAAAGAACGCGATCCTATTTACTTATCCTCCTGAGGTAAGTACCTATTTTCAAATTTAATGTTTTGTCATGGTAGGTACTTTGTTAGATAACATGTTCATACTTATGTTTTCACAAACATATAGTGTCTAGTGTCTATATTGTGTGAAGTGTTGAAAGTTTAACCTAAATTGATATTTTGATGTGGTGAAATATAATGTCGATATTCATGAATCTGTAACCATGTTGAAATTATCTCAATACTTGGCATTGAATGGCTGGTAAAGCCTCATTGCATTGAGAGGGATCTTGGATTGATAGCATGCCTCGATGCTTAATTCAGTAATGTCTAATTGTCAGTTATTAAACTGGCGTAGAAAACTGTGAGAACTCTCCTAATTTAAATGGATAAATGCCTTTTGTTTTGCGTAATGTGGGTTCAAAATGTTAAAACAATTATAATAAACTTTACAAGTATCTGCGTAAATTATGGAATGGGATACAATTATGAGATTGCATTATACATACTATTAAAGGCAAACAAAAGTGGATTTCTATATAACTGTAATGGCAATAGGCAAACATGGAAGATGTGAATGTTACATTCTGAATTGTCTGATGCACAAATTTTTTATAGAAGTTTTCTATAAATCATGAAAATGAACTTCATTAATTCCATGGAAGCTGTTGCATGCTGTTAATAACAATTTTTTTAAATTAATTTTTCGGTTTATTCATGTCCTTTTGGTTTTTGTTTCGATGAATTGGGTTAGTTGATGTTGGGTAATTCTAAGTAGGTGTTATGCTTGTAAGTTTTGTCTCGTTGCAGCCTTTTCTGTAATCTCAAATTTGGGGAGTTTTGGGATCTTAGTTTAGTTTTTTAGATTTGGTTGGTGAAGGTTATGCCTAGGTTTGTGAGGGAACCTGGAAGCAAGGACCCAAGGGTCAACTTTGATGGTGCTGCTGTAGATTTTCCTCCACTACCTGATGAATAACCTTTAATGTTGTTAGCTCTGTGTCCTTTTCTTTGTGCATGCACATTGGTTTTTTTTTTTTTTTTCAATTTTTCTAGTAGTCTGAAAATTTGTCATTATTCGCATAGACAATGCAATGCATTTTTCCTTTTGAGCATATGCATTTTTTTCTGTGTATGTTCACCATCTAATGAGCAATTTTGTTGGACAGGGTTCCTTCACCAGCACTGGGTTGATGGTTTCTTCCAAATTGCCGAGATTTTCTGATCTCTACACACTGACAATTGCAAGCGCAGATCCGAAATCAATTTCTGCGAGGAAAGCAGTAAAGTTTACTAAAAGTGTTACCCAGTGGTCTCTCTCTCTCTCTCTCTCTACACATACACACACTCACCCACTCACCCACTTGGGTGCGAACATGTCCACATTCATTATTATAGGTTTTGGAGTTAGGAGCTGCATTGATTTATATATAACTCTACATTTCTGCACTCTGTAACTGTTTCAGGTTCACAAAAGATGGAATTTTGGTGGAGGGCCTGTTCTGGAAAGACGTTCAAGCACTTATTGATGAGTATGCTGAAGAACCAAAGAAGAAGAAGAAGTGATCTAAAAAGTTTCAGATCTCCTGCCATAGGTTATTTGTTAGACAGAAATATGTAATAACATTTTGATTCGAGACAGATGCTTTTCATCATGAGGGTTCTGGCATTGGAAAATTTTGAAGCGAACTAAATGAATTGACTTCCGCATAAACTTTCAAATTACAGTTTTACACCTTAAAATCAGAATGACCCCTCCAATTAAATTGAAGTGGCAGACTTTTAGATATCCTTGGTTGATATTTCCTGTATGATGCTTAGATGGTACCTAGGATATAGTTTTGATACTGCTATTTCTAAATCTACTGCTGCAGTCTCAGGTCTTGTTGGCTAGTTTTATTACCTGTGAGGGGCGGATGCTAGAACTTCTGAATATATTTCCTATTTAATTAAAGTCCCAATCTGATCTACCCGATTAGTTTTTGGTCGGTTTGACAAAGAGTTTTGAATCAATGATTGATATTTGAATTATTTCTCCTTTCATGGGATTTTCTTTCTTGATTTTTCCTTGCACAGGACGGTTAGGTTATCGGATTCCCTTGAGTCTTTTATGATATAGGTTTGAGGCTTAATTTCCATTTTCAGTTTGTGGACTTGTCTGATTGATTTGCATCTTTTGGGTTAAACAGGTCTAATGTGGTGTGCGTAGATTCATAACAACCGATCTCGATATTATGGTTGGGTTAGGTTGGATAACCCAACTGGTGTCCAGCCTGTCCATCCTTGGACCAAGTAAGGTCCTTGTCAAATTTGTCTAGGGGAATTTGACTCTTTCATAACACGCAAATTTTTATGGTCAATACATATAACGTGGTTGGCGTGCATGATCAGAGTTACCCCTCCATTCGCGTGATGGGTTGTTGCCGGAAATTGAGTTGCCAAATGAGCGGCTGTTCTGCGCTGCAGTTCCTAAAATTCATAGTGAAAGTCAACTGGAGTTCAATTATTTTTGTGGTATAAAGAATATTCCCTCATTTGATCCTCCTCTGTGGATTCTCCTTCGTCCTCATCTCTCGCTGTCGATCAGCGACTGTCACATGCTGATTGAGATGGTTTTGACGTGGTCACATTTTATTTCGATTAATTACAGTTTAATGCATTAATATTTTGTGAACTTCATATTTCACCAACGTCAATTGAGTGGGTTTTCATATGTAAATTGATGTGACGTTAATAACAATTAATTATCAATAAAGATAAATAAAATTATCTATCATATGTTATATATAATATTATATTTAATTTTAAAAAATTATTTATTAATTATTTTAAATTTTAAATATATATGTTAAATATTTTTATTATACTTTTTTAAATTTTATATTAATAATTTTAAATTGTTAAGATGTACAGTATAAATGCATAGTATAATATACGTATGTTAGCCAGATGTATTATATATTTTATTGTCAGACGAGGAGCTACTGTTCATGTTGTTTATGTTCCCATAAAATCCACTTGTGGAGTACAGTCAAAGTTGTTACATACTTTTGAGTTCATGACTTCTGGGGTCACACTCACCACAAGCTTAACTCTCAAATTAATAAATTAATCCATCCCTTTCACTCCACATAATTTTCCGATTAAGAAAACCTAATTACATATTAATTAATTAGTTAATTTACAAAAAAAAAAAAAAGCTTAACACATTTCATGAGCACACCAACCTTTATTGTTCTGCCTCACCCTCTCCCTCGGCTTTGCCGCCTACCAAACCAACAAACAAACAAACAAAACCTCAAGCTGACGTGGCGCTCCGTCAACAATAAACTCATTGTGGACCCAAAGAAGGCAACAGCTGACGTCCCGGACTTAAACTGATAACAAAATCAATTTTATAAACGATATCTTTCCTTTGGAGTCCGGCTGTTATCGTTCTTGTTGTTGTATATGTGTCGTATCACAGGCCAACCACTCATATCTCTCCATTTTAATCAAGCAAACATCACGAGTCACAAATTGTCTCTCTCTCTAAAGCCGTCCCTCTCTCTGTAAATTAATTTTATCTTTAATCCTAAATATTCTTAGCATTTCAGTCCCGATTTTGCGGGATAGGTTGGAATCTAGAGTTTCGAATTCGTGTTTTGATTAAAAAATCCGCGACAAGTTTGTGATGTCGAACACTAAGAAGCAAGAAACGATCGACGATGGCGCAGATCAATCAAACGGCGATGATTACACCGATGCGTCATCGGTATCATCGACCGGCGTTGAGACATCGACCGTCGGATCGCGGGAGATCGGGTTAACGGAGCGATTGACGGATATATTCGTCGATCAAGGAGACGGAGATTTGTTACTGCAGCAGAGCGATCGCGAAGATAGAGTTTTGCAGTGGCTTCAGGCCCTGGATATGCAGGTCATGGGAGCTTGTCGTGCCGATGAGAGGTTGAAGCCATTGTTGAAGTCGAACGCCTCTAGTGGCATCGCTGAAGATCGGTTATTAGCTCATCTAAGTCAGGTACATTCGTCAAGACTGTTTGGTTGTTATTAAATTTGGTTATTTCCGTGTTTTTGGTTGTTCGATTGTGCTAACGATTGGTTCCTTTTTACGTTTATGATTTGATTTGATAAAATAACAGCACTTTGAGCCGTCAGAAGTTTGTATGCTGGCGAGATGCTTTTGCATACCGCTTGTTTCGATTCGAGTAGGGAAAATCAACAAGCGGGGGACTCTATTATGCCCTACTTCTGTAAGGTAACTGGATATATGGTGTATTTGCCCGTGTATGTGATTGAAACATGATTGTTCATTTTGGTTTGATAATTTTGCCTTTTCGTTTCTGGCCACTAGTGTAATTAATCAGTATAGAAAAAAATGTGGGAGTTAAATTGTCGAAGGGATGTTTGATTTTATAATGATCTGTGAAAATTTATTCTTGCTAAATAAAAAAGGACTAAAAGAATATGGATGTAAGTTGATTCTTACATGCTTAATCATACGATGTTTTTTTTAAATCTTTTATGGAAATTGTTAACATGCTTGGATTCCTCCTCTAAGAATAGGTCCTTATCATTTATTTTTGAGATATTTGGATGTGCATTGATTTTACTATTGTTGTCATGGCTTTGTTCCATCGCAATGAATCAATTTAAAATGTGAAAGTTATTGCTGTGTTGTACCAGGAAGCCACATTTTTTTTATATTATTGTTATACTTCCGATATGATTTCACAAATTTAGTTGTGCTGTATGCAAAGCTGTCTTTATGCATGTGCTGGTGCTTTTTGCAGCTATCCGCTTGCAGTTATATTGTTCTGTAATAAGCAGTAACATTTTGCAGCTATCACATGCTGGCAGCTGGTTTAAAATATACATGATAAAGTGTTCTGATGTTTTGCAGTATGTCAAGAATGTTAATAATCCTGTAAGTTCGTACATCAGTACATCGGATGCACATGTAGTTGTTCATTTCTTGAGATGTGTATGGATTCCTTTTGTTTTGCTATTTAATTGTGAAATCATACTTGTCTTGCCAAAAAATAAATAAATTAATAAATTGTGGTTTTTGACACAATTATTGTCACAGAAAATGTATGATAACTGTTTTTCAAACGAACTTGCATTCTCCTGATGGTGCTCTTGACTTGAACTATTTTCAAAATTTAAAAGGTTTTACTTGTTAAATTAAGTCGTTATAAGTTTGGTGATGTATATAATATTATGGCATGTCAACGTGGCAGTTTTTAAATCAAACTGATCTTAGTGAAATATGTACTATTTCCTATTTTCTCTATGTTGTGTCTATAGATTCTTATTTAAGAATGTATTTATTGGTCAATGTCCTCTAGCATTGATGAGTGTCTGTCTTTCAAATAATATTGTTGGAAAGTATATCCGGTAATGGTGGTTGATGGTAGTAATTTTAGGATTCTGTATTTAGTTTATTGATGGTGATAATGTTCATGCTTGCAAATAAATATATCTTTTGACTTGTAGGTAAAGTGGGCGTATTCTATAATGATCTCTGAATTAAGGGAAATTAAAGGTAGTTTCATCCCCTATATTATATGGTTTGTTGCTGCTTTTTCTGTATATAGGGTCAATATATTAATTACAATGAAATTGAGTGATACGCCCTTGAATTTAATATGCTTGTGATGCCAAGCTAATGAATGTATTCTGCATTTGTTGTTATGAAATTTGTTGGCTCCGAAATATTCATTTTTTTTTTTGCATTGTTTTTGTGTACATATTTGCAATTTTTCTTTGATACGTGAGTTTATTTGTCCCTCTTATTATGTTTATTTTTCTAATTGAAACCTTAATCATTGTATGGAAGGATCTCTTATCATCATACATTATGTAGATGTACCTAATATATGTGTAATGACTGGTTAACAATTATGCTATCAGATCCAGCAATTTATATTTGAGTTTTGTTTATTTGAGTTTATAAACAAAAATGAAATCATAAGAACTTTGGCGCCTTCTGGACCAGATGCTCTGTAGTTCAGATTTTCTGATTTTGACCTTATCTAAAATTTAAGATCAGTCCTCTAAATTTGTGTAAACTTGAAATTTGATGTAGGACTTATTCTGTTTAGGTGCTCGTTCTAGTTTATTTATATGATTTATCAACTCTTAAAACTCTTATCTATGGTTTAAATCTGGGATACTTCCCTGCGTTATCTTTTTTTTTATTCCCCCCCATTCTTTGTAATTTTCCTGATCTCCTCTTTCTGAACTATGTCTATCCATACCATATTTGTGCAGAGGGAATTTAAGTCTTGCAATCTTGCCTACATCTGATTTGCGCCTCTCATTCTTTGGGGATAACGGTCATACAGAGAGCCTACTTACTTTAAGTAGTAAATCAGAGTGCTCTGCTGTTGTAATTGATGAGATCCCAGCAGATCAGTCTGGTCGATCATTCTTTATAAAGAGTCTAGATGGCAGAGCTGCTTACTTCTGGTGCTCAGAAAAGTCTAAGCTTTTGGGAATTGAATTGATTTCAAAGGTGCGTATGGTTTTTAGAATTATGAGTGCATATGTACGCACAAGATATGGTATTTAATAATAAATTGAGTTGTCCATGTTACTATGATTGGTATGGGTTTAAATTTTTCCTTGCTTTTGTTTTGTGTAACAGATGAGGGATTTAATCATGAGGAAACCATCAATTGCTGAATTAACTGGAATCAGTGTGGAACGCCTTGGGTATCTAGCAACTCACCTCCGAGCCTATCTGGTGGGATCATCTCTGACCAATGCCCGAGCAAGTTGTCCGAGTTTGCTTGCTCATTCCTTTGCTGCCACATCTGATTTGTCTGGTTCAACTCAAAATGCTCAATGTTCGTCCGCATCACTAAGATCCCTGCAATCCCGGCACTCAGGCAGTCAAGCATTAAAAGCCAATTCACTCTACCAGGGAAGTTTCAGTACAAGATCAAATTCCTTTAAAGCGGGTCCTTCCAGAAACTTGTCCTCCTTAAGAAGTGCTGCTAGAGAAAAGTTAAGACGAAGGGGGGATGGTTATTTGTCAGCTGTTGACAGCCTCATAGTAACTACACCAGTCACCACTGGTGCATTGTGTTCCAATCAATCTGAAGCTGAAAATATTCCCAAAGCCAAGAGTTGCGACTTGTCCCCAAGTATTATAGAATCACTAGGCAAGTTGGCTGTTCCTCCAATTTCAAGCCTAGCAACTCAAGTTCCTTCCATGGGCTCGGCTGTTTCCTCTCCTTACTATTGTTGGTGTCCCCTAGGTTCATCATCACTGCAATATCCGGTACCACCTCCACAACTGCCACTAAGCTCATCTAGTGCATTGCCTTCGGTCCCACCACTATCTTCCTTATTATCAGTCAATGGGTCCTCCAGTTTGTTGAAGCCAATTCCACCTCTCAATCTTGCTGATATTCCTTCCTTGGATTTCCCAGCATTCCTGCCTGATCCATTGGTTCGATTGCAAGTGCCAAGTTCTCAGCAGATCCCGACTTTTACACCTTTAATTTGTGACCCAATTGTTCATGTTCCGGTCATTGATGTTTGCTCTTCCGGTCAAGGCTACCTGGTAAGTGCTGGTCCTGCCATTTCAACAACCATTCCTCCTTTGCACTCGAAACTCGTGAACCCTTTGATTCCTGAGAGCGATTCTGTGGTAGAAAATGGCGCAAGAGAGACCCTGAGACTGCTTATTAGTAGTTCAAGCCAGACAAACCCACCGTTGATGGATGTACTCCCTGCTGTTTTAACGAGTGCCAATGAGACTCAAAGTATGCTTGTTACGGGAAGCCGGGGTCTCTATTGTGCAACCAGCCATGTTGATGCAATCAGGAACAGCGTTGCATTAGTTTCATTGTCCGGAAGTTCCACTGTTGTGAAGAGATGCGATAGCCTCAAGAAGCTGTGCGCACAGCCAGAGGATTCAAATGCTCTCAGTGGTCGTGGTTCGGATGAGGAGAGTAGCCTTGCGACAGATTTGAAGGAAGAAAGGGCAGATTAATAGGGTGCCTCTCGCTAATTGTTTTCTTTCTTTTGTAGATGCGTTTGCGTTTTGTTCCCAAATGTAGATATATATGGCTGCAGCTGTGACATTTGAATTGTAATTAGAGGAAATCCTGCCACTTTGTCACTTCTTGCCTCACAATTGTTCAAGGTTTTGTTTAGAATGTGAATGTTTCGGGTTTTTTTTTTCATTTTATTTTAAGTGTTTTAAGACATTTGATAATTCGTAAGAAAGGTATTTGTGCGAATAAGCTACGTATGGTAAAAGTTGAGAAATCTGCTTCCTACATTTTATTCGTCTTCTAGCATCTTCCTCCTTGTGAAAACCGTTTGAAGTGGACGATTAGAACATACTAGGAACTTCCGAATGACGAACACAGCACCTAAGGAGCTCATGATCAGGAGCCCGAAGTAATCCATCCGTGGAAGTAATCCATATTTATGTATGGATCTTGATTTCAAAATAAAGCCTGGAATATGGTAATTACTCAAGTAAAAAACGATATCAGGCCCCCAATGGGTAGTCAGCACTTGGGACTCCGTTAGCACGAAATAACTCTCTCTCCACAGAGACAGAGAGAGTGCGACGTGCATTTTCAGTGAAATTAAGCCACAGTATTCCACCGATGGTGAAATCACAAGAATAAGCAATGTCGTGTAGCAATCAAATTGTGTTCTCCATAATAAGGAACGAAAACCTACTGCTTTCCTAGTTTTGGACCATCAAAATATTTATGAGCTTGGCGTCGGTTTATAGAATTATTGAGGACATTTCATAGGACATTTATAACAATAGCGGCATGAATACACTCAATCAAGGGGCCAATAGGGTTGCGATAGCCGCCGTGTTCGTTACTTCCAATGTAAGAATCTTAAATGAACCACAAAATAATTCCAATCAGGGAGTACAGAGTTTGGTTGATGATCAATTTCGACTGCTCAAACATAAGCGGATAGCTAACTCACAGTACTGCGCCTCTTCAAACATCATGGTTAACTGGCAGTCGATCATGTCTCACCTGTTAGGATGTTTTCTGTCATTTGCTTGAATGCAAACATTCAAGCAAGCTACCCAATTAGAAGAAAGAAAGAGCTACAAGACAAGGAATTATATATATATATATATATATATATATATATGATCTAAATATCAGATATAGCAGTGATTTCAAAGATAAGGAGATCAAGCAAAATCCGGTGGGCAACGACATATAATATATATTTTCTTCGTACAGTGTGGTGGGTAGGTTTAAAGCCCCGCTGAGAGAATAATTCGATCCAAATTTCAGTGCCGTGGCTGATGATCGACTGCCACATATAGTAGTGTAGTTATCAAACAATTACATATTTTTCTCTATAATGAATTAACTAGGAATTAAAAGGGTTTTTAATTATATATATAAATTCGTTGATACATGGAATTTCATCGCTACCGGAAGTCAGTGCTTGCTTCCATTATAATTTCTCTGTCGACCAAACTCACCGACCAACTAATTAATGGACAGAATATTCATGAATGTTTATCACTTACTCTTTGAACCAACATTCTAATCATCGAAAGTGGAAACTTCAGAATAAGAAAATGGCGGAAGAAAATGAAGAACATGTAGCCACTGGAGTTCCATTACTGTCTTGCCACAAGTGAAACATGGGGATAAGTATAATTATAATCTCTCCACTTACTTAAAATTCTTTAATTGTGGCATGCTGCACTGATTAACTTCTGCAAAAATTTCAGTGTACAATCCAACACATGTTACGCACTCAATAATATATATATATATATATATATTCAATATCGCATATATGCACTCCTCACTTCCTCCACACTTTATCTCTCTTCTGTTTCAAGAAGCTTCAATTCGGAGTCAAAGGCCGTAAGATTCTGACACGTGGGGCGATGAACTATGTTAAAAGTCTCACATATGAGAGAAAACCACGTGATTTCAATATAAGCTTAAACGAAAATATGTGACCGGGAAAATGATGATAGCCATTAGAGATCTTTACTTCAAAGCATCCAGCTGTGACCTGGATTTTGTGTTACAAACCTTTGTATGAAATCTTGTACGCTACCCAATATAAATATGTGTAACATCATCATTGCATGTAGGAGCTGCCGACTATTTCTAATTAAACGAAGAAGAATTTGATTTATCGTCACCAACTTTCTCAAACATGTCAGTTCTGTGTTCCAAAAATACTTTAATCGCATCAGTATGCGTTCTCCTTTTAGTCTTTATCGGGAGTTGCACTCCTCCGGAGGATCCGATCAAATGTTCATCGAATAATTCCAGCTGCACGATCACAAACTCCTACGGCATGTTTCCCGATCGAACCGTGTGTAAAGCAGCTAATGTATCGTACCCAACTTCAGAACGAGAGTTAATTTCAGTAGTATCAGCGGCAACCATGGCCAAAAGAAAAATGAAGGTGGCGACACGTTTCTCTCACAGCATTACCAAGCTTGTTTGCCCAGATGGCCAAGATGGATTGCTTATCAGCACAAGATTTCTTAACCGTACATTAAAAGTCAACGTTCAATCAATGACAATGATTGTGGAGAGTGGCGTAACATTGCGGCAGATAATCAGCGAGTCCGCTACGGCCGGGCTGGCGTTGCCGTATGCACCGTATTGGTGGGGCTTGACGATCGGCGGCCTGCTTGGCACGGGTGCGCATGGGAGTTCACTGTGGGGTAGAGGGAGTTCAGTTCATGATTATGTTGTTCAATTAAGAATTGTAAGTCCAGGAAAACCCGAAGATGGATATGCTAAGGTCAGAGTGCTTGATGAGAATGATGCAGATTTTGCCGCAGCTAAAGTTTCACTTGGTGTTCTTGGAGTTATTTCTCAGGTACGGTTATTAATTTGTTTCGATAACAGCTTGTCTTCTCCGACTAAGAGAGATTTGAACTTCAAACTTTTGTGACATCTGAATCAATTGCATATGTGAAGCAAAAATAAGACAAAACCCCTCTTCAAGCGATAACAGTAATGAATATTGAATCTTTTGGTGTAGGTTACTCTGAAGTTGCAACCCCTATTCAAGCGATCAATCACATACCAGATTAAGAATGATTCAGATTTGGGAGATCAAGCAACTTGTTTTGGCAATCAACACGAGTTTGCGGACATAACTTGGTACCCAAGTCAGCGCAAGGCAGTCTATCGAATTGATGATCGCATTTCCTCAAACACTTCCGGTAATGGTTTATATGATTACATTCCGTTCCGCTCCACGCTTTCAGTTACTTTGGCCGTCATCAGAACTGCAGGTTAGCCTTTAATATCTTGTTAGAAAGTTTCACAACGTGTTAAATTCTTCTCAGAGAGCTTAAACGATGAGTTTTATTTTGTTTCTTTTTGTCAGAGGAGAATCAAGAATCTACAAATGATGCTAATGGGAAGTGCATCGGTGCAAAGATTATTACATCAACGCTCGCTACTTCTGCGTTTGGTTTAACAAACAATGGTATTATTGCCTTCAACTTTTGCACAAAGTTCCCACCACTGACATTAATAACCATGTCTGTCTGTTTATATTTAACAATTTTATTCCGTAATAACTGTGGAGTACTGACAGGTCTGATCTTTACTGGCTATCCTGTAATTGGACATCACAATCGTCTTCAGTCATCTGGAACTTGTCTAGATAGTCCAGAAGATTCAATGATCACAGGGTGTGCTTGGGATCCCAGAATGAAGGGAGAGTTCTTTCACCAAACGACATTCAGTATCAGATTACCTGTCGTGAAAAATTTCATAGAAGATATCCAACAATTAATTCAATTAGAACCCAAAGCATTATGTGGTCTAGAACTCTACAATGGAATTCTCCTGCGTTATGTTAAAGCTTCAACTGCTTACTTAGGCAAACAAGAAGATTCATTAGATTTCGATATCACATATTACAGAAGCAAAAATCCAATGACTCCTAGACTACATGAAGACATACTCGAAGAAATAGAACAACTCGCAGTGTTCAAATATGGAGGATTACCCCACTGGGGGAAGAATAGAAACTTGGTGTTTGACAGAGCAATCAAGAAATACAAAAATGCAGGAGAATTCTTGAAAGTCAAAGACAAGTATGATCCACTGGGGCTATTTTCTAGTGAGTGGACAGACCAAGTTCTTGGATTGAAAGATGGAGTGAATATAGTGAAGGAGGGTTGTGCATTAGAAGGACTATGTATTTGTTCAGAGGACATTCATTGTGCACCCAAAAGAGGCTATTTCTGTCGACCAGGCAAAGTTTACAAGGACGCAAGAGTCTGCACTCGTACAAGTTCTAAGAAACTTGAGTGAGATCCAGCCAATTGTGTTTTTATATTAATCCGTTTAAAATTTTTAATTAACAAAATTTGTGAGGACTTAATTGAAATTATCTACTACAAATTTACAACGTAAAATATTGCATTGCAAGGCATTAGTTGCTAAGTTACCCATTGCGTGCGTCTGGCAACACAAGGGTGCTTCAGACATTCTACATTGAAGGGATGAGATACGACGTGGCTGTATTTGATTCGTTACAGTTTCTCGCAAGCATACATCCGTCAATAGACTATATTCATACTTCGCAAATTGATTCTTCTGAGTAGAAAGAAAGGAACCCTCGTTTGAGTTTGGTCGGATTAAAATATCTTAGGGAGTCCACGCCCTGATATTATACCGAAGAAAACAGAAATAGAGAAAGCAAAAACAACAACCCACAAAACACAAATACATTCAACGGTATGCCAAATATTTCCCTTATTTACTGCTGTTATCAGCTATATTTTTCTGTTTCTATTTCTATTCTGCCCCCAAAAATTATGGTCCCGTTTCTTGAGGTAAGTCCTAAGCTAAGTTGCAGCTTATTTGATTAGAATCAATGCATGCAATACAATTCCTGTAACTAAACGAACGATTTAATACTCAGTTTATCTCTAATGACTGGTCACACCCAGGTTCCTTTGATATCTGTTTAGGGTTTGAATGTTGTCTAATTTTTCGCTTTCTTCTGGCCCTTCTGGGTTGTCGGGAAATTTTAGAAATGAGTTGATAATTTTAGTTGTTTATTCATCGTTGATATGAGAATGAATATCCGACGTTGTGGTTGGGTATCCATTTTTGATGCATGCCTCAAAACAGAACATAGAAAGTTCTATCGTTGTGCATCATCACATTCTAGTGGGTAGTTTTCATTTTTGATATTGTTTAATTGAAGCTTGAGGGTGACTTTGATGCTGTTCAAGTACTGTTATTGGGTGATAAGTTCCCAAACTTGAAACAGTCATGGCAGAGAGCACAGAAGTTGAGGAGCGGGTGGATCTTGACGAGGACAATTACATGGAAGAGATGGATGATGATGTCGAAGAGCAACTAGATGAGGATGGAGGAGGTGGGGAGGGAAATGTTGAAGAAAATGATGAAGAGGAAGAATATGGATACTCAAAATCTGGGGCAAATGAGAAAGATCAATCACCTGAAGCAGATAGAAATCGCCATGATATTGAACAAGTGGAAAATGAACAAAAGCCCACTGCATTCATCAGCGAAGTTGAGAAAGAGAAGCATGCCCAGCTTCTTGCCCTTCCTCCTAATGGTTCTGAAGTTTTCATTGGTGGACTTCCTAAGGATGCATCGGAAGAAGACTTGAGGGATCTGTGTGAACCAATAGGCAAAGTTTTTGAGGTTAGCATTGAACGATCTATGCTTATAACATTTAATCACTTCTCTTTTAACTGTTTTATTCACTATTGTTGTTATTTTAAATTATTTTTACAGGTGAGGTTTATGAAAGACAAGGGCAGTGGAGAAAGCAAGGGTTTTGCTTTTGTAGCATTCAGATCAAAAGAGGTTGCAAAAAAGGCCACTGACAAGTTGCACAGTAAAGAATTTAAGGTGATCAAGATGCCTCTCACAAAATGTTCGTAGTCTTTGGGAAATTGGAGACTCTAGGGATGTTTTTCCTTGCCTCTTTTGCACAATCTTGATTGGTATTTTCATCTTGATCATATAATCTTTGCAGGGTAAAACAATAAGATGTTCGCTGTCTGAAACTAAAAACAGATTGTTTATTGGTAATGTTCCAAAGAGCTGGACAGAGGATGAGTTCAGAAAAGTCATTGAGGATGTTGGTCCTGGAGTTGAAACCATTGAGCTCATAAAGGTAACATTTTAGATTAGATAATGCTTTTATCTTACAAAGGTAGAGTTGTAACTGTTTACACTGCTATTTTTTTTCATTGTTTTCTTGTAATTACAGGATCCTCAAAATCCTTCTCGTAATCGTGGTTTTGCCTTTGTTTTGTATTACAACAATGCCTGTGCTGATTATTCAAGGCATAAAATGACTAGTGCAAGCTTTAAGCTGGATGAGAATACCCCAACTGTCACATGGGCTGATCCAAAGAGTACACCTGATCATTCTGCTGCTTCTTCCCAGGTAAAGTTGC
This sequence comes from Swietenia macrophylla, assembly GCA_032401905.1. Taxonomy (NCBI): domain Eukaryota; kingdom Viridiplantae; phylum Streptophyta; class Magnoliopsida; order Sapindales; family Meliaceae; genus Swietenia; species Swietenia macrophylla. The sequence goes on along the minus strand of CP135571.1, from coordinate 2,488,039 downwards.
TTTTATAAGGATTAGAACATTCTGTCTTTCAAGTTTATTTGAAGTTGCTTTTGTAAGGATTGCATATCTGTTTTCTTTTTCTTTGTTCTTGGTATCCTAAAAAACTGGAGAAATGTGTTCCATACTGATAGCTGAGTATACTTTAAGAAAATTTAAGAGTTTTTAGAGAGCCTAGCGAATGGTTTGACTTAAGAAGTGAACCAGTTGGTACGCATATGCATTTATGAGGTAGTTGATAGGTCACACATGCAAATACAATATGGAGGTTATTGTACTTTCTTTTTTTGTTTCCTTTTCCCTTTCTTTTTTGGAGGTTGAAGAAGAAATACCCATCTCGAACTTCTTCAGACTGCAAGGCCAGATGTGAGAGCCCTGACACCTCGGGTCAGGGATAATTCCTTTGATGCATCAATATCTAAGGGCAGCTTTGGACTGCTTAGGGTTGATGGCAAACTTGAAAGGAAAATTCCAGAGTTAATGGTTGTTTTGTACACGTGTTTGGAAAAAAATATTTGCCTATCCATTCGTGTAATCATTGATGAGACCATATTTTGTTTTTACTGCCTGTTTTGCTGCTGAATGTATGATGTTGGTCTAATTGTATGTATTATTTCGAGATTCCAGGTTAAGGCTCTTTATGTGAAAAATATACCCAATAACACTTCTACTGAGCAACTAAAAGAACTATTCCAGCGTCATGGGGAAGTGACGAAAGTGGTTATGCCTCCTGGAAAATCTGGGAAACGTGATTTTGGATTCATTCATTATGCTGAAAGATCAAGTGCATTAAAGGCTGTCAAAGATACTGAGAAATATGAAATTGATGGTAAGTCTCTTACACGTATCCCAGGTTTTATTTTGGAAAACTGAGTAAATGTGAAGACAAAGCTGTTAGATCTTACTCCTGTATTTTATGTTGGTTAATTGTTGGTTCTTATTTTAATTTAAAATAAAACTCAAGTTGTATATTTGCTATTTGCTAATTTGCATTCATGCAGCTTTTCCAGGTGCCAACAGGAAAAATAGTGCGAGTTTTCTTCCATTTAATGTTTTTACTCAGAGGAATGCAGTTGTATACCGTAAATTTTGTCTGACATACGTTAAATACTGAAATAATATGTTCAACTTGAACTGCAGGCCAAGTATTGGAAGTTGTTCTTGCAAAGCCTCAGACCGATAAAAAACCCGAAGTGGTTTTTCCGTATGCTGCGGGAACTGCTCCAATCCAGTTACCACATGCTGGGTATGGTGGCTTTGCTGGGGCACCATATGGCTCTGTAGGCGCTGGATTCGGGGTTGCTGCTAGTTTCCAGCAGGTACTTGAGTATATCCATGAATCTTTTTGGTTTTGATCAAGGTCCTTAATCATTAAAAATTGATCTCCTAAATCTGCGTGTGAACAGCCCATGATATATGGTAGGGGTCCAATGCCAGCAGGAATGCATATGGTGCCAATGGTCTTACCAGATGGTCGAATTGGCTATGTTCTGTAAGTTTCTTTTGGGATTTAGTAGTATATACCAAAAAATATACGTATACTTGAAATCATGTCGACATTTCTTTTTGCTATTTGGGGATTGTGCAGTCAGCAGCCTGGAGTACAGATGCCTCCTCCTCGACCAAGGAGGGTTGATCGGGGCAACGGTCCAGGTGGACATGGGGGAAGAGGTGGAGGTAGTGGCAATGATGATGGCAACCATGGCAGAAGATATCGACCCTACTAGTACAGATTGTAGAAACATGTAGTTGTTTTTTCAGGAAATGAGAGCCATATCCTACATTAATATTTTGCTTCCCTCACCCCTCTTTTCTTCACTACCCCAACGTCCTCCGCTTTAGCCCACTGACTGACTTGCATTGAACTCATAATATTAATCCAAAATTAGAGTTTGTATTTGTTTTACTCTTCAATATAATCTATTAAAACGGTATTTGCTTGGGATAATGATGTTGTAGCTTTCCATCGGATGTCAAGAACAAATGGGGGAGCAGGGGGTAAACGTTGGCTGGCAGGGAAATTAGATTTCCATGCTGTGCACATAACACCAGATAACTTATTCGCTCTCACTACACGTCTAGCCCTTGGTTGTTCTCTGGGCCCTTGCTACAGGAATAAAAGACAACTCCAAGCCTTTGAAACGGCATTTGGGAGAGAAATCGCAAGCAACTTTATAAAGGCAACTTCCTTTTCGTAAAGAAAATGGCTTTTGGTTTATGCTTTTATTCACAAAAATCGTAAGAATCAAGCAAACACAAACAAAGAGAAACCAACATGACACTGAAACCATACCCCATGATCTGTTTTTTTTTCACCAGGCTGTAGCAAATTCGTTGGTGTATCTACATCTTGACAGGGAAATTGATTCGTTTCATTGTCTAAAGCATGTGTTCCAGGAAACAGAAACCAGGCCCACATTCAATTATTTGTACCGTCCAGGGCTTTCGATTGAGCTAACTTTTAAGCCTGATTATGATTCGAGCTAGCTTCGAAATATTACATTGTCGCGGGTTTGGGGGGCCTTGGTATTATGAAATCGGAGGACCGCTTGGTACTACATCATCTAATTTAGTGTTGGCCGGTATATAAAATATTCATTCTAAAGCCGTCCAAATTTAGATTGGAGGACTGTTTTGATTAAGTAGCAATCACATAATAATTTAATCTTTAAATTTTTGAAAGATTAAATTATTAATTCAATATTAATTTTTAATTAAATATAATGATAAAATCGTAAGGTTCTTCGATTGATTGCAGTAAAAAAGAGAGAAAAATAATTATATTATTTTAAATAAATTATTAACAGTTTTTACTATTGTAAAAGACTCGAATAATTTGACAAAAATACATGATGCATTGATATGAGTGGTAAACGATAATTAAACTAATATGTATATTATCTGCTTGCTTGCTTGCGTATGTTATATTTGCAAGTTGCTTCAATATTAAAGGTGGATTACTTGACACGGCTGCCTACCTAGCTAAGGCATACATTATATCGTTATTTGTTTTCTGTTGAATTAAGTAGAAAAGAAAGTTATAATTACATTTGAGTCCCTAAATCACCATGTTTTATATATTTAGATATAATTTATTTATTTTTATCCAATAAATTGTTGATATCTACCAAAATGTTGGTGGGTGATATGCATTACATGCGAATACATGGAATGCAATTCTGTCTTAGCATAATAATGGAAGAAGAAGAAGAAGATAATAGAAAGGAAATGATATTTGAGTAGATGTGTTAATTGTGTCCTGCAAGTCTAACTTAAAATATTAAATTTATTGATATTTAGAGTTACGATCCTGAAATTTTTTATTCTTTACGAGATACTAAAGTGACGCGTTAATTATGTCATGTTAATTGATTTGAAATTAAAATTTATTTGTACATTATGTTAGATTAGTATAATATTTTATTTAATGAAATCAATTCAATACGCTTTATTAGATTAACATTACGGATATCGTATTATATTGCATTAAGTAATGCGATCAATATTATATACATTGTGTGGGATAACAAATTTAATATTATTTGTATCGTATCGTATTATATTATACATTATTTTAATTGTTATATTTAAAATTTTTTGTTACTAAAAAAGATTTTATTATAGTATAAATATTTTTATGATATCAAATTATATGTAGATAAATATATTAAATATTTAATAATATCATTAATGATGTAAATAAAATTATAAATTTATTTTATAAAAAATATTTTTGAATCAAAACGTTATCAAGAAAAGTACCTAAACATTTTTTTAAAAGAATTCCTTCTTTATAAAGGTACTCTTGCTTTATTACAAAGAATATAATCAAAATCATATGCTTTAGAAAAGGCATGGCTTGTGCATATTATTATCTGGTAAAACCTCTAGGAAAATCAATGAGAAATTGGCCGCACAAAGGAGGAGGCAGAAAGAGGGTTGTCAATTGTGTCATGGCAAGCAAAACGAGTGCAATTTGTCTTTCTCTCTCGCAATTAGATAGCGATGTGATGTGATGTTCGAATTTCACATGTTTTAGGGTCCACGATGGACCACCCAATCTTCCGTCCAATAAGTAATCACTATGTTTCTATTGTCAGTTTTATAAGTGTTGTCCGTACTACGTCCAAAGCTAAGCCGATGTTGTCTTGACGGTGAGCTTAGCTTTGCCATCATTAGTTTTAACGGATCCGTCAGAGTCTGTTTCTTCCGGTTTCCACCACGTCCTTTGCAGGTTCCCTAGTTTGCCTTTTAGCACGGCTGCTCTTAGTCATCCAGTTGTCGTTCACATGTGGCTGGATAACTGTCCACACCTGTCCTGCCACGTGTCGCGAATCGATATGACAGAATACCCCGCTGCTTGTGAAATTGTAAGGGAGTGCTCTATTAATTGGAGAATATTTTTGAATTTATTCTTCTTAAAATTTATTATCAAGGCGAGTCCAATAATCATAGGGTGCATTTGCTATTTATACACAAATTAATTACAATTATAAAGTAAGAGAATTGTTTAAATATATTAATGTGTCTTTATACTCAAATTTTTTTTAAATAAATAATAAATAATATTTAAAATATAAATAAAAAATTTAAAATATGTAATAAATAATATTTAAAATATAAATAAAAAATTTAAATATTAATACCAAAAGTTAAATTAAATATATGTATTAACACGTGCATGTAGGATGGATAATTACAACACTCCAAACTAAACTCACTGCGGGAAGTACCAGGTTGTCTCTGCATATCCACTCATATCTCGACACGTCACCACTAAATTGTCATTTTCTTTCGAGGCGCAAATTGGACGCATGTTAAACTAAATTGTCATTTTGGTTGGCTGCATCTGTATATTTTTGTCGTTTCCTCCTTGCCCTTTTGAGGCGCATATTAGACGAGAGACCCCGAACTAGGGTCTGATCCAACACGCCCGCCTTCTCTCTCTTCCTTACAACAAACTGTTTAAACCGTCGCCGTCTGTTTACTCCATTTCCGATCTTATCTGCCCTCCTTTTCCTTCTCAACTTCTTAGCTTCACACTCCTCTTCCTCAGTTTTTCTGTTTTTCTGTGCTATTATCCACTCAGTGCTAAAGCTACGCGCTTAGTTATGATCCATCATTCTCCACTCGGCCCGATCTGATTCCGTTGTTTTCCTGGCGAAAACAGCCGATTGTTCGACAGTTCTCGTAATAGATCCCGCTGGAGTTTCCGTTCTCTGTCTTAACACGATTCGCAAGATGTTTTTGTTTCTATCTGTAACTGTTTTGATAATCTGTTATTCCGTTTTTTAGCTTCTCGACTGATCCACAACATATTGGTTTTGCAATTTTTTTAGTGTTATTAGTTTTCTGTTTTACGAAAAGTTTGAGGAGTGAAATTCTTTTTTTTGGCTCAAGTAATAAATAAGAGTGAGCTGTCCAGTTATGGAGCAGGATAGAAAAGTAAATAAAATGAGCTGTGGGATGTCAGACACAGTGCTGGGATGCGTGATGCCGTATATAGACGATCCGAAGGACCGAGAAGCGGTGTCGCTGGTGTGCCGTCGATGGTACGAGCTGGATGCGTTGACTCGTAAGCACATAACGATCGCTTTATGTTACTCGGCGACGCCAGAGCGGTTACGATATCGTTTCGTGCACTTGGAGTCGTTGAAGTTGAAGGGGAAGCCTAGGGCGGCGATGTTTAATTTAATTCCGGAGGACTGGGGCGGGTACGTGTCGCCGTGGGTTAAAGCAATTTCCACCTCGTTTAATTGTTTGAAGTCGGTTCATTTTAGGAGGATGATTGTGGGAGACTCGGATCTGGAGCTCTTGGCAAGGGCGAGAGGGAAGAATCTTCAGGTTTTCAAGCTTGATAAGTGTTCTGGCTTCTCTACCGACGGGCTTCTGCACGTGAGTCGTTCGTGCAGGTGCCTACTTTTTCTATATTGAATATTTGCTTTTTTCTGGATTGGTGATATAAATTATTCTGGATTTGCCGAGTATTATTAGTTGCTATTGTGATCTCAGTCTTTACTTTAGCGCCGGTTTCATTACGTATCGTTAATAAACAAAATACTTTTTATTATAAGGTGTGTCGAAAAGAGACCCCGTTGGTTAATTATTATTAGCTTCTTTTAGTTTGGTTGATATCTGGCACTCTGTTTAATGTTTGGTTGAGTCCTGCCGATTCCTAGTTAGTTCAAGTTTTGATTTAATATGGGCTTAGAATGAGTAGCCTTTATATTGGAACTTCTCATAGAGTTGTGTATTTTCCCCTATTTCGTTCTTATTTCTGTCTAGTATTACTCTTAGCTGTGTATTTTGTAAGCAATCATCTTTTACTGAATAAAGAATATAATTCAGTAATGCAGGCACTGGATGGAGAAAGAATGCCAGACATTTTCTTGGCTATTTGAAACTTCTGATTTTTGTCTTAGTATTGTTTGATATGGATTGTGAGTTGTAATCAAAGCATGATTCATTCAGTTTCCCCTGTGAGTTCTGTTTTTATTTTCCTCCAATTTTTCCACAGTAAAGTTTGGGAAGCTTCATAGTGATTAAAAATTCAATGAAATTTGTGTTTATGAATAGATTGCTCACTTGATGGGGAGGGGGGGGGGGGAGTGAACAATTATACTATTATGACGTTTTTGTCTCTTATTCTTTTCAGAGTTTTTCTTGATTTTGTTGATCTGCTTTTTTCCTGATAGATCTGATTTTGTGGCAGGCTTAGTTAATTCTTCCATTGGTTGTGTCTGTCAATGGCTAGGGCCTAATTTGCATGTTGTAGGGCCTGCAAATATTCATGATAGTTACAATTATTGAATTTTGTTTATGCTGCTTTTTATACCGTGACTACTCTGCGCATGGTGGGAAATATTGGTGTTGCTACATAGTAGAATACTCTGCGTCTCAAAGATTAATCAGTACTGGAGTTATTAAAAATCTCCAAAACAGGCTGATTATGGTCAGAAATATTGATTACATATGCATTCACATGTTTATCAAAGAAAGTAATTTTTTGGTAAGAACAAACAAGATTTATAAATTTCTCTCAAATGGTATCTTTTGCATTATTTTGCTTGAATTGAAACTGCAAGGCAATGAGAGGTCTCTTGTTAATTAAGTGCATCAAAGCGCTTTTTGATAATAAGATAGCGTGTAAGACGGTTTTCTTTAATGTCTTTCTTGGCTCTATTATTTCTTGAGTAGCAAAATTGCAGCTCTATAGATTTGGCTAGATCATACTCGACCCTATTGTCATTTCTGGGAGTTTGTCAGAAGTCATGGGGAAGGTCATTTCTGATATTAATGAGGTCATGCGTTCGTGATAATAGTATTATCAAAGTAATAATTTTGTGCTCATATGGTGTACTATACATTTGTTTTGGTTTTTTTCCACTCTTTTTCTTGATTTGGCCATGGGACATGTTCTTCTATTTTGTGACAGATAACTCGTATATATTTTGGGGTTTTAATCTAGAGAGATGCAGTTGGCTTATGTTTTATTGCTTTTTGTTGCGCATCTCCGCAGGCAATTAAGAACTTTTTTTTTGGAGGAGAGCTCAATTTTTGAGAAAGATGGTGACTGGCTTCATGAGCTTGCTTTAAATAATGCAGTTCTTGAGACATTAAATTTCTATATGACTTATCTTGTCAAAATCAACTTCGAAGACCTTGAACTCATAGCCCAAAATTGTCGGTCCTTAGTTTCTGTAAAAATTAATGACTGCGAACTCTTGGACCTTGTTAATTTCTTTCAAGCTGCCACGGCTTTAGAGGAATTTTGTGGGGGCTCCATCAAGCACCAACCAGACAAATACTCTGCTCTATCATTCCCCCCAAAAGTATGCCGTTTTGGTATATCCTATATGAGGAAGAATGACTTGTCGATAGTATACCCTTTTGCATCCATGCTGAAAAAGTTGGATCTTCTCTATGGACTGCTTGACACTGTGGACCATTGTCAATTAATTCAGTGTTGTCCCAACTTGGAAGTTCTTGAGGTAGACTTGCCAAACCTTTCCTGATTGTTTTGTTTTGCTTTTGCTATCTCTCTGCGTACTGATTGGACAAAATATACTGCTGCTTTGCATACATAAATGTGTTTTATGTGTGAATTTGCTAAATATATTTTCATTTTATCTCCTTATCTGAAGAGCTATATTCCTCCAAAATCATGGTGTTCCTTATGTCCTTCTGTTCTCTTGGTTTACATGGTAGATGTCCATTAAGGTTTGAGAAATCAGATTGTTTGTTGACCTTTCCAAAGGACTAGGTCATGGGTCACTGGTTGAAACATCAGGTTGATCACAAATGATAGGTGATGCCATCACGATGCTAAAATTATGGAGTTTAGTTAGTAAAATGGGAAAGAGTAAAATGATTTGTTTAGAAGACTGAAACAGGATGAAACATACGTTGAGGATGATAATACTATCATATTATCCTTTCAATTTTTCAGTGCCATTTGTATTAGCTTGACACTGCAAAAGACGGAAGAAGAGAAGAAAACATGAACATATTCTATCATGCAAATAATCAAATTCAACTGACTGACGATAGTCAAAACTGTTGCTGGTTAATTGAGTGGGGAAGTTAAAGGACACAAGTTTACTAGTCAAAATTTTAATTGGATAAAAAGTCAGGGTTTCTATTAACTAGGTAGGTTTTGATGGGTCACTGATTAAACGAACAGGTCAAATGTTTTAAGTGGAAAATGGGTTTCACAGCCAACGGTCAGCCACATTTTAAAGCACGGGGATTCATATAAACTCATTTTTATCTACTTATTGAACTTGTTAATTGGTAATTTTGTTTCTTGCTTGTTCTCTTTCTGGGTTTCTTTAAGTTAAAATTAGATTCCTTTCAATAATTTACTTGTTAAAATCTTTAACCTAGATATTAAGGCCTTTTTGTCAAGGATAATCTTGAAACTGTAGGGAATTGTGAAATGCCAGATTCTGACAAATATTTTGGACTTTAAGGGGATGTTTATGTTCTTCTTTGATTTGAGAACTTAAATGCTCTATATTTATTTTTCACATGGGCAGGCAAGGAACGTAATTGGGGATAGTGGATTAGAAATTCTTGCTCGGACGTGTAAGAGACTAAAGAGGCTTAGGATTGAGCGAGGGGCTGACGAGGGAATAGAGGATGAAGAGGGTTTTGTTTCACAAAGAGGATTAATTGCCTTGGCTCAGGGCTGCTTAGAGCTGGAGTACATAGCGATTTATGTATCAGATATCACAAATGCATGTCTGGACTGTATTGGTGCTAACTTGAAAAACCTCTGTGATTTTCGCCTAGTTTTGCTTGACAGAGAAGAGAAGATAGCAGATTTGCCGCTTGACCTTGGAGTTAGGGCTCTATTAATGGGATGTGAAAAGCTAAGAAGGTTTGGTCTGTATCTCCGACAGGGAGGTTTGACAGATATTGGTCTCAGATATATTGGTGAGTACAGTCAAAATGTGAGATGGATGCTTTTGGGTTTTGTAGGGGAGACCGATGAGGGGATTATAGCATTTTCCAGAGGATGCCCTAAGCTGCAAAAATTGGAAATGAGGGGTTGTTCCTTCAGTGAGCTTGCATTGGCTACTGCTGTGATGCAACTGACTTCACTGAGGTACTTATGGGTGCAGGGATATAGAGGATCACAAGATGGTCGCGATCTTTTGAGAATGGTTCGCCCATTTTGGAATATTGAGTTGATTCCTCCTAGGCTAGTTTCTGACATTGATCAGCTCGGAGAGCCGGTAGTGACCGAGCATCCAGCTCATATACTTGCATATTACTCCCTTGCTGGACAAAGAGCAGATTTTCCAGCGACTGTTTGGCCGTTTCCATAATCCTTACGGCATAAAACTGTATGTGCATCCTTCTTTAAAGTTGCTACCTTTTCATTCTACCACCGTGGGCTGTTTATAAATTTGACCACTTTTTATTTTTCTATTTTTCATTTTATTTTAGAGGATTCCATTTTTGATTCCGATTACTTTCTCATAGTTAGACTAATAGTCTGTAATAAGTTGTAAGTTTTATTGTGCAACTTAGGAAGCACTTTTTACTCTGGTCTGGTGGGTTGCTGTCTGATTCCTTTGCACAGTTGCCTTAAATCTTAGCCACCTTGGGTGACTTGTAAGAAATCTGCTGTGCAAATTTTCCTGCAATTTGTTGTTAACTTGTTATCTATGAAAAATCTTGGGACAAAAACGTCTTTTTGAAAGTACAGTTAAAAATATGTTTGATAACATCGATTTTTAATGAAATTTATTCTTTTTTTTTAAACTAAAATTTGATGTTTAATATTTTTATTTTGCCGTAATTGTGATCAAAAAGTCACCTGCATTTCCGGATCTCAATCCATTTGCAAGATCTTAGCCATTACCAGGGTGGGAGAACTGGAACATTCTCAGGGCAGAGCAGGAGAAGTGGTCCGCTATATTGGTGTTCAAGGCTTGAAAGTAACAGAGGGGAGAACTGAGAAGAACCCTAATTTGAGATAGATTACATTAAGGGTTTTGCTGAAAAATTCATATTTCTGTCAACTGTTATGTTGGGTATTTCTCTTTCTTAATAGAAGAAAATTTTATTTCTAATTTACAGAAATTGAAGCAAAATTGCCTTCTCTTCATGGAATATCATCTCTACCAAGATGTCAAACAAAGAAAATTTTCAAAGGTGGGTGCTGATTATTTTAATTTAACCTGAAGTTTTTGTTTAGAATAATACAAAGAGTATGAGACTCGCACTAAAATTTTTTTAAAAAAAAAAAAGGTATCTGAAATTTCTCAATTCCTGATGCACGTCTTGCTGTGTTACAAACATTTGCCTGTTTTTAACATGCGTGTTGTATTCATGGCTTATTGTTAAACAAATAGCAAAAGAAGGAAAGGTGGCCAAAAGTAAATGGCGTAAGCTTCTCGAAAGTTTTATTAAATTTAGAATAAAGTTGGCAATAAGTGCTTCCTCATACAACTTGCTGAAAGGCTGCTTTTAAAAATATATACGTATGTATATAAAGATGATCGTTTTGTCATTTACGCACCCAAAAAGGATCAGGAACAATGGGAAGTGACAGGATGTGTTGCTTGCTGTTGAACTTTTAATGCTTAATATTGTGTGGTATAGAAAATGATATACATGCAAAGTGACATGACATGGGTGAGCACTAAACTGATAGTTGCAGCAGCAAGCAACAATGGAAGAAGCAGAACCAACCCACAATGAAAATTGAAACAAAGCAAACACAGTGACAACACCAAGTTTTAATATAGAAATCATCATCATCAATTCATTCAATCAGAAGCTGCTCTGAAATTTCTGAACGGTTGGAGAGTTTTAATTCTGACCGCGAGAAGTGTTTGTGCAGTAATTAACATAAGCCAAGCTTTGAAATCAAGATTACCAGGGTGTTATGAAAGTGCCTTAATAAGTGACTGTTTTGAACTGTTTTACCAAAAGCTCTCTTAATTTTTTGTTTATGGTTAAGCAAAGAGCATCTTTCTTTTGATTTCCGACAGAATTTTTAACACAGAAAGTGATATTATGAAAATATTGCAGAAAACAGTTGCAAGCCGAAAGGATAATTTTTGAAGAACATTTTGAGATAAAGACCAACACCAAATATTATATTCTTGTAAGGTGAAGCAAAGGGCAGTGTCAATTTCTGAGTCTGCCTAGTCTAGAGCTATAGATTCTCTATGCCAAGAGGCAAGGTTACAGTATGCACAATATCTAATCACAGGAACAGAATAATATATTTGATTGCCGAGTAAACTTAAGAATCAGAAAAAGGAAATGATTCTCCCATAGACTGAAAGCAGGCACTATATTGATGGAACAGTGCTGCCACCATTGACAAATTGGGTTGGCAGAAAGAGAAATACCGCAAGAAAAAGGAGAGGTTGGATTGGTTTTATTTAATGCATACCGACATTGGCAGTCTTAAATCTTACGTGGGTAATTTTATATTCTAGGATTGATTGAAGCGTGTGATGCTTTAATTTTTAGTGGAATGTATACTCAGATTTCTACTAAGTGATGGTGATTATCAAGCTTGATCATCAACCAACAACTTGGCCATCTTGTATATGCATAAAAGTTGAGAATGGCGGAAAGGATACGAAGAGAAAAAGAAAGGAAAAGCAAAGCAATTTGATACTGTGGAATTTCAAAAAGAGTGAGTCAGCCAATTAGGCCACATCATTCAATGACATTGCAGCTCCAACGCAACGATAAGCAAAAGCAGTTCCATGTGTAAAAGCATAAGGTGCTTTTAGATCAACTTTTGTTTATTGCAACTGTGCTAAAATGACTCGCCTGGAAACCATGTTCATGCTCTTAGGTAAATCTGGAAATGAAGGTATTTTGTGATTTCTGCCATCAAATTCTGAATTCAGTGCTTATCACATGGTTCAATCTGCACTGGAAAGTGAGCAAGGAAAGCTCAGAAAATCAAGAAAGCAGATGAAATAATACAAAATTTAATCATTTCTTAAAGATTTTTAAGTTTTTCTGAGCTCGGAGTCATGACCTCTTTTTTCAGATAGAATGGATGATATTTTGAGAATATTTTCCAGAAAAGAAGGGGCAAATTCATGAGGAATTCATTTCAATTTTCAGGCTTTAAGATCAAGATTTGATATTATACCTTTGACATGATTTAACTTCCACCTTTCTGTAACATTCTAGGACCATGTACAAATTCAACTCACCATTTATACACACAACTAAAACAGCAACACAAGAAACGGAATTTTCATAATACAAACAGATGAGACATTAAAATTTAGGAGTACAACAGAACACGAGAGCCTAATCCACATATTTAATGCCTTTAGGGCAATGAGTTTTGGGGTCTGATATGAGCTCTATGATAAGCAGTGCCATACAGATTTTGTCCCTGAAGTTTAAGGCCATTAGAACCAAGCTCGTAAGCAGATGGCACAAACAGATTACTGTAAGTCGAATTGAAAATCATTGGTGCTCCATTGCTTGAGTCATTCCATTCTGAGCCAACTTTTGGAATGCTAAGAGACTTGTGCTGTGTTGGAAGCACACTGGATTGATCAAATAAAGGAGGTTTACAATCCCCTGCGAGATTCACGGTTGTGATGTCGTGTATGCTTGGTCTTCTCTTGTCTTTCCCTCCTGAAAGCTGCCTTATAAAGTATTTCTGAGCATGGCTTGCTACTTGAGTCGGAGTCTTAGAGATTACATAATTCCTGGAGATATTTCTCCAGTCTCCTTTACCATACTTCATAAGTCCCTTAAGAAACTGCCTATAATTCAACATAAAAAAACCTATGTCAAGAACAAAAGCAAGATATATAAACTTTGAACAAGAAATTCAAATTACAGGCCACAAAATATAACTATGTGAAAGGTATGGAAATAACACATATGAATCAATAAAAAGTCATGTACAATCCAAGAATAGAATTTAAGCCACAATCTTGGAAACTTCCATGTCAAATTTGGACCATAGCAAAAGGGTAAACAGACCATTGTTTTCTGGTGGAATCCATTTAACTGATAAATTACTGGTGGATTGGAAAGAAGAAATACAGTTTAGCCTTCATTTACATTCACAATCAACGTAATAAACAACTCAACAAAAGAAGCACAAAAACATGGCTGAAGTGGGTTGAATTGGCAAATCAACTAAACACACGATAAGTTCAAATATCTCTTCCTTTTCTTAATTCAGAAAAAGTGTCAAGCATCCTAAAAGCAAATATTGCAGTCAAATTAGAAAAAATAGGAAAATTCTTCAATATAAATATGAGCAACAATTTAACAAAATCTTGAAGACAACTCACAAATGTTCTTCTTCAGTCCATGGCATCCCCTTCTTTCTCTCATGATCAGAATTTTTAGCCACCTGAGGTTTCTTCCTATTTGCATCATAATCACGTTCTGGAATCAACTCCAATGAGAAGGATGAGCTAAGATAGCCTGGAATCGGAACCTTTCCAGCTTCTATATTACTAACATCTTCTTCCAATTCTTCATACTGCTTGATCACATCAAGCACCGTCTTTCCTGGAATCATGGCTGCTACCTTTATCCATCTATCTGGTGTGCTCTCACTGTATATTGCTAGAGCACTCTCAAACCTCTTGTTTTCTTCCTTAGTCCAGCTTGTGCTCTGGTTCTGTTGAAGAAACCAATTTGAATTTGACATATATGAAGCTGGATACAGAGTCTCCATGTTAACAAGAACAGATATTTAGCAATGATATCTTAGTAACTTACAATTTCATAATGAGCTAGCTAAGCTATCTGATTGAAATAATTGCAGAGAGAGTGAGGTTTCAGAATGATTAAAAAGTAAGCAGATTTCGAATCATTTACCGGGAATCTAAGAATCTCCTTTTCTTAACAGCATAAACTGAAGAATCTAATAAAGACCATCCTTTAAAGAATCAAAGAGAATCTTGTTAATACAAGAAAAAACTGATCTTTTTCTTAGTTGTGAACCTTATCGAGAAAGAAAATACACACAGCAACAGAAAGAGAATAAGCAGAAGTCATATGAGAATTTTGAAGGTGACACTCAGAAGTTGAATAATTTCCAAGAAATGAATCTCAAAAGAGAGAGTTTATACTACAACTGCAACTCTCAGCCAGATAGTGAAAGTAACTTCGGAAATCAGAGCAGGAACTAGGTGGGAAAAAAAGTGTAAGCGGGAAAGTATTTTCTTTCTTGGTTTCTCTCAAGAGATGAAAGGGGAAGGTGAAAAAGGATATTATATAGAATTGATAAACTTGTAAAAGCAGCAGGAACTTGTGAAAAGAGAAACACAGAAAAAAAAAAAAAATCATGAACAATTTACTGCAACTGGTGGTTTGTGGATTGATGAGCTTTGAGAGGAAGAAGGGTTAGACAGAAAAAAGAAAACAGATTTGAAAGGCGTCTTGTTTTGAATAGTTAGAGACACTCGAAAAGTTTCCCTACTCGAATTACAGGGAATCTGATTAAGGATATTGTCTCTTTCTTCTGTCACTTTCTAGGGAAAATTTTACAACTTTCACTTTAAAACTTCATTAACAATATAAACATAAAATCTAAAGTAAAATGAGAGCCTTATCTATGATTCAGTAACGATAAACCAACTATGCTTCTTGTTATTTGATTCCTTTTAGGCAATTTGAGATGCTCATCATCAAACATAAATATCAGTAAGTTACGGATTGTATGAAGTCTAAGACGAGCATTTGTAACTTGCCAATCAAGTGTCTTGTATTCTTCTCTTTTATGTAACAAATAATCGACGAGAATTGTTCTGTCAATGGATTCCTCGTGTGAGAACGATGTATGGTAGTTGTGTGGTAAATGTTTGTATATTTTTAGTATTAGTCTTGACAACAAGGCGCCTGTAGCTCAGTGGATAGAGCGTCTGTTTCCTAAGCAGAAGGTCATAGGTTCGACCCCTATCTGGCGCGATGGTTAGTTTTTGAAATTCAACATTCAGGTCCGCAAATTTTTCACTCCCCCGCCTCCCCGCCCCGCCCTTTTTTTATTGTAACTAACGACATGATATATTCATTTATATCAAATAAGTCCCTAGTCGTGTCCCGGTCGCGGTAACAACATCAAGTCCCTGAAGTTGCTTTGTTCTTAACTAATGACATAATACATTCACTTCATCGGGATTACAGGATTTTGAAGTTGTTTCTAAATATATCCAACGTATTTATTCACACTTCTACAAGCAAAAGCAATAACAACTTCGTTCTGCCATTCCCAGAAAAAAACAAAAAAAAAAAAATCTTCTGCGACGATGTGTTGTTTATTAACTTTCTATCAAATCATCCTCACAATTTGCTACCCTTTTGTCGTTTGATGTCTAGTCTCAAACTTTGATTTTCAAAGCGTTTCTTGATTGTGTTGTCAGCACTTTGGAAGGTCTCTAGGAGGAGGAATGAGTGATTCACCAGGGCCCTTGCCATTGTCCACTAAAAATGCCATCTTGAGTCCCCATGTTGTGTGGACTTCTAAATGGCAATGCAAGAACCAAATACCTTCAACCAATAACAAACATATTGGAATATATAATCAGTACCAACAAATAATAATAATAATAATAATATCATCAAGGATTTTTTGATTAGTGGTTTGTACGTTTTTACGTTAAAAATACACTATACGTTGGGATTTGTTTGTTAGCCATAGTTCGAAGTAATAAAGGAAACAGTACAGTGTACAATGTCAATTTCTTCTTGTTGAGATCTTTTAAAAGAGAAGTAGCTAAGGTGAGAAATCTACTTGAACTTTAAGAGAGAGAGTTTTAAAAATTGACAGAATCCTGTTAACTTTTGTGCTAAGAGAGTGAAAAGGTGATACTTCCATGTCAGGAAAAAGACGTTCTTGAAGTAGCTACCAGACCTTAAAATTGGAAAATAAAATTGATCAAATATGATGAAAATAACAGGAAAAAAAAATGGGTTACCTGGGTTATCTGCCCTGAATCTGATTGCTGTCCATCCCCCAGTCGGTACACCGATTGTATTCCTTTCTACAGGATCAACAAGATTAAACTTTTCTGTATCCTTGTTTGGATCAAAATTTCCCCGACCCTTGCCAACAACAAAGAAGTTAAATCCATGCAGATGTGTTGGATGATTCTCTGGCGCTATTATAGTGGTACCTTGGAGTACAACTTGAACTGTTGAATTATATGCCAGTCTATAAAGCCTTGTGCCATTCATGGTTTGGACATTTCCGGTATAGTTACCAGTATAATTAAAAGTTATTGGTGGTTTTGCAGGAAAATCATCAGTGAAAACCCCACTTATGTTGTGGTAATGTGCTTGAAGAAGAGCTGTTGTTGGTAGTACAAAGCTAATATTATTGATTGCTGCCACAACTTTGTTACTGTTAAGACATGTAGCACAAGGGTTCACCCCAACAGCCATAGTGAACAACAGAGAATGATCAACAGTTACTGGAACTTGTGCAGGGTATCGTTTCGAATTAAGGCTTCGAAGATGATCGTTAAAAATATTTGTTACTACAGTTGCATTTATTGCAGGAATGCTGGTTAATTTGGTCGGGGAAAATGCAACTGTACCTTTATAGCGCAAGAACGCAACTGCAGTAATATTGTTGACAGCAACAGTTGTGTCCATGAAAGGAGAGATGGACATTAGGTACTTGCCAGTTTCCCGATCAGCTGTTAAGAGGGCAGTTGTGGTTTGTCCGGGACCAATGAATATTGTATCAGTTTTGAAGGGTTTAGTGTAGGAAGCATCCACCTCAACAACGGTTAAATTATGGCCTGCAATTTTGAAAAATAGTTCATCGTTCACTGCTGCATTGACAATCCGAAGCAAATAAGTCTTGCCACTTTCAACATGAAGAGTGAAACCTGCAGAAGAGCAAACGAAAATGAGACAAGCTTAAAATTTGTATTGTAAAAACAGCTTTCAGCCAAGGAAATTTTGTTGGTAAACTATGTTTGCTGAGTAATGACTGCAGCTTTTGATACAAGATTAGAAGTGTTAGAATTTTATTACGATTAGTTTAAAAAATAAGAATAACAAAATCATGTGTAAACGCATGTCTGTACCCTGTGAAGAGCAATTGGTAACTGGTCCTGGATGGCCATTAATGGTGTGTGCTTCCGAAACATTTGGTGGCAAACCCATTTGGGTAGCCTGCTTGATCACAGCTTCAACATCTGCTTTCCACCATTCACCTAAAATTCGGAAATAAAATCACTTTAGTGGCAATATTTTACCTGGATGGTTCAAGAGAACTTTACGAGCCTCAAAAATTAATCATCAGGAAAGCTTGATATGAACAATGAGCTCACCAAACACAACGATCTTTTCCTTATCAGGTTTAGGAAATGGGTAAGGAATGCCACGCTTAGGCAAGATGACAATGGCACCATGTACTGTTGCTCTTAGCCAGGAAATATGCGCATGCCAAAGTAGTGTGCCTCTTTGTCCGGTAAGAGTGAAATTGTAGACATAGTTTTGGCCCGGTTGAATTGGACATTGTGTTATGTATGCCGGCCCATCAGACCAGCCTGTTCGAAGCTGCCTGATACCATGCCTGCCACATATAACAAATCCGACTGGAATGAGTAGATCATAGTAATCTTTTAAGAAGTTTGAAGCACCATCAATTTAATTTCATTGGCAAAGTTGCAAACTAAACTAAGTCTCACCAGTGAATTGTAATGTTATATTGAACATGACTAGTGACTCTAACGAGCATATTATCATCTTCCCTTGCATACAGAGTTGGCCCCGGAAACCTTCCATTGACAGTGACTATGGACTTTGTTGCACAAAGCTTTGTCATGTTTGTCATGATCACCTGCATATATGCATTCTTATTTAGCTGTTTCACTTCTGATTGTTGGAATTATATATATTTTTGCATTAATCTGATTAAGGAAAAAATAAAAAAAGGCAGGTTAACATGATGTACTTACAGTGAAATTGTAGTGACGAACAGCTGATTCGACCACTGCAGGAAACATGAAAGTCACCAGCAGCATTGCTCGAATCAAGTATGCCATCTCTCTTTCTCTTTCTCAACTCACTCAATCCTTCTCTGTTTTAGATCAATTATGACTATTTTTGGGAACAATAATTTATGTCTGACAAGTTTATAGAAGCTTAATTAGTCTTTGATGCAATGTCATTTTACCCCGTTAGGTGAATGAAAATTGCCTGCCGTGTATTTTTCTTAAGTTTTCTTGCATGTTACACAATGTAGTCACTGTGTGCATTTGGAAGTAAGCTAGTAAAGCTTCTTGTTGCCAACTTCAATTGACTGCAACCATATCATATGTGAAAGTTGAAACATCCCATCTGCTAGAAAGTTCAAGGCTCTTGTCTTATGATGAATGTATGCAGATTGTAGATTAATTTTTTTGGTATTTTATTAGACTTTTCGTCAAACTACACCATGATTACAATTGCTTCCAATATCGCATGCCTTTCTTAAGGAACTGATCTGTTAATTATTTTATTGAATTAATTTAATAGTATATAATATGAGTTCCAAAACAATCATTTTCAAGCAGTACTATGTTACAGTGGAGACTTACAAAAGCTTCTGCTACTCTTCCAGAAGAGTAAATATACTAATACTAGCATAAGATAAGGCGCCAAATTGTGGTGGTGGGTAACGGTCCATGTATAAGTATATTTGATGTTAATGTAAAACAGAATTCTATAGTTGAGAAATTGTTTTCATGGACTTGATAATCAGCCTGGTCAGCTGTCCAGAATTTTCGATATGGGGTGTGGTAACAGTTAGTTGTTTCATCTATTTCAAATCACACATCTTTTACACCTTGGTTTATCCAAATTACACATGTTTTTCATTAGATGCTACAGCTTTGATAACTTAAAACTCTCTCTCTCTCTCTCTCTCTCTCTCTCTCTCGCATGCGCAAAATTCCCAACCACCTTAATTAAATTGTCTTTTTTTTTTTTTTGGGTCACTTGCCAGAAATGCTCTGCCTTGGCATGTCATGTCATTTTTTACTGGACAAAGAGGCAACAGCATTTTCTTTCAAGTGTATTCATCAACAAAATTTTTATGGGTTATGTTGCGACATATTAGATGGCTAAAACAGCAACACACTGATCCCACAGTGCAAGATTATTTCATTTGAATTACTTGTGCATCACGAGATACTATAACTTGTCAATATGCATTTGTCACGGTGGATTATGTTAACTGTTAAAATTGCAATAACAGAGATTGTTTCTTTCTCTATGAAAAGCACAATAGATTGATGGTGCCGTCTTAAGTTTCTTCTTTGAACAAAAATGGAAAATCAACTTTGACATCTTAAGTTGGACTTGCATGATGGTCTGATTGATAATTCTGTCAGGAACACAAGCAATGTACTGCTTTTATGCCGGCAATAGTCTTGTTGAATGTACCCGTAAGATCGTACTTGGGGGGCGTAGTACACTTTTGACAATTTTCTATGCATTTTGGTAACATAAATCAATGTAGATAACAATGAAAGATGCTGCAACTTGATACAAGAACTAAGACAGCCAAACACAAAACAAGTACCATGTTCTCAAGTCTTTTCTGATGTTGCTTCTATAGCACCATCAATCCTATTTATGCAAGATTTGTACAGAAATCCTAGATAATCTATAATGCTGTCCTCACAAGCGCCTACTATTGGGTCTATCTCGAATGACCAGCTGACCAGTGTCGAGTCATCCCCGTAATCTACAAGTTTCAATGTATTAACAGAACCATCTAAACCTACATTGCTTGCTTCCATTTTGTAAACATAACTATGAGAAGATGAGTCCATGGAGATAAGTCTTTCTTTGATCCACGACCTTTCCCCATCCTGTTGAGGAAACATGAACCCGGAGACTAGCCGAACATAGCCTGGTACTCCTTCATCTCCAGCTAAATCAGTGCATCTTTCAACCATTGGCATCCATTCTGGTAGCTTTGTTGTGTGAGAAACAATTGTCCAAACCTTGTCAATGGGTGCATCAACAATGCCACCAACTGATCCACGCCATTTCCCCTGTTTTGCTTCAAATGCCTGTAAAGAAATTAAAAATAAAAACTCAAATAAACCACACATATTTTCATATAAATTTCAAGAGGGGAAAGATTGTCCCATTCACAAATTACATTATCTGTGCAGAATAGATACCATTTTTATCTGGATCTTGGTTGGTGCTTGGCAGTTCTATGACTTGACAATGTTCTTCCGCCTGCAGGGAATTGGATCAATGGTTCCCTCTAACTCGTACTGCGAATGAAATTTTGGCATGACAGATTACATTTGCACAGCATATGATAAGGTTGCTTATAGGAAGAACAACATTGCTTATTGTGAAGGAATCTTAGATAACAATGTAAGCCTTGGCATGTTCCTTTGGGAGCCCAGGGAGGACCTTAAATTGAAGATAACTCCTAGGCCTACCTTCTTTGGAATCTTCAATGTATGAAACTGATACAGGGGCTTTTTTTCTTAATTTATTGTGTCTAAATAGCAATAGCATTCATTCGGGAAGAAATGGTCGTGAAGACTGGAATGCGACATAATTTAAAATAATTCATGCCAAGTGAATATCAGCCAAAATTTTGCCTGACTATAAGTCTCATAACAGAAATTCGACCTCGTAAATATATATTGATAGCTTAAGTTCTTTGCATATGAAGAAAAAGAAAAACATTGAAAGATAACATTGTCACTTGCGCAGCAGCTCCAACTGGAACTCCACCCTTGAGTCTTGAGGATCCGTATAAAATTTCTTCGAAACGGATAATTTCGTTTTTGGATCCATATGCAACTTGTGTTCTATCATCAAGATTGTTGATCACTTTGTCTAGCACCGATATTTGGCCATCGCTACTGTAACCTCCAGCTTTCTCAATCAAGAATCCCAAAGGAGCTACCTCAAATAACAGCCTCAACTTTGCTTTTGAAGATGGAGATATCACATTAGTGAAGACACCCTTCTCTTTAACAATAATCTGCAAATAAGGAGACTCATTTAAACTAACTGAAAACTGCCATTATTAAATTTTCTTAAGGCAAAACTGAATTTTGGGATGTTGTTAAGACCCGGTTGACATCTGGCACCATTCCTCCGGTGTATCTCAATGTGTATTTCTCTTTGACGTAGTGGTTGATCAACTGCAGGGTAACAAAGGAAACAGTAAATCATGGCAGATTTTTTAGTTGTTAATGATACAATGTTTCCCTCCATCTAGCAATACAAGAAAGTATAGTTACCTTGTCGTATTCAGGGTTGTCATAAGCGGCTCTCAAATTTCCAGGAGAGAACATTTTCCTTTCACCAATCTCAGTTGTCCCTTTGACATGTTGCCATTTTCCTGAGCAATGTACCAGAGGAACCATTGATGAGATAGTGGGACATTCCGGCTTTCAATTTTCTGATATCTGACAAAGTTCAATACTGATCAGAGTGAAGCAGAAAAACCTTCATCAAGAAGAAGGAATTAATGTGTTCCAGGGAAATCTTTAAGTTGAAGAACATAAGTTGTTCGAGGACCGTAAATTCCCATGGCTGCAGCAACTTGATCTCTTCCAGTCACCCCAGTTAATTTGTCCCCGGGCCACACACCAAATATGGTGCCTACTGTAAAATTGGTGTCCACAATACTATATCCGTCTAGTGGATCAAAAGCAACACTGAATCCACCTGTTCAAATTGTTCTGATATCATTAGTATCTTCCAAATGTAGTATGAAATCTTGACTGCTAATTTCAGAACTTGGATTAATAACAAATTATAAGATATGCAGACCTTCAACTGGGCCTCCCATGTCTTGGAGCCGAGGTACTTCTTCCGAGCAAGCATATTTGCAGAAGTGCGAGTAAGTCAAGGCCTGTGCATCAAAACTCAGATATATTAATTTGAATAGATTCTGGTATTAGAGGCTATTTAGGAATAAATCTTCAAGAATGTCCTCAAATTATTGATTATTTTCGTTCTTCAGATTTTGTTATAGTTCATCAAACTAACCATAGAACTGATATAAAAAAGTCAGCCAGCTAGGAGGGTTAAAAAATTATCATTTTGGCTGTCAAAATAGAAACATTCACAATAGAAATTATATAAAAAGTCTGCCAGCTAAGAGGGTTAAAAAGTCGTCATTTTGGCCGTCAAAATAGAAACATCTCCCCTATTAATTTTTCCCCTGCATCTCCATACCATCATTGATTATAGAAGATCATTTGTCCTTATTCTTTTTCACTTATGTTATTCAGAAACCAGTCCTCATCCAAATTTACTGAGACTACTAAGCAGACTCACATAGCATTATAATACAGAAAAGGATCGACAATCATTATTGATAAGTAAGTCTTACCTCAAACAGAAGCTTGTTAGCAAGCATATCGACAGCAAGTTGCTCATTTCCAAAAGAATTGACACAAGCTGTTCCTCCACAGGAAGCTGTTCTGACCTTAAAAGCAATCGTCCTTAATGCTTCTCCCGTGCACATCATCAACCTAATCAATCCCTTGTCTGGTGTTGCCTTAGTAAGAAACTATTCCTACAATCAAAAAACCTCATTTTAACAAATTTTTATCCAGCTTATAAATAATTTATGAAATAAACATAATCTAATACGTGCCGTGTTGGACTTACCAAGCTATCACCAATCTCACATCTGCTCACAAGAGAAGAGTTCTTTGCCTTTGAAATCTTCACTGCTGATCTTGGCACCACCCTAAGTGATTCCCCAAATAGCGAGCTTGATTTCAGACTCTGCATAAATTTGCACCCAACCCTTAAACTAAATTTGTGCACTCAACAATACATTCGTATTATGACCATTTTCACATAAATATAGCTTCAAAAAGCTTGAACATCGTGATTTAACTATGCATGCATGTACTTTGCAGCAATTAAATTCATACCCTGGAGCTGAAAGATGGAGAAAACGAAGCTGGAGAAACTATAGCAGAAGAACGCTGAGAAGAAACACCAGGGAGAACAACCCCGCGAGCATAGCACGTGATACCAGTCTCCATTTTCAAGAGCTTTGATAAGCCTTCAAAAAGCTTTAGCTAGCTAGCTTGTAGCAGAACCAATATTTCAGTCTGTCATTGATTTTTTTTGGGGTCATGCTATGCAAACCTGGATGCCCGCAGATAAGCAGTTAATGTTGTAGTGCCACGTGGAGGCTGCTGAGTAGATAGGCTGGTCAAGTTGGAATGGGACGAGGTTAATTGGCATCGCTCATTAGTATGTGGCTATATGTGATCCTCTATATGAACGAATGAATGAAGATGATGGCCAACAATATTTCTGTTTCTAATGTCTTTTACTTATATCTATTTGTTTTTTGATCAGCATATGTAGTCATTTTATTGTTTGTTGTGCCATTAGGATGACATGCAGTTATGGACTATGGTATGGTTTTATCCTCAGATTCCAAGCTTTCTAAAATCTTAGAGGATATGCATTTTCTCGGGAAAATAGTAAGAATATTTAGCATGCACTATGAAAACACCATTTTGAGAATGGTTGGCCATATTTCACTTGCAATAAGAGCAGGAGGGAACTCATGGAATGCTCACATATATTTATAGATATTACCCGAAATCTAAAATCTTAAGAATGAACATTCCATTTAGGTCCAAATGTGTTTGGGTTTGTGCTTCCATTTTTGGAGATACAATGGGCTTTAAGTTCATCCTAACCCAAACAAGCGACCCGAATTAAGTGAACTCGGGTTTGGCAATTTTAACCCTGAAAAAGAAACCAGGGCAGGAAAAATTCTGCCAAGGACACTGAACCCTTGTATCTGCTCCAACAATTTCTCTGCGAGATTAACTTTTATTGATTCATGGAGCTTGGTGCCTCTTCTAGGATTCTAGGCAGCAACAATTTGCCTTGTTTAAGCCCTACATCAACAGCAACAACAAGAAGGAGATACCAATCCATAAAACCCATAAGCTTCTATTATCACCCCCATCATCAACAACAATTCTCTAATGCCCCTTTTCACCTATCCAAAATGTTTTCACGCACAGAACCCAATTCTAAGAAGGTTACTTTGCTTTATTTCTTGTTTTCAATTATTCAGAATGAAGTTCAGTCTTAGTTTGATATTTTCGAGTAACAAGGGTGGACAACGGACTTTTTTTTTTCCTTCCGGTAATTAATTGGAAAACGTGAAATTTGAAGAAAATTTATTCTTTTTTGATGTTGGATTTTGTCGAATCCGAAAGGTGATAATGATGCTTTATAGCCTAGTTAACATTTTGTGAAAAATGAAGTTTAGTTCTCGAGTCCTCTTTTTGATTTGATTTTGATGTGGGTTTTTGTTGGAATTTGATGTATGTAGGGGATAAAAATGAGTAGAGATGATTCTCGCGAGTTTGAGCTATCAAGCTTAACTGCATTGTCACCATTGGATGGTCGATATTGGGGTAAAGTGAAAGACTTGGCTCCTTATATGAGTGAATATGGGCTTATATACTTTCGTGTTCTTGTTGAGGTACTCTCTCAATCAAAATTCTTTGTTCTTTAGTTCTGTTCGAGTTGTTAAATGCACTTCTGCTCATGGTAGAGTTTTGAATTTCCTCGTTATTAGTGTGGTACATTGATAAACCTAGATGAAATGCAAAACATGTGTTAAACTAATTTTATAGTAAATGTATCCATGCAATCATTTGGTAGTCGGGCCACTCTGAATCGCATTTTATTTGGGGCCTATTAATATCCTTTCACTCTCACCACAAACCAATCTCTTTTCTTTGTGGGAAATTTATATCATCTTGAAAAGATTTTGAAATCCTAATCTCCTTGCAGATCAAATGGTTGCTTAAGCTTTCACAAATTCCTGAAGTTACAGAGGTCCCAAGCTTCAGTGAAGAAGCTAAGTCTTATTTGCAAAGACTGATTGATGAATTTCGCATGGATGATGCCTTGGAAGTGAAAAACATTGAGAAAGTGACGAACCATGATGTAAAAGCGGTGGAATACTTCTTGAAACAGAAATGCCAGTCACAGCCAGAGATTGCTAAGGTTGGAGTTTCGATCATTGGTTCCTTTAGATTCTGAAATAACTTTTCTAAATTAAAATTGTGTCTATTGCTCTCTCTCTCTCTCTTTCTGACGCATGCAGTACAGGTGCTTGAGTTTTTTCATTTTGCTTGTACATCGGAGGACATCAACAACCTTGCCTATGCACTGATGCTGAAAGAAGCAATAAATAAAGTCATGTTTCCAGTAATGGATAAATTGATAAAGGCATTATGTGACATGGCTAAGGATAATGCACATGTTCCAATGCTTTCTCGTACCCATGGTCAGGTAAGTCTCTGTTTGTGCGGTAATAATCATATAACTGTTAATGTCCAGTAATTATTGAGGGTTCATGATGTTGACACATCCTAAGATGTCCAGATGTTGTAATCAGATCTAGACCGTACGTAATGGTATAAGAGATATTATATTTTTGCTGAAGAACTTCAAACTCTTCTCTCTATGTTGTGTGAAAGACATTGGACGTGTTTGTCTAATTTATCTTATAGTTTCAATATTATAATTGATTATAAAAACTCCTTTATCCATCACAATTTTTCTGCATATGATTCCTTTAGTATCTGTAAAAATGATTGTGGCAAAAAAATCAATTTTTTGTTGTTGATCTGCAGCCAGCTTCACCAACAACTTTGGGAAAGGAATTGTCAGTTTTTGCTGTCAGGTTAAGCAGAGAAAGGCAGGAAATTTCTGAAGTTGCAATAATGGGGAAATTTGCCGGTGCAGTTGGAAATTATAATGCACATCTTGCTGCATATCCTAATGTTAACTGGCCTCAAATTGCCGAACAGTTTGTGAACTCTCTTGGATTGAGTTTTAATCCCTATGTTACTCAGGTATGCTTTCTGCACCTTTTTTTTTTTTTTAATAAATACCTTCTGTGCAATTTATTGATCACAGGATTAGAAGTCACTAGTTGAAGTGTTCGCATTAACTAATCCCTATATGGACATGCAAAGTAATATTGTTTCAATGGAGAAACTTTTATGGAGACCTTTTGAATAGACATCACATGGAGGGTTGATAATAAATGGAAACATACGAGTTTTTCTTTTGGATTAACTGCTTTACTTTCCACTTGTTTTGCAGATTGAGTCACATGACTACATGGCAAAGCTTTTTTGTGCATTTATGAGGTTCAACAATATATTGATTGATTTTGATAGAGATGTGTGGGGCTACATATCTTTGTCCTATTTTAAGCAGGTAAGCTTTTGTGATGGAAAGAATAAGATTTTAATAGATTTTTGTTTTCTCTTATACAATAAATCAGCATTTTCACAAATTTTGGAGCAGACAACTAAGGCTGGTGAGATTGGGTCTTCAACGATGCCTCACAAAGTTAATCCTATTGATTTTGAGAATAGTGAAGGTAATCTTGGAAAGGCAAATGAAGATCTATCTTTTCTGAGCATGAAGTTGCCTATTTCTCGTTGGCAGGTAAGACTTATTCAAGTTTCAATTTTAATCAACTTTTTCTTTAGACCTTTGCCCTTACTGTAGCTTGTTGTTTTGAGTCCGTTGGTATCTTTAGTTCAAGTGTGAGCCTTAGCTGTTTCTATGTTATGCATGTATATATTATAGGCAGTGACAGTTTAGTAGTGGGCGTCTTATATTTGCAAAAATGGACTTCTCATATTTGCAGCGGGACTTGACTGATTCAACTGTTTTGAGGAATGTGGGTGGAGGACTGGGGCATTCTCTTCTTGCCTACAAAAGTGCATTACAAGGAATAGGAAAGCTTCAGGTATGCAATATTATAGAGATGTTAATCTGGCTGGTCCTGTGAAAAGTGTATTATCAATGGCTGTATATGTGCGGTATTTGTGTTGTACAAAAGTGACTAATGGTTATTTGAAGGCTACTTATCCATAAATGTATTATTTTCATGTCTTGGTTATGTTGTTCTGATGGCATGAGCACATTTTATTGAACTCAGGGGGCTGGGACCTCAAATTTTCAACTTGGCTTTATTGTTTTAGCTGAAAGCTTATAATGCTTTTGCTCGCATATGAATATATTTTTTAAGAAAAACATCCTTTTTTTTTTCCTTGATAGGTTAATGAAGCTTGCTTGAGTGAAGACTTGAATCATGCATGGGAGGTGCTCGCCGAACCAATACAAACTGTACGTATCTTCTGGTTTTATTTGTCTTATCCAATCTGTTGCTTTCTTTGGACTTGGTGGAGCATCATGGTTCTTTTGTGCCACGGTCTTTATTTTTCTGTCCAATGAATACCTCTTTTCCTTTCTTCCCTTTTGAGAAATCTGCTCACAATTGTTACCCGTGTTGCTAATCTGTATGTAGGTTATGCGGAGATATAGTGTTCCAGAGCCTTACGAGAAGCTAAAAGAGCTAACCAGGGGAAAGGTAGTTACCAAAGAAAGTATGAGAGAATTCATCTTAGGCTTAGAATTACCCGAAGAAGCAAAGGCCAATCTTCTGAAGTTAATGCCCCACAACTACGTTGGAGCAGCCGTTCGATTGGCTAGAGACGTAGATGTAGTTGTGAACTTGTTGAATCCGATAGAGGTCTTAGAACCAAGTCGTTGAATAGTCGCTCGAGAAGCAACGAAGGATTGCGACTTCTTGCTCTGAAATGTGATTGCAATTGGAATGATTACATCACATACTCGAACACAGATGTGAGAATTCAAATTTTGAGAGCAACCAATCTCTTTGCAAAATAAATCATAATTCTTTCTGCTTGTAGTTTTTTTCATTTCTAATTCTCTTGCATTAGTGACTTAATACTGTTGCACACCTGTCACTGTCATATGGCTAAAGTAAGCCATTGCAGCTACCTTAGGTAAGTTCTACTATGCCATCCATTTCTCATTCTTTTACCTTTGATTTTGCATTCTCTATTTGTCTTTGCCTCTTGCATTTGATACCAATCATTTTGATTCACGTATGTGATTATGTGGGTGCTAATTGATTAAAATTGGTAAAAGAAACTAAACTAATGTAGGAGGTTTGAGCTCTAATTCTTGCTTATTCAGTTATAATCTAAATGCTTTCACATTCTGTACTGAACAACTGTAACAAGTACATCAGTGTCTAAATAAAAAATTGAACTCAAGTTTCCGTGAGATCATTAGCTCGGTGAATCAATGTTCTCAGCTACTTTCCAACACTTACGTTTTTTTATATCAATCAATGAGCTTTGTTTACAAGGATTTATTTGTTTTTCGATTATACTAACAAATGCCGACGGGCGGTAGTTTCACGAGGCACAATCACGAGAAGCATATAAGATATTTTGTTTATAGACAGAATTAACCTCCCACTTCATTTTAAAGGCTAAAATTTCGCAAATTGACCAGTGCAACCATGTCGTTGTTGTAGTATGGGTCATTTGTACTCGTACCGTCGTATTTGTACTGATGGGAACGAAAGGAACAGTCCTCCCGGAAAATACAATGACATTTATGACATAATTCATGTTCTGTCTGAGAGCAATCTGTTAGCGCTGTCTTCCGGACGTCGCCAACCCGCATGTTTTTAGATTACGCACAATCTCAGATTTCGTTGCACCGATTGTTCGAATAGGATTTGGTCAGTTTTCGTTTCTTTTTGTAGCACTGTCATTATTAAATACGGTGTCACTGGCTTTTCTGTTTGCTGGTTGACGGATTTGTGCTTTTTCGGTGAGATGGCTGGGAACCCAGATGATGAAATTACTTTAAAGTTCTGATCTTACATGGTCAGTTGAATTTTTTGTTCGCCCGGTTCACATTTGTTTTCATTTTATAAAATTGCGTATATATGGATATGGCCTGTGAAAATTCATGTCGTCCCTTAAGTTATGATCTAAATGGAAGTGTTTCTTGATTTAGAGTTTGCTAAATTCAATATGATAGGTAAAGAAGTTAAGATGAGAAACATTAGATACTGCTGTTGGTTCTTAGCATGGTAGATGAATCTTCTTGTAAGTTATAATTTTTTTATAGGATCTCTTTGAATTGTTACAGTGATTTATCCTGCAGAGGATAAATGATATTCTTATGAGCGTTTAAACTTTGTTGTCGCAGGTCAATCACCGGGAATGGATCTCTAGGTTTTCATAGCTTACTACTTAAGTTGGTAATTGCTGGTTAGATTGTAATAATGTCCGCTTACGCTCATCAAATGGAGCGGGAGTTCTCGGCCCAGAGTCTCTCAAGTAGAGGAGGTTCAGGTATGCTAGACCTCTTTTTAACTTCAATTTTCGGGCATGCATGGTTGTCTGATAAATGCACACAGGCGTTCCCGGTAAGTAGTAACGTCTGTTCAGAAAATATGAGCCTGGATTGAAAACTGCAGTGATCATTGTCACTGGATGATTTCTGCGGTTAAGTTGTTATGTTATTCTATATCATAGTAGGTTTCGGGAAGAATAAAGGTTAACCCTTGTGAAGCAATCCGGGATATAAATGATTGGCTACTGCATTATTTATCTGTTGTCCTGCTAAGCTGCTACTTGTGAGCTTTTTTTTTAGCTAATTTCACACGTGAAGCTATAGTAAATAGAGTTTTACCATAATTTTGATGTAATGTTAATCTTGCTGTTTTTCCTTGGGAGCAGAGATGGGAAGCCAATATGTGGTTGAGTCGGGGTTCTACATGACAACTTTTGCTGCTGCAATCTTCATCGGTGGTCCAATAACTGTTGGAGTTCTGTTAATAACCTTTCTGATTACGTTGGCAGTCATGTTGCAATCCTGTCAAAGTAGGAGTTCTGGGGTTGTTGAGGTCGTGAAACCAAGTGATGATTACAATTTTTGCAAGATATTTGCTTTCTATGCAGAGATTAATAGCTTGGGAGACGATGACTTCCCTGCAATTTGCAAGGGTCTTGCCATTCGATACATCAAAGGAGGACAATATGCTAGAGATTTAGATTTTTCAGTGCAGCTTGCTGAAAGTTACTTCAATGCTCTTATGCCATCAGATGATGGTCTAGATGTAGTTTTGATGGACATAGATGATATCTTCACTCCAAGATTCCAATACACCAATCTGGTAATAGATCGGTAATTTTCTTGTAACTTTTAATATAATTGCTGCCTTTGTTTGCTTTCCGTCTCATGTCTATGTTATGATTACGATCACAAATAAAGGCTCTAATGTCATTTTGAGTTCTGAATGTGTCTGTGTCCATTCCCCTATACAACTTGGTTTTCTCAATTTGTAGTCTGGTAAAAGTCCACTACTTTTTTCTTTGCATACCCGTTTTACCAATCTGAAACTTAAAATTGAAGTTATTCAATGAGATTTCTTTCTCTTTTTCATTTATTTGTTTTTCGTCAAGAAATAGTATTACTTGGAAAGATCCTGCTTTTCTTGCCGTGTCAAGTTTGCCTGTGATTGTTATAAGCAACTTTCAAGAAATAATTCTGATATGGCAGAGAAATTACCTATGTGGCTATAGTGATTGCATTGAAGAGGCCAAACATATGAAGCACGTGCTTACATTGAAATTATTTGTGAAACTTCGAATCAGTGGATGGCCTGTGATTCTTTTATCTAGAAATCCTGAGGGACAACGAAATGCCACCACAGAGCTCCTCATTTCAATTGGGTACAGAGGTTGGTCTTTCATTGATTATGAGGTATTAATATGACAATCCTTTTGTTTAAGCCATCCAAGATCCTAAATTATTTCATCAAATGCTTAACAAAATGTATTTCACTTCATATTCTGAAACTTCGCTTTTTGGACTATCTATCCTTTCATCTTGTGAGTTCTTTAATTGTTAGGAGATGCCAGTCTGCACTGTTGAAGGCTTTGGATGGGGCATATGTTCTTCACAAATTTAGATTTCGTTAATGATATGCGGCAAGGGCAAGGGTGTGTTTGAAGTTCGGGGTAAATTAGCGTGGATATCTCTTAGAATGTACCTCACTGGAACATCAGAAAACAAGCTTGAAAATGCTTGGGTTCTTGTAACTCTGGAACATGCCAAAACAATATATTAGAAATAACATTTTTATTCAATGAATGCCTGAAGTACATCCAAATCCTTCCATTGATTGCAGTTTTCTCCCTTTGGGTGAAACCATTGTATTATCTTAGATGGCTATCTATTGATATTATTGTAATCATGGATGTTATATTTTTGGATCGAAGTGGTTTGTGCACTTACAGGCTGGATCATGAAACGGAAATGGATAGCCGTGAATACCTGTCCAGACATTGGACAATAATGCAGAAAGAAGGCTTCCGCATTACTGGCTTGATTAGCAATCATATGGATGCTTTAACTGGTCAATGTTTGGGAAAGCGTGTTTTTAAGCTTCCGAACCCTTTATATTTCAATGTTGGGCATCAAATGGAAAGCACAAAAATTGCATACTAGATTATCTTCCCCACATGGCGGTTGCACCATTGATTTCTTCAGAGTGGCATCGGCACCACTGGCATCTTCTTTGTGTAGTGGTAATTGATCTTTCATTACAGTTTGAAACTATGCTGAGCCGTTGCAGACTTTATCAATTCCCCGCGTGCTCTTTTGTATATAGTTTACGTGTAGAAACTGCGTTATCCACAGCACGTACTATTTTGTTAAGTTTCTGTTAACAAATATATGAGAATCTGCCATTGGATCGGTCTTTTAACATTGTTCTTAATCTTCTTCTCCAATGCTACCTTTTCTGCATATAGTACAGTATTTTACTGTTCATGTTAACAGAGAACTGGGATGTTCTTCTAATGTTAGTAGGAAACCAAAATTGGAAATAATGGACTCTATACATCATGTAACTAATAAAAATGTCAAAAAAAAAAGGGGGGAGGGATTGCAATACAAATATATTTTGCAACCAAGTCCACTTTACACCCATCAAAGGATTTTCTTAGTATAAAGGTGGACTAAAAGATTGCAGCCGCTGCAACCATGCAATCCTTACACTAGGATCTTTCAATTCAAGGAAAATTTCTCTATATTCTTTCTTCAGGAATAAATCCAAGGCAAATAAATACAGGCTACTTCCTTGTTCTACTTCCTCCATTCCATCGAGGCACTGAATGCATTCACCAATCGTATAATTGGGTTTGCCTTTCGTCTGCTGAAAGGTTATAGAACTCCTCTGAATTGTCACAGCACTCCCTGATTCAACATCATAAAGATGCTCAGTTTCCCTGTCCAATTTTGCTGTGCCTGGTTCATCTAAATGCAAATGTGATGTCGTGGGACTATCATCAAGCAGCCGCCTTTTCTGGCCCAGTTGCGTTGTGACTTGCTCATGAGATGATGTAGAACCATCATTATTCCCCCTACGTTGTGTGGAAGGATCTTCCTCTCCAGTATTCATCATCCCGTCAAAGATGATTTCCAGTTTGTCGGTGCTCTGGAGTTCCTTATATCGAAATTGTGCTGCTTCTGGATTTGCCTGTAACAAGACAGATATTCTATCTTCAAGCTAGAATGCACGAAGAAAGTACCTAAGTTTCCATTTAACTAGCATCAACTACTGTAAGTAATTAGTATACCTGTGCATAGTTCTCCCAATCTTCTTCACTAGCACCAAACCTTTTGGTAGTTTGATCCCATTTCATATGACAAGTGCTAATTAGCTTACACCAAACCTTCCATTGTTCCTTTGTGGAATCCCAATGATTCTTCAGTTGAATCCTATCATACCTCAAACCAGTTTTTTCTTGGAATGATTCCACAATATTCCTCCAGCCCTCCTTGGTAAAATGTGTCCCAGGTCTATTTCCCTTTAATGTCTCTTGAAGGCATACATCAACAAAGATTTCATGTAAGGCAGGTATCCAGGTAGCCTTCGGTTTTGAAACAGATGTACTTTGTTCACTCGCAAGTCGTCGGCTACGTCTAGAGTAAACGACAACAGCATCCCCTGAATTGTAAACCCAATTATCTGGCTTCAGTGTGCCTGAATCTTTTGTACGTAAAACGGAAGTGGTTGGACTATCATTCTGTCTCTTATGCAGAGTCCAGAGTTCTGTGTCTTCGGTATTTATTGTACCATCAAAGATGGTCTTCAATTTGTCAGCATGCTGGAGTTCCTTAAACCGAAATTGTGCAGCTTCGGGGTTTACCTGTGACACAGAGTATAATGCTATTACTAATCTGGAATGCATGAAGAAAAACAAACCTCCCAAACCCCACCCAACCCACCAATTTTCTCTTCCCAGTATCTTAACCACTAGCTTTTGCTACTTTGAGTTGATTAAAATACCTGTATGTATTTCGTCCAATCTTCATCATTCGCACCAAATTTATGTGTTTTTGGATCCCATTTCATAGCACTAGCTTTAATTAGCTTACACCAGACTTTCCATTGTTCCTTAGTGCTATCCCAGTGATTCTTCATTTGTTTTTTATCATACCTCAAACCAGTCTTTTTGTAAAACGAATCAATAATATTCCTCCAACCCTCCTTGGTAAAATGTGTACCAGGTTTGTTCCCTTTTATTGTCTGTTCTAGACATGAATTGACAAATATTTCATGGAAAGCAGGTGTCCAGGTGGCTTTTGCCTTTGGAGCCGATGACCAAGACATCCTTTATTCAATTGCAACTCTTCTGCTGTTCACACAGCTACGAATGCAGACAGAATTTGTTAACTTGCTACTGAAAGACAACCGACTTGCCTATCATATGTTTCTATATGCACTATTGTATTCTTGATTCATTTTCGGTTTTCTCTGTTTGGGTAGAGGATCACCAATAATTTATGAAAAGAAAAACATTGACCAAATGAAGTTCAAAAACCAGTGAATCTATCAAGGCTACTGAAAAGGAAGATCACATACAAAAATGAAATAAAATCAAATCAATGATAATTTCTCCTCCAGGGATAGATGATATATCATTAGAAATCTTAATCAAGTATTAACATATAACCAGCTTCAAGGTGGGCAAAATAATTCAGCCTGTTTAGTTCATATGAAATTAGCAAACGAAGGGTAAATCACAGAACATAAGAAAATAAGCCAAAATTACATCCTAACAACAGACTTTAGAGGACAGACAAGAAACATAAAAAACAACTTTTAACATTAAATTAATGAAAATCACACAAAATTAGAATCATCCATAACTTAGAAATAATGGGGATTCTAGCAACCTGACAACCTAAACCCTACTCATAATATTACACCATTAACACCAACTTTACACACTACACTGTTGCTGACAGCAGTTAAACAGAGAATGGAAACCAGAAATTTGAATGCTACAGCCACGAATCATCGAGAGAAAAAAATTAAAAAAAAAAAGGAGAGAATGAAACAGAAAATTCAATTAATTCAATTTTCCATCCATTAAAAACAAAAACAACAGGGCCCGAATACTTCAATTCAAATTTCTGTCCTTACTTCCCCAGTTTCCCAGCAACCAAACAGAGAAAATAGGGCAAAAAATGGAACATAGTTGACGTTACTGCATTCAAAATCGCTCAAAGAAAGTTGAAAACACGAAAAATAAATTAAAATTTTGAATGAAAAAAACTTTAAAAAAAAAATATTGAAATTGGGAATTAATGATATTCGCAGAAATTTGTGAAACAAAGAAATATATTAACATTACCTGTAGTTCAAGGGGAGGTGCATTTGGTGAATTGAGGGTTGATGAATTTTCCAGGGCTTCAGAAAATTAGCAAATAAATAAATAAATAATACTGGTCTGTCCTTTTTTCTTTTTCTTTTTCTAAAGCGAACCTAAATTGCTTTTATTTTTAATTTTCTTGAGAAAAAGAAAAAGTGAACATGGATTGACCCTTTTCATTTTTAACTTTATCTTATTTCATTTTTATTTCTTTTCAGAGTGAAGAAGCTTTAGCAAAGCGAAGCAGAGTGGACGCGCCAAACCGAGCAGGTTATCTTGTTTGTTTGGGCTATTTGTGCTTCTAGGCCCGACCCAAACACATTCACTACTGGTTCAACTAGCAAACACCGATTTTATGATACATTTGAGGGCTTATAAGAAAAATAAAATTTGAGCAGCAGATTGAGCGAAGAATCACACTTTAGGACCTGATTCACCTGAAATTGTCCACCGCCATTGCAGTTTTATGGAGTCTCTCAACAAGAAGCCATCTTACATTAGATGAACTTAATTTGTCAAAATAAACAACATATTATTTCATGAAAATCACAAAAACCCAGTCGCAGATTTCGTGTTGCCAGTTCTTAATATGTTCTTCTCTTTTGGGCCATTTTGATGGCCTAATCGCACTTAATACTCCAAAACAACAAAGAACAATTCATGGAATGTCATTATGCGGGAACCTGGACTGTAACTTATGTACAACAGAGAAAATGGCCAAGTTCTGATCATCAAATCCAGTACGCAATTTGATAACAATTTCCCCCAGAACACAATTTACATGCTATGAAAATCTAATTCACTGACAAATCAAATATGTAATTATGCATCATCTTCTCCAGAAATCAGGCTGGAGATCAGAGAATTGGACCAAAATTTTTAACTGAAAACAGAGCAAAGACTGTTGGATGAGCAGTCCATGAATCTAGATCAAACAGAAAGACAAACCTCAGTTACCATACTTAAATTTCAGTGATCAAATGCCATCCAGAAACTTTGATTCAACAAAAATGACAGCCACCGGGCTCTAACTATTATCGTAAAAGATAAGATTCGTCAAGATACCAATTACCACAGCGATCAGCAATACTCTTAACCTACCACCAATCCTGCTGCCATTAGAGAACTCAATGTCGTACTTCATCGTCATATTCTGATGCATAATTCCCCACCTTCCTGCCCCCTTCACTTCTTTATCAACCAATTCGTATATGTACACCTCTGCAACTCCTCCTTTTCTCAACGGCGAGCCCAACCCAGATCTCAAATGCGCTACCAAACCCTTCAAGTACATCTCCGCAAAAGCAGGGTTGGCATCAACTTCAGTAGCGTCAATACCGGAACTCGGCCATCCGGTTTCCGCCACGACGACCGGAATGTTCTCGTGGCCAGCCACCGCCATCGCGCTAATTACGGCATCTACCATCAAGTCGAAAAGGTTCTTGTACCTCACCCCAGTGACCAAATCATCCCTGAAATTGAAAGGATAATCCTGAAACAATGCAAACCCCAAAGGAATCTCACTATTGAACCTGTACATGTTGTACGGATAGAGATTAACCAAGAAAGAGGAGTTTGTTTCTTCCAAGAACTGAAGCAGCGGCTTCATTATGAGGCTCCCAGCCGGTTCTTGAAACTGCGCCGAAGATGGTGGAAACGCCGTTGTAATGATATTAAAGAAAGAGAACGTTGTGGAGACCGAAATCCTCTTGATGCCAAGATCATGAAGGGCCAAATGGACGTTTCTGATGGCGGGGAGAAGGTAGGTTGAGAAATCCGGCGTCGTATCAAGTATACCATTCCCGACGGAGATTAATGAGATTTTTGAGCGAGGGTAAAAAGGGAGGACGTGGTGGTAGAGCCATCCAAGGGCTAAAGAGCGATTAGCGGCCAACGGTGGAACGGAAGCGTTAGGGATGGAAAGAAGGAGAGAGGTGTTTGTGTAAGCGAACGCCCGGATTATTGACGGGTCGGAGTTGGGGAGGCGGACTGAAGGGAACTTGAGAGAGTTTATCGTGGAAGCAACTCGGTCCGGTGGAGGAGGCGGAGGTGGTGGTGGGTTTGCGGCGGCCGCGTATGCCAAGGTATTGATGGTTGGTGTATAAGTGACGCCGATGATGGAAAGTGAAGAGCTTCCATGGAGGAGAGAGAGGACAAAGACGATAGAGAAGATGCAGAAAAGAGTAGCCATTGTTGAGTTTCTTGTTTCTTGAGAGAGAGAGAGAGAGTGAGAGGAGTTTGTTAGGGAGTGGAGTGCATGACAATTGACAAGGTAGCAGTGACAATATTTTAGGAGAACCGGGTTGATTTCTGTTAGATTTGGCGGGAAGAATTCCTGGGTTGTTTGTTTTTTTTTTAAAAAAAAATTTGAGCCCTTGAGGACTAACGAAGAACAAACTGTCATTAACCGTCAATATACATCAACCATTTTTGTCCCAGTACGATATAATTACAGTATTTATAAATATAACTTTATGAAGATAGAATTTCTAAGTGAAAATTTTATCACAAATTTTTTTTTAATTTTTCATTTATGAAATCAAAAATTAAACTGAAATTATTAAAATCAATCCCATTGTTTCGCGATGTTCGCGCAGTTAATCACAACATGAACTTCACCTTCATGGGGCTTGGTGAATCACTTCAGCATTCCGGTGGAATAATCAATTAGGTTTCCCCTTTACGAGGGGAAATAATAATATTAATCAAGCATACTTCACTTTCAATGGGGGTAATCAACCACCAGCGATCAGTATTTATTATCGACCTTCTGTTGCAACGCCACCTCCTCCGCCGCAGATACCAGCTCCGTGAACAGTTGGCCTTCCGCCTGGAAAGACATTTCAATGTCTGATCTCGCTCGTACTAATGAAAGAAATTCTGACAAATCAACTGTTATCCCAAGTATATTTTTGACATTGACAATCAATCAATTCCAACAAGAATCGATGTTTTGATTTTGTTTTGTAGGTTGAGCCAGCTGATTCAGAATCGGAGTCAAGGGTCATGTACATACATACATACATAGTAACGAATATTTTGGGTGCAATCATTTTCATGCATA
The DNA here is from genome assembly GCA_032401905.1 of Swietenia macrophylla. Lineage (NCBI taxonomy): Eukaryota > Viridiplantae > Streptophyta > Magnoliopsida > Sapindales > Meliaceae > Swietenia > Swietenia macrophylla. The sequence goes on along the minus strand of CP135571.1, from coordinate 2,449,891 downwards.
TTACTTGTAATTCCTTCATGCCATATCAAGGCGTTGATGGGCTCAAAGCATTGAATATTGTCAGTCAGCTTAGAGAATCCACCTTAAATCTTAGGCCATCCTTTGTTTTACCCAGTTTACCATCGATACATCCGCTGTCCCATTTGAAAACCTCTTCCATTTCTAACCCAGAGATCTAGAGTGTGAAATCAATTCAAGGGAAAGAACTCACAGATGACAAGATATAAGACATTTTTCTTAGATACATGTATGGGGGGTAGAGAAAAAAGAAACAAGAATTAAGGTCAGAATTGAATCATAGATTATCATCACGTTTACTCTTTGAGGTTACTTGCTTCCAGCAATGGGCAAATTGACGGACAAGAGAACTCAAAACCCCCCAGTTAGTATCATGCATCATCTGTGGAAGCTCACCCAGATTCCCAGTAAGTAAAGCAATGCAAAACTTTCCCATCTCTCGATGAGCTGTGATTTTGGTATTTGGAATGAAACAATGGAGAAATCGACAAAGAAAGATAGCGTGTGGAAGTTGATGAAGTGAAAAAAGGCAGCTGAAAGGAGGCTATACGATGAGTAGGCTGAAAATATTTGGGTTTCCATTCGGAGAAAGCTACGTGCTGCAACAATGCAGCTTCTGTTGTGTAGTCATATGATCTCCACGCAGTGCTCGGCGAGATTTGTGGGTTGTACATTTGTGTTAATTGACATATCATATCAAGACTGCTTACACTTGCTGCCAAAACAATTAAATCAGGGCTCTACGAGGTTTTCCTTTCAAGAATATTATAGAAAAAGAGTTTTGGGATGAATGAATGGGGTCAAATTTAACAATTTACTTCAACAGAGAATACTGACTGATGGTTGAAAATGGTTAAAGGCTGTAACTAATAGCAGCTTTATTCAATTTTTCGAGTTTGGAAAGAGGACAAGGTTGTAGGTCACGAGAAGAACAGCAGACTCCCCACGTAGTGTTAAAAGAAGATCTCCTGCAAATCAAGGTGGGAAGCACAGCAATTTTCATCTTCTATATATTTATCCAAGTGACGCTTTCATTATATGGGCATGCGAGGATGATGATCACAATTAAGGAGATGTGGATCCAAGTCACATTTCTCAGTACTTATGATTTTTTAATATTTCAAAAAGCAAAAGAATCGGATGATTTATCAGACCAGTGGAGCAAATCGAGCTTCAATTGTTGGTTTGGCAACACATGCAGGGTCAATTAGTTACCAGGAAACTTACAGCACTAGTTATATAGATTGAAACTTTAGCTTGAGCAGCAATACTTCAACAATTGCTTCCAATAGTACAGGTAAATTGTCATTTTTTTCATCCTTATATAGGTACTTTTGGTTGCATAGGCACAACTTAATATGGTAATGAGCAATTATGAATAGAGACTACATAATCCGCTCGTCTTCACTCAGTGTTAATTCTTAATGCAAACAGCCAACTTTAATGAGATAAAATTCGTCAAATTGTGCTAGAATATTGAAACAAATCGTAGCATATTTGCTGTTAGGATGTCATCTCCTAAGAATGGCTCATGATATATTGACATATACGACCCATGCCAGCATATTATTATTATGATTGATGTAGAAACCAAATGCAGATTTATCAATAAATATTCGGGATCTCTTTGGTTTTTATTTGGTTAAGACAGCTTGGCTCGTCAGTGAGCCTTAATTTCCTGATTGTTTTAGCACTGTTTAGTTGGTAGGTCACGATTCTCTGCAGGAAAAAGAAGTCCCGAATAGGTAAGCCAATCTTGCTTGGCAATCAATTTTATTGTTTAGGTTAAACATTTACTGTACGCTATAATTTGTAGTTTGTACACATATAAATTAAGGGCAAGGCATTAGAACTCTGGAAATGTTCGAATTGCTTTCTGTTTCCTTCCATATGCACATACATGTACAGCATGTAAAAGAAAAGTCTATAAATGTTCAATCTTGAAGGTTGCATACTAGAAATTTATTGACGCAAAAATTAAAATTCGGTAGAATGGAATGCCCGGCAGCCAAGGTGAGAAAACCTAAAAGAAACAACGGGTGTGCGAGGAGGATTAATCTCTGTGGGCAGCGGGCAATAGGCTGGCTCTCCACTTCTCCGTGTTTAGCGCTTCGCTCACTTGACGTCCGTACACTTTGCAGCCTAATCAATGTAAAATCCCGCGTGAGGTTGGGTTTCAAGCTCGAGAATAATGGTTGGTCTTGGACGTAAATGGCATTCAAAATCTACCTTCACGGAATCGGTTCGCCAAGGCAATCAGCAGTCCAAAGCAGAGTTATATTTTGACACAAACCCTTTGACTTGTCAAGGAAAACAAAGGATCACAGTTCAAACGCAATAATGTGCTTGCTACAGCTACAGTCATGAATGAGCTGGTTCATGTATAGTTTTCGTCGCCACCAATTTCTTTCAAATGCATGTTCCTTTTCCTCCCCACAGCTATAAAATCATGTCAGACCCATACCATATTACATGATTATACATATTAAATTACCAAGGCATATATATCACTGCATTATCAATATTTTGCACAAGGTGACTTAATAATTTTCTGGTTTCTGTCGGCCACATTTTCAACCAAGACCAGCTGCACGTAGAGTACATGTTGCATATGCCAGTAGTAGTATCGAATGATACTGTAAAATCCTAAGAAGAGATTCGTCTGCTTATCCTAATAATCCCACATTAATCCTAGGCTGATTAATCCCACCAATTCGAGTCTTACAATTAGATGAGTTAATTCACACGAATTATGTTTTCCAACAGGTTTTGGTGTTGAAATATGATGTTGAAAAGAATATTTCTTCCTCGTTTAATTTGGTATTCGGTTTTGTCATTTCTTCCTAACTTTTGTTGCGCTCAGTTTGCTGTAAATATATCCTCATGCAACACCCTCTGTATTTGCTGTAAATTTAATTGATAAAACGAGTTGAGATCTGCATCCAATTCGTACCTTGGTAGTCCAAGAGAGATTAGACTAAACATCAAAACTTAAAAAGAGCCATAACAAGCCATAAACTTCCCAGACTTTCTCAAGAAAATAGCTAAAAAGGAACCAAAAGTGGCAAATGAGATATCAAAGGAACTAGTTGAAACCCTACGCCAATTGCCTTCCAGGGCCCTGGCAATTCTATCTCCACCCATTGGAAAATAATGCTTGTTGGAGACGCAAGCTAATATCCCCACAAAACTACCAGACGCAAGCTATTATTTTGTAGACTTCTGTACAAAAGAGTAGATGGGTCACAGAAGATTAAAAGCTTCTGGGTAAATATGGTATACCTAGGATTACGATGTATAACTGCTGTGAAAAATTCATCTCTCCCTTTTTCTCTCTCCTTACCTGCCAAAATCTCTCTACAGCAACCAATCATCTTATCTCGTATTCATTACTCACCGCCTTCACTTTCTCTTCAGAATCTCTATAAATTGAGACACTTAACACTTTCAATCCTCACTTCCACCTCAATATCTTCTCTCCTCTTATTCTTATCTTTCTTTCCTTTATGTTTCTTCGTTAACTTAGCTTTGTAGCACTTCTCTTCATCCTTTCTTCAAGTTCTTTTGCTGCTTCTTTCATTTTTTATTTTTATTAATTTTGTTATTGTTGTTTTCGCATAGAGGATACCTTGGTTAGCCTTTTGTAACTAGTGGCTATTCGTTATTATTTCATATGCCTGGACCTAGGTTTGAACTTCTGAACCTTTTTTTATTGACTACTCCTTCAATCTTTTTCTTTGTTAGCTTTTTCCTTTTTTTTTTAATTATTCTACTATTCCTTCATTGAATGAGATTTAGGGTTAGGGTTTCTTTTTCTTTTCACAAAATTTGCAAGGCCAGATGATGAATACGAGGACGATCTAAAGAAATAGCGGTCACTGTTTGCAGTTGGAGCATCATCAAGATTCACAAACTTTTTAGAGCTAGTGAGTGGAGATGACGGGGGTAGTTTTGGCCCTTGCTTCACTCCATATAGCTCTGTTCACTTGGGAATCTTGATGATGCTGCAGCGGCAATAAGTGGCTAAAAATTTATATCCACCACTTCAAAGGATGAAGGTGAACTAATTCATATCTTTGAGAAATAAACAATTTATATTTTACAAAAATAATTTTTTGGACTACCAATAAATTTAAAGCAGTTTTAACTACGGACATAGTTAAGGTTTTTCTTGCAATATAAACCCAAGTGCCAGTTCGAGTTATAGTTTTGGCAACGGTCCGTGAGATGATGAGGTAATCGGTGATATCGGATGGCAGTATTTTCTCTTACATGCTGATCAGAAAATGATTTGTTTACTGTAACTACCAGGTTTCTCAGTAGGTATGTCTGTCTTTCGGCTGAAATACAGACTATCCACAAGAGATCAAGAGCTTCTTTTATATCCTGGTTATTACAGAGATTTCTCCACCCTCTCTTCTGCATATGCTTCTATTTCAAGACCTTGTTATGTGCCAATTGGGGTTAAGCAGTTTTGGTTATGGTCCGTGAGGTGATGAGGTAATATGATGTAGATCTCTGAGTTAACTGGAGATTCCGTTTTCAGTGATATCGGCTTTTCTCTTACTTGCTGCTGATCAGAAAATGATTTGTTTACTGTAACTACCAGATTTCTCAGTAGGTATGTCTGTCCTTCGGTTGAAATAGAGACTATCCATGAGAGATCACGAGTTTCTTTATTTCGTAGTTATTACAGAGATTTCTCCACTCTTTCATTTGCATCTGCTTCTCTTTCAAGATCTGTTGAAGTTCTATCATTTTGAGATCTGCGAGGGCTTTAATATTCTTTGAATTATTTTGATATGTTTGGGATAAATATACCAGAAGTTTTAGCGTATCAACATTTGCCATCCTTAAGTATAAGTGCTTCGCTTTATTGCTTTTCGATTGGAAGTTTTTGAAATATTGCATACCAAAGATGTTATGCTTTGCTTCTTTAACTTATCCTTTATGCGAGAGAGAGAGAGAGAGAGAGAGAAGCTAATGTCTATTATTTTATGTCTTCTTTTTCTCATTGTTAACTATTAATCCTCAGCGGATTTTTGTGGATTTCTTACGAGATCACCACATTCTTTTAGAATCAATTATTTTTTGCCTTGTTTCTTTCTTCTGTTATAGATGATTTCACGTAGTTAATAGTGTTCTGTATGACAAGAAAATCTGATACTTTCCATTTCATTTTTTTCCTCAGGCTAATCTTCAATCAGATATGAAGTATCTAGTGCTTCCTGGAGGAAGAGATATGGTCCTCCTGTGACCAAATAATTTGAACAATTTGACTGATTTGGCCAACTATACTTTGAACAATTTGTACAGAAAATCCTGTACAACCTGGCTCTTATTATACATTAATCTGCTAAAAATTTTCAATATAAACAGATACCACATCCATATTTCTGTTAAGAATTCGTTGATGCATGTGCTTAATAATATTCTCTTTAATTATATCTTACCAAAAGAGATCTCAATCAATTGAAGGAGCAGCTACACTTACAGTCTTGCCTTCACTGTAATATAAAATTGTAAATCAATTTCCTTCGTGCGATTTTCTTATGAATTTTCTACCTTATGATTGTAAATCGCCAAAGAATCACAACAGTATTGTTTCATTATCCTGGGAATTTTTACTTGTCCATTTCAAATGACACCGGATCTGTCCATATTTAATTAAATGATTAAATCAAACGAAACAATGTTAACCCTTTACAAGACTACGAAATCATATTCAAACAACTACATATTTTGTACGTTCAATTCTTTAGATTAATCACAAACCAGAGAAGGAATTTGTTGTCCTGGTTACAAGGACGATAAAAATTAGTACTGGCCCAATGCCTTCGTCTAGGCTTAGCTGGTTCGGTTCAGTTCAGTTTCCCTTGGGTCAGGAAATTGAAGGCCGAATGGGTTTCCGGCCTCAGCGTGACCACTGACTAAGCGTTTTTGTTACTCTGCCCGTAGTGACCAGGGAAAGGGTAAATATCATTTGACCCCCGGTATGTTTAACTATTTTTCAAAACTATTGAAGTTCATTGATTTTAAAGCAAAATACAGGTAAATGACACTTGTTTACTATCGAATATCTGCACTGACTGAAGTTGCTGATCGTTCGACATATAAGATATTTGGAAATAATAACAACTCTATGATATCAAGCCTTTTCATGATCAATTACGGATCATATTACTCTCATTAATCAATAAATTTGTTCTGATGATCCATAATTAAAACCTTAGGCATACACGAAAATGTCAAAGTATTAGAAGAAGAAAGAACAAGTTTACGAGGCTGGTTTTCTCTTAAACCGTTAACGAAAATTTTTTGACGTGTGTTTTCCATCATTAAATCCGACAATCTTCATTGAAACATTGAGTTGAGGTTATTGTACGTCCCACTTACGGACAAAATGCATCCATTAATTGCTGATGTTTGTTACCTACCTTACAATTAAGCTTTGAGTATGGAAAATATGATAAATAATTCTTATTTTCTACATTAAAAATGGGTTTCTTCAATTGCTTAGACTTGCATGCATGTCCATAGTATAGATTGCTTGAGATTGCTGCTTTCATAAATTAATGATTGACTAACAAGAAGGGTGTGGCTACCACATCATTGGAGATCAATACAAAATTCGATTTACATCAACATTAAATGAAAAAGAAAATGTGTCTCAAATGGGGAATAAACATCTTATCAAATCCAAATCTTTGCGTTGCATAATTAGACAAATAATGAGGGAAATGGGAATAAAATCTCCTTCAATCATGCATGACACAATCAATGATCACATAATCCTCAAATCAACCAAAAATTTTGGAAATTAAATTGTTTTCCTTCCTTCATGTAAAACGACATCTCGTTCCCCGAAATCATTTATCTTGTTCATTTGGATTCGGATACTCAGAACAAAGATATAGGAAATGATGCTACATGTCTCCTCATGGGTTCCCTCCCTCTCTGCAAAAAAAAATATTGACTTAATTTTGTTGGCTTGTTTGGTTTAGATTGACGTTTTGTAAGATGACATGTGTGTGTGTGTGTGTGTGTGTGTGTGTGTCTACACAAACACTCACGCGAAGACATGTGATATTGTCATTCCACTTGAGATAAAGAAGAAGAATAATTTAATGTGCCTAGCTAAGGAATATTGTTAAATATTGTTCACCAGATTAATCATTTGCGTGATTAAGTAATAAATACCTAATGAGTTTCTTGTGCTATATAAACGTCATTAAACAGAAAGGGAAAAACAGGAGGACAAAACGTTTGGCAGTTTAATCAAACAGAATAGTTGGTAGAGCTAATCACATTTTTAATTAAGGATTAACTGCTCCATGATCCGCCTACTCTTCATTTCTTTATCTGGCTGTTTGATCCATTTCATGTGGTAGATAACTAAGCAGACATGGAAAATTTTAATGCATTAGCATGTGTTATATAGGCATTTTAGCAAATCTTTGACGAGTCAAGCCAGCTAATCAAGTTAAGGACATAACAAAGAAGAAAAGGCAGAAAGAATTTGTATCGGCGAAACAGAATAATTAAATGCAAAAGATGAAATAAGAGGATTCTTCCCAAAAGAAACGTTGTATATATTACTAAAGAAAGATTCTCCATTTCTCAAGCATGCTCTAAAGCTGAAAATTATGCGTCATCGATCGGGACCAAGAAGATCTATGATGGAATTGTTATTAATTTTTGTAGCATCTAGTTCATGGAAGGTAGTCCAGCTTTCGTAAATTAAGCAAATCGTATTGCTGAAGAAAAGGAAAGAATTGTTTTCTTCTTCCAGTTTCATTCTTTTGTAAATTTTAGACAATGGAAGATGGCCTTGGATTTGGCAATAATAACAAAAAAGTTGAACATTTAAAGGGCAAGAAGCCAAGTTCTGTTGTAAAGCAAACAAAACAATCATTTGGTCTGAATTAGGACCAAGAGAAAGCAAATCTGCTATCTTGATTTGTTGTTAGCAAGAAGACTATTATTTGATTGGAAAACTATTAACCGAGAAAGCCATTCATTAATTAGCAGGGAACCAAGAAACTTTCTTGTCCATCCACGGATTTGATCGATACATATGGAAAACAAGGCGAATGCAATGATTCCATTCGTGATTCGGCTTAATTGTTTAAATTTTTTTTGAACGGGTTTTTGGCAGCTTCTTCATTTTTGTTCTAAATTTGGCTGCGAGAAACGGTTGTTAGTACTCTTTGAATTATGATTGTTGTCTACTTTGAAGGTTTTTCTCACATGGGCGCATGTGAATTTCATATCTCACCCGAGAATATGAACGATGTATTGACCACATAGGCAACCAAGTCATTTTTCTCTGAGATAGTTCTCTATTGGAGTTTTCCTCTTTAAAATAGTGTGAGTTTGCACTCACTGTTTCCGTAACTGCGATACATAGTCTCTTTGACATCAAATGGACAATACAGCAACGATGCAGCCCTCTACTAACTACATACATAGAAGAATAAATACTATGGACACAACCAAGTAGGACAAATTGTTTAGATGATGACAGAACTTTGTTAAGCTAAATTAACGCCGACCGATGAACTACCTCATATTCCCTTCGTTTTCTTAATGCAGTTAGGTCATTTTAATTAGTTCTTCATGTGGCAGACGAACCCAAGTACAACAATGCTTATGCAGTTGCATGCTTAAAACATATGCATTTGTAGCCTTTAAAGAGAACTTTAATTTGCTGTTAAAATTAGCTTAACCATGAGTGAAACAAAGATACCGCAGAAACCAATGGAAGATAACACGGGAAATATTTTAGGGTTTATGCACCCTATCCCTTGAACATGGCATGCTTAATGGGAGCTGCTTCTATTTGCAATTTCTGCTTCATAAGGTATTACCAAAAGTTGAATGTATTATTCCACTTTCAGACCTAATGATTGACTATGCATCGGCACGCATAAATAGAAAAGCTTTTTTTTTTTTTTGAAATCTAGGTTTTCTTAAGCAATTACAACAATACTTAAGCAGAAGAAGAGACATAGTTAATAGCAGTTTTTGGCTAATTTGTTCAACTTCTAGTTCATTGAACCAAATTTTGCAGTAATTAAGGAGGAAAATTGGCCGTTTGAGTGGCAGTACTCTCATGAGAAATATCTTTCGTTTCTGGGATTTCTAGTAAACGAGAAGATTACTAACAAGAGTGACAATCAAGTCATCGAGAAAATCTTTCGTACTTGCTTGTTCATGAATGGTACGTACTAGTAACATAGATAAATTTAGTAACCAACAAATTCGCCTGTGTTTATTCGAAGAATTTAGACTCGGAATCGTAGCAACAGCCTATGGATGTATGCATTTCCACATGCAATTTCACGGTAAAGGAGCACGAAAGAAATTTTTTCCAAGAAGTTTTGTCTAAATACATCAACTAGCTGGACCTGACAAGATATTCTTGTTCCGATAGCTAGATACATTTTGTTCATAATAATTGGAAAAATAAACTCCAACAGCTTAACTTATTGCACTGAATACAAATGCTAGGCTTACTTGTTATATGTTCTGAGTGTCCAAGAGTTAATGCATCAACAATGCAAGTATTGGAGCTCCTAATATAATAGTAAATCGATCTCCGCCAATCATCAGAACAGTTATTAGGCACAAAATCAATCGAGAAGCAGAACGGGGAACAATTTAGAGGTTGAACCCAATTATCCAGGACCTTTTTTTTGCTTCTCGTAGTAAAGGATACGTGAATAGTGCACGTGCAAACATTTGACTGAGTTTTAATTTTTAGAAGTTTTTATATATTTTCTGCTGGCAGATTGGTGGATTGGTGATGGTGGGTGAACTTTTTGCTACTCACTGGTGCATAACGCCGCTGGTTTGAAGGTTTCATTCACATGAAAGCATGTGAAATTCCTCTCGCGTAGGATGAACAATTTAATTGTGAAAATTAATAAAATGAATCAGTAACAAAATCTATTACACATAAGAACATAATTAATATGATGTTTATCTTTGAATAACAATCTTGCAAAACTGAAGTCGGGACAGAATACATATCTAACACGAAAAAATCTTTGATTATTCAGCATTTAAATTGAAAAGAAGACGTGTTTCTAAAAGAGAAGACGATTAGTATTTTATGTCTAAAGCAAAAGCTGTTGTTAGTGGTCCAAAACTTTAGACTGAAAATAAAATCATATGGAACTCAAACGCAAACGAGAAGCTGATTCTTCTCATCATAGATAGCACACCTTAATTAAGCTTACTTAATACAATCAATTAATTAACCTGTCCATGATTCTAGATGCTGGCTCTTCCCTCGTTAATGTCACGTTATGCTTCATGTGTTGGATGAGCCAAAATAAAGGTCACTGAGAAGAATTTTTGACTAGTCCAAGTCACTGATATCCGCTAATCACAAGCAAAGCAAAGATACCTTTGAATCCAAATAATGACAACAAACATATATAAGAATTATTTTTTGAGCAAAAGCAATGAATATGGCATGCTTTAAGGGAGCGGCTGTTCATTATTTTTGTAGTTATGCTTTATAAAGTGGTTGCAGGAGGTGATCTGTTAATTATATTGTAAAGCTGATTCTTTATAGGTTCAGAAAAAGATACTACAGTGAAGATTTGCTTTTGATTTTCAACTTTTAGTTAATGGAAGGTGGTCTAGAATTTGTGGGCAGTAAGTATTTGCTGCTTAATATATAAGATACGATAAGATTGTTGCTTTGTTTTCAAATCCCATTTCAACTTTAAGTTCATGGAAGCTAGCTGCTGCAGAATTACTACAAAGCAAGATTAAAATTATTCAATTTCAAGGGTAATATTTGAGGAAATCACTGATCTTGGATTTCGAGTAAGCAAAAGATTTCCTGTGTGGAATTTTTGGCTAGGGACAAAGCTACCCACTTGAGTGGAAACGAAGTAATTAAAATTATTGAAGAAAATCATTCACTCGGGATATGTAGGAGAGCATCATGATTTCCAGCTGGCTAGCTCGTTCGTTTGAAGATTATCTGAGGATATACTGTAAGGAAACAAGGCAACCAATCAGGGATTTCATTTACAATAGAGAACAAAGTGTGTTGGTTGAGAATTGTAAATCAAAATGCATTTAACATAACATATAAATGATGAAGAACACAGAAAGCAGCAGTTCTCACTGAAACTTAAAACATTATTCAGACGGGACAAACCGAAACTCCAAGCTCAACAACAGTTAAGAATGCTCTCTAGCTGCTAGTGCAGTCAACTGAAGCAAATAGTTCATTAATTATTCATTTCTGAAGTACTTGTGCTTTCTTTTGCCGAGTGTTTCCTCTAAAGTTAGGGTTTATGCATATTTCAGCCCCAACTTGCAGGTTTTGCACCCAAGTTTATCACCGTTCATAATTGCCTCAAACAATAAACACCACTTCCCAGTCTTCCCAACAACAAAATCTAGAGACAGCCAACACGACCGCTGTATCAACTAACTCATAACATCCAGCACAATCACTGTTACTATCTCTCTAACATATACTTTCAGGAATACCATAAGAACATTGTTCAATAAAAATCCCTAAAATGCGACTGTGTGACAGACACTGGGCCAATTTTCGACCCAGTTAATGCAAGAAGGTGAAAATTTGGGGTCAACTCTGACACAAGCCTTTCTACCTTTTAACATTTTTGGTGTTGAAAAAAGAAAATCCCAGCGGCCGGAGAACAAAACCGAACATGGCTTCGCAATACTTGTGTGGATGAAATTAAATATTGCATCATTATCTAAAATACACGTGTACGTAACAGATTCCCTTTAGGCTCATCCACTTGTTGACCCGTTGACCAAAAGTGGAGCGGCTACAAGGACTTTCGGTCTCGTGAGTAGGGACAGGAAGCTCCGGTCGAGCCGACGGACACGTGTTCAAAACGACGTTTAACAACTTGTAATTAAACAGTTTTATTAACAGTTTAATTATATTTGCAAAAATACAAATTAAGGTGGGCCCTCAACACGGAACGTTAGCATGTGCCCCATGTGATGGTCACTATTAGGCAGTCTCGTGATTTTTTTTGAGTTAAAATTTTTATTATTTTTTATTTAAAAATAAAAATAAGGAAGTCAAGGATGCACCCGTGGACTACATATTTAATTAGCATTCAATATTGCACTTAATTTGCGATTTAAACAATATTTAATTAAAATTAATATATTATTAATAGAAGAATCGTACCCTTAAAATTTTAATATTTGAGTAAATAAAAAATTTTAAGAATATAATTAAAGTAATAGAGTAATCTTATTATTAATATAATAAAGATAAAAACGCAAATTAAGTGCAATATTGAATGCTAATTAAATATGTAGTCCACGGGTGCATCCTTGACTTCCTTATTTTTATTTTTAAATAAAAAATAATAAAAATTTTAACTCAAAAAAAATCACGAGACTGCCTAATAGTGACCATCACATGGGGCACATGCTAACGTTCCGTGTTGAGGGCCCACCTTAATTTGTATTTTTGCAAATATAATTAAACTGTTAATAAAACTGTTTAATTACAAGTTGTTANGAATCGTACCCTTAAAATTTTAATATTTGAGTAAATAAAAAATTTTAAGAATATAATTAAAGTAATAGAGTAATCTTATTATTAATATAATTAATATAATAAAATTATTTAATTAATAAAATAAAAAATTATTTTTTAATAATAAATTAAATAAGTTAAAATTTTTATAATTTTTTTATTAAATTATTTTTAATTTTTTTTATTTTTCGTTAAATATGATAATTAATAATAATTTTAAAAAAGATAATTAATAAAAAAATATTGATTAAGACTCTTAAAATCTATTTCTAGTGACTGATGTAATAATAATTATTGGGTTGATCAATCCATTTGAACCCCGAAAGAAAAAAAAAGGGGGGGGTGGGAAGAAGAAGAAGGTGGCGTGATGAACACAGGCCAATAATTGTTATAGAAATATGAGCAAACTTTTTCTCCCTTTCCTAAGAATTGTGAGGTAACAACAACAACACAAGGAGGCAGTGGTCATTGCTCCTACTACTATTGTCTGCTACAAGGACTTGACTCCGATATTCGCAGGCAATACTATAATTGAAAATTTTTATGTACAAGACTTTAAATTTTATTTTTATAAAATTAAAATAAAAAATATATTAAAATGTATAAAATAAATATTAAATTATTATTAAAATAGATTATAAAAAAATTTAAAATATATAATAAATAATATTTAAAATATAAATATAAATTTATATATATATATATATATATATATATATATATAACATCAGTACTGCAGTATCACCCCTTCTGCAATGGTTAAAATGAGCAAATTTCAACGAGTTTCCAAATCCAACGTACAAATAATTAAAGAATGGCTCCACTGTCAGTACATGTCAAAAGCTCAAAATAGAACCTGGAATTGATTGAGGCTGAACACTGCCATGCATACGCAAAGTGAATCGAACTGTCACTGTGGCATAACTTCTTCTTCTCTTCTTGATTAGAATCAAAGCCCCACCAAACTGAACGGGCATGTCGGCTCTGTTCTTACGTACGGTCTCATTCATAGAATCACCGTCATTTGTTACCCACCTTCGCCTGTGAACGCAATCAGTTCCGGGATCATTCAATTCAATTAAAATACCAGACAGTTTCATTTACCCTCAAAAAATTATAGAGGGTGGAAGTGAGGGCAAAGCAAGCTGATTTTTAAAAGGAAAAAAAAAAAAAACAGTGGCAAACGCGTATTGATATTTATTGTCGAACACGGTGGTCGGTGGGTTTGGTTCGTGCACTGTGGTGAGGTGAGAGAGAGGAGTGTCTGTCAGAGTGAGCGAGGGTGAGAAGCACAAGCATAGCCAAAGCCACAGGGGGAATTGTTTTCTTGTACTATGATGTGATCTCTCTGAAAACTGTGCACCTTTTGATACCTTTTGCTTCTCTTTTGCTCAGGAATTGACACCTATTCACTCACTCGGATTATTGGGAAGTTCAAGAAGACTATTGAAATCCATACGGAATCACTCTTAACAACCACAGTTGGTGTTGTCTGAGAACTCAAAAGTGATTGTGAATCTGTAAAATTCTATAGATTCCTTGCCAGCTACAGAAGCCAAAGCAAAGCCTCAAATTTACCAGAAATAACAAATCCATGTAGCAGAGGAAGTAAATATATTTTTCTTTGCCAGTTACAGTTACTCTAAAAAGCAAGATCTCTAAATTGATCCTCTGCAAATCCTTTTTCCCTTTGCCTTTTAATTTCTGCCGTTTAACAAAAGCACTTTTTCCTTGCCCAGAAACTTACAGCTTCAGCCCCACCCACAATAACGTCGGTGAGATTTCCTGCATTAAATTTCCCTTGACGTGTGTGTATTGGGAACCCACCTCAATCCAACAATGTTAACAAATTAATATTATTTGTTTTAAAAACTGTAAAAAAATTTTAAAAGGATAATAATTTGGTGGGCCTCTGGAGGCAAAGGAAGGCCCAGGTGATACCCCACTGCCACGCCCATCTGATTTCTGCAACTCTTTTTTTTTCCTTCCCATATCCACAATTTCTATTATAAATACTAAACTTCCCTGCGGTGTTTTATTCTCAATTCAATTACTTACTCTTCGGAAAAACCGAGTACCCACTGTCTCACTCTCGTTTATACTCTTGCTTTCTCTCTGGTTTTCTCTCTCTGCCTGTTTTGTTCTTACTGCGCATAAGGGAGAAAAGCTCCGATCTTTTTTTGCGAGAGAAGTGATTCTTGTAAAAGTACTTTCATTCATGGCTACTACTCCTGCTACTCTCACTCACAGTGCAAGTGCTCCATCGCAGTTTTATTTCAACGAGAAGTGGAAGCTGTCGAAGAAAGAAGGTTCATCAAGAAGCCGGTCTTCAACTACTTCTGCTTTTATCAAAAGGCCTGCTTCCTCTCAACGGAGATGTTCGTTCACAAGAAAGTGTGCGAGATTGGTCAAAGAACAAAGAGCTCGGTTCTACATAATGAGGCGCTGCGTTACCATGCTCATCTGCTGGAGAGATTACAGTGATTCTTAAACGACTGAACAAGGAAAGAGTGATCGATCTACCTAAAAAGAGAGAAAAAGAAGCTAATTTCTCTCACTTTCTCTGATGTCCTCTGTACTTCGAGATCGTTTTGGGATCAAACCCAGTTAGGATTTTTCTCGGCGTCCAAGAAGTATGACCAAAATTAACATATATACTTATATGTACATAGAGATTTCATTTTTGTTTTGATTTTCAGTTAGATTTTTTTGGGCTCTGAATCTTCGTTTGATGATGGGGAGTTCTTGAGGTTACTACTACTGTTAAATGATATAGAGAATCAATCAAACATGGTTTAATTTCACTATATTTTTTGTTAATATTTCTGGGTTTTGTTTGTTTCCAATCTTTAAGCTGATGGATTTCTTGAGGTCTCCCATCTCTCAAACTCTGGGAAAGAGAAGCAGATTCCGGCTCCGGTCAGCCATTGCGGCAGAGCTCTGCGGATCTGACGTACTTGGCTGACACAGATTAATTCTAAATTCACTTCCCATTAAAAAATTCAATTGTGATGTTGAATTTATTATTTTAAATTACAAAATGTCAGCACAGTCGACTAGTCGAAAATGGCTCAGGGTGGGAGAGAAGAGAGGAGAACCTCTTTGAATCCCTTTAGGGGCAGAAGAATTATATTAAAATTAAACCAGACGAGACCCCAGTTGCTGCTGTCACTTCTACAGTATTTTCTTTTCCACTGATAGCTTCATTGTTGGAGAGAGTAAATTGGGTACAACTTTCATGGCGAGCTTCTCTTATCTTCGGTTAGCTTTGGAATTTTTTTGCTTTCTTAGTAGATTCTTATTCCTAAAACATGTGATTAATTAAGCTAATTAAGGTAATTAGTAATAAGCAAGTGCTTGTTGGGGCTATTTATGTCCAAAGAATTATACAGCTGGGTTTCCTAGTGGAATCATGGATCTGAGCATTCCTTTAAAAAAAAAATGGAAATCTTTGGAAATCATAAAGTTTGAATACTAAAACAAGCAAAATGTACAGCGGAGGATATTTTGCGAATAATAGTAATGAGAGAGCGGTAGCTTTGGAAATGGCAAGCTGGACACATTACTGCTGACTACACACCGCAAGAACTACACATGCTTCCACAATCCCAAACTCAATATCCCTTCACCGTTCAAATTTTGATTTTGATTTTTTTATACCTATTTTTAATAAAATAAATTTGTTACAATATTCGTACAATTTATTGGATATGAATGCTATAAAAGAATTATAATATTTATAATTTTATCTCTTCTAATTATTGATAATTTTAGGACATTCAATATATTCATACCCATAAATATTTTAAAATTCAAATTTAAATTTAAGATAATACATTATTTATGAGAATTACGTTATAAAAACTCACTTAAAACTTTCAAAATATAAAATTACGTAAACAATGCATATGTATATAATATTGTATACTTAAAATTTGATTAAATATTTTTATTTTTTTGGGTTAATTTAATGAAAAATCTCAATCCACTTGAACATGTTTGCTAGGTTTAGCTACATTGATCAAAACTTTACAGCTTTCTCACTTCAACTGTGGGCTAAAGAAGATTGATTATGATTTTCTCTCACTTTCTTTTGTTTTCTTTCCTTTTCCCTTTCTCATGGTCCTCCTCAATCATCTAGGGTCAAACAAAAACTTTGCTTTGCTCACACAACTTGTTCTTCTTTTGATGCACCTTCTAGTCAATCAAACAAGACATAAACTCCTATTAAGATTAAGATTGATTCATAAAATGATTGGAATTAAGCTTGGCGTGCCTAAAAAGGACCCCAAAAAACCCAAAACGACAAAGATAAAAAATAGTTTTATTCCTATAATTTTGAAATATGATGGCCCATATCCAATAGGTCTTAGAAGAAAAAGTGTAAGCATGCATCGGCATGCTTCATATCCTAACCCGCTTAACCTTTGATGATTCAAATCTTAGTGAATATTTTGATGTCTCATATGGGATGATTAAAATCCTCAATGGGATTTGCTTTTTCCTTGGCTTTTGTGAAGGTCAAAGTAGCAAGAGCATGCAATGCAAGCCAATTTAATTAAAAAGGTTCAATTTAACGCCATTTTAATATTAAAAATATTTATTTTTTATAAAATAATTGTGAATTCTTGTTAACAAGTATCTATCAGTTTAATTGTCTTTCAACAAAATATTTATATATAATTAAAACGAGCAGTAAATGATTGAATTCATTTAAATAATTTTAAAAATATTGTACAAATATGAATTAAATTATGTTATTTTTAAGAAAAATAATTTTCTTAAAAATTATAAGTGTAAAATATATTAAAATCCAAAAAAAAAAAAATGATTCAAACGTTGGTTCTCTCAAGGATTTGACTGAATTGGGCCAAGAATCTCTTAGTGTGGTCCATCATTGAAGGGAGTTTCTAGATTCTTAAAACATCATTATCACTGCAATTAACAAGAAAATCCTTTGATTGTGGGCCCAACCCTAAACCCTATATACTCTTCAAAAAAACTCCAAAAGCACTCCTTCTCGGTGGGCCCCGCCCTCAAAGGAAAACTATCAAAAGAGGAAAAATTTTCAAAGCAACGGTTCCAGGTTGGTCAACGGTCACGTCAATGACACGTAAGCACGAACGACTCATTGGTCAAAAAAATTTTCCACAGCGTGTGATGTTCCTATTGGCTAGGCAGAGGGATGGGATACACTCTCAATTTTGGTGGGATATATGGCAACTATTGGGGGGAGGGACCCCAAGTTTCTGGGGCAGGGACTCTAAAACTTCTGTTGTATGATCTATTATTACACTATCACGAATGTATCCAGTGGATTTAGCGAGATGGCACCACAATTCAGGCTTAAACGCTGACCCGTGTAGATAAGATGGCTAACATTTTGTCGAGACAGACAGGAAATGGGTGTATTCAAATCATGGCGGGGTACAGTTAGCAATATCCAGTTGTCCATAACGTTATTGGACTTCTTGGACGCATTATTAAATTTGCGTGAAAAACCACGACGCCCAAAGGCCTAAAACCTTCGCAGTCGCAAGCTCCAATTACAACTATGGCAGTGCTCATCTCCTTGATTTCCGAGAAATGGCCTGTTAAGTTTGATTTACATGTCAGTGCAAGCCTCATGTTTTGAGGCGGAACTTGCTTCCTCCACGACAAGGAAGGGTTATAGTCCGAACAGTGTATCGGAAGAGAGAAATAGGCTAGAGTGAGTTATGCTCTCTCTTTATCCGTCAGTTACATCTTTTGTTTATTCAGCCTATCGAATGAAACAAAAGGATACAAAGACTCGCGTCAACTTTCTCAAAAACCTGAAAATCAGGGACCTAGAGGCAAAGGGAGCTTGCTACTGCCGCCAAAGAAGAAGATTAGAGGAAGTGAGAAGACGCCCAAGCTGCTGCAACGCCCACATTCAGGCCGAATTAGAAACCGAGACAGGCCCAGCGAAGGGAGAGGTGAGAGAGAAATACGGTTAAATCCCATTTTTAGCTGGAAAAGGGATTCTACCATACTGTTGTGAATCGCGTGGACACGCCAAATTGCTTTAAAGTTGATTTTGAGCAAACTTGAAGTAATACTTGATGGCATTTACAGTTGGTTAAGGGCTCACTGGCACCCTCCTCTTTTTACTTGCATTAAGTTGTGATTTACTAGCTCATGTAGTTCAAATAGAGATAATAACTCATATTAGGATGCCGATCATTTAAAATTAACCAGGGAAAAAAAATAAGATGCAACTTAACCTCTTATCCCCTTTTTTTTGGGTCAAATATTTTTAAATATTTGTCTATTTGCATCCTAGGATGGTCAGTAGGCAGGCATATGCCCCCACCTGTCCCCATGTTACTAAAGCAAGTGATGCGAGGCTTCTCCAATTTTTGTCCCAAAATGTTTATCCTAAATGATGGGGCTTTCATCGAGTGGATAGTGAACCGGTATAATAGATTATTTTCAAATTTGTGTAGAAATACCAACCACCTCATGAAAGTCACATCATTTGGGATAGAAATTTGGGACAAATTAGGGACGTCTAGCATGTCTGCAGGACAGTAAAGTAACTAAACCATGCTTGAAGCATCCATTTCCCCTTGTCTGGTTTCAAGCTAACCAGATCCTGCTCTAAATTTACAAACTGGACATGTTCCCTGTTGCCGCAGCCATGGGTCGATGCAATTTGCATGGAACTGCAAAATAACATCATTAATTTCAATTTCACTTAATCACACAAACACATTTGCACAAATGGATACTTTAAACTGAATGCAAGACTATATTGTATTCTCATCCCTATTCTATTCCCGTTGTATCAAACATGAAACTCCGTCAGTTCAACTCCCAAGACACAAATTAGAGGATTATGCACATGACCCATGCCAGTAGCCTATTATTGTTGACTAAGAAATGCTATTAGGAACATTGTGTACTCTGTTTCTGAAAATGTGTATGCAGCAAAGGTATAGAAACTTTTTCTTCCCCTTTTATTCAGCAAGTCATATGTAAAAAAATCATTTTTCAAAACACTTATATTTGAGATGCTCATATGCATTTTAGTATAACCACGTTAGCAGAAGCATTTGATTTTCTTAAAGAAAATTGAAGATAGGAGCTGCTGAAAGCTAAAAATCAATCCAAGAAATGGAAAAACCTGATGCAAGCATGGCAAGCTACGGACAGTTTCTCCAATGTTAACTTGCTCCAAGCAAACAGTGCAAGTCAATTCATCGTCATCCTTCAAACTTCCAACTGCAATTGCAGCATCTAGCTTTTTCTGCCAAAGACAGTGCAGAATGAAAGACGACATCTATGAGAATTTTGAGATAAATGGGAAAAATAATTATTCTTTTACATGAAAATGTAATTTTTTTTTTGATACACAGGTAGAACATAGCAAGAGAAACAAGTAGAAATCTATCCAAGCTGTTTTAGTTATAAGATGGATGAAGGCAGCACACAACCAAATCAACAGTCACAAGTCAAAATGAAGGACTACATCAGATCATAAATCTCTCAAAACCTACTGCATGTTAAGAAAACAAGGCAATTAGAAAGTAATAATTCAAACCCTGAATAGAATGCACAGGGAACAGAACGTGGCTTTCCTATTTATTGAATTTCAAAAGATAAAAGAACAGCCAATACCTCAGCTGGTGCTGAAGATGAGGCAGGTTGCATTGAGGCACCACTGTCAACAAAACTGACTTCTTGTCAGAACATTAACATCAGAACATAATAAGAAGACTCAATTGGAAACTAACAATGAAATAACCATAAACAGATGACTTTCACCAGTAGTAAAAAAAGAAGTCTTGAAATTAATGCATATGATCCAAAAATGATGGAAATTCTTAGTGTTTCACATTCACCCTATCTTCCATTTCATGTTCAATAGTTCCAACCTCCAACTCAACACCATCCAATCAACTGTAAATTAGTTTGTGCCAGGTACGCATGCAGTAAAATTTACACCTCCACAAGTGACTGTAACACATTGCCACACTAGCATAGGCCACACCCACACAAACAAGGGAAGAAATGATTTCTACATAATGCAGAAATCCTCTGCCTTTGAAATCATTCCAATTAGTCAAATGAAATTTCTTATCAACGGCCCAATCAAAAAAGGGGAAAAATAGTATTTCAAGATTATCAAATGTTTAAGAACAAATCCTGATATGTACCTTTGAGAACCAGAGACCTTATATTTATGAACTGGAAGAGCATTTATCTCTTCCTCGCTCATTGAAGCAGCCGTAGGGACATTGTCAGCATCCAGTGCTCTCAATGTTTCATAATCTATAGATAATCAACCACCAAAAATAGATAAGCTTTTTTAAACATAATGAACAAATATGTGAATAAATAAAGGATGCATTTTTATCTTAAGAAGCCGAAATTCATAAATCTGATTAGCTAAATATCAATTTTAAAACTCAAGCTGAGGCCTCAAATACCCAATTAGAATATAATACCATACCTAGTTCATCAAATTCCCTATCAAGAAGTGCAAGCTGTAGTCTGAGACCTTGCAGACGCCCTCGGGAAGTAAATGCTACAGCTGGTGGCATATGTAGCCGCAATTCAGTATGACCAAGAAGGCCACTGGTTACAGCAGCATGGGCTTGAGCCTGAACTTGAAGTTGTTGACAAGTGGCATACATCCTTAGGGATGTGGCCAGCAAAAAGATTCCAACAACTAGCCAGAGCTAGACATAAAAATTAACAGAGAAATGTTAAATTGGTTACTAAACAGAGTAAGCTAATATGTTTCATTGATGTGAAGGGTATGGAAAATACCAGAAAATTAGATGACAATTGGTGTGAATTCAATATCATGAATAGCAAGAGAACTGTGGCATCAAATACAAAGTACATGAATTAGAAAAAGAAGTATTACAAGTTCAATCCAATAACAAAACCAACCAAAAGATAAAATTCAAGGGGATGAACATAAGTACCTGTAACAAGGAAAGCAAGAGAGTTCGAATTAACAGGACGTGCTGCATGAATGCGCTGAGGGGCACAGAAGATTTATTACCAAAACATATCAACAGAAAATTATGACAGAACATCTACCACAACATTTCAAAAGTTCATATAAGACCAGCACTGAATCAAATGAAGTAAGAAGTAATAACGTACCACTGTCCTCCGCTCAGGAATAAATCCTGGCAGCCCATTTTCTAAATCTGCTCTGGAACCTCGGAAAACAAAACTCATGGTAGTAGAAGTATCCAAGAAAATTAGTAAATACAGAGTCAGTCAGTTCGGTCACCAACTTCCACAGGCAGAGCCTCCAATAATCTGCAAAAACTCAAAGCATAAATACTAGCTCAAAATGCTAAACAAAGTGCAACTTACTCATGAAATGCAAATTTTTAATTCCTGATCAATATAAAACTACAAAACCCACCAAATGTCACAACTTTAAACAACAACTGCAGGGAAAAACCTCCTTTCAGAGAGGTAAATCACGTTGTTATGTCATGCTTAGCTGGTACGTCCAACCAGTGAAACATTAAGATGTACCTTCGCTTTCAAAAAATTCACTAATCCATTTTCAGAAAACCACTGTCCCAACTATAATTCACTTATCCGTTATCTCATTTCATTTAATTTTCATTGAGATTTCCACGTAATTAGGGATTATATTCCCTGTGCAATTAGGGTTTCCTAAAACTAAAAATAGTTTTGTCTCTTCGCCAAATTATGACGGATGAACACTTTGACTTCATTTATGATAACAGTCTTTAGAATTAATCTAATTTTTAAGAATATAAATTCAACATGAAGGAAGGTAAACAAAGGAACGAGAAACAGCCAAGGACTTACAGAATTAAATCAAAACTTCGGTTGATCGGCAAACGATGAACGTGATTTTGATCTAATCCATTTGTCTCCAGCTGTGGGCGGGTTGAATCGGAACGATTCGACTCGGACGCGTTGCGTTCCGTCTCCGACCCACGCTTTCCCCTCCCCCCCGCAAAGAAACCCGAATTATAGATTATTCTGGAAGTTACAGCAGTTGGATCGTTAGAGTAAACCGACGACGTTTTAAAGGCAACTGTTTAGTCCTTGCAAGTCATACGCACCGTTTTAAAGTTCCTATTGAAATAAAATGAAATTTCTCTCTTATAAGTCGTAATGTTGGATGACCATGTTTTGATTTCAACTAATTAATTCTACTCCACAAACCGCACAATTACTATAATCAGATTGTCGAGAATATGCTCTGTTTTTTTAATTATTTTATATTCTAATTAATTAGGGCCTGGCCTTTCGCTGCCCCACGTAAAATTAGGCTACTGTCCCGTTCGACGACAATGTTCCGTCACATTATTACAGGTTACACGTGGGATTCCCTTCCCAGTTACACTTTTCTTTAGGTCCCCTACCCTACATGACCATGACCATGACCATGCCCTTCCACCTCACCTTTAAAAAGCCTATAGGTCTTTATTTATTTACAGATTGTTCATCATTTCGAAAATAAAATAAATTAACAAAATAATCCCAGTCATACGTCATGCAAAATTCGGTAATAACATCTCGACCTATTACATCCTTTCAAAAAATCACAGGAAAAGATAAAAGAGGGCACAAGTTGAAGGACAGGGTGTCCTCAAGGTAGAAAAGCGTAGGGCGGCTTCCAAAACGCCAGGCATGCAGTCAAAAAAGTACACTGTTAATTGGGGTTTTGGGACACAAGTCAGAGTGGTACACTGAAGACGAAAAGCTAATGCTTCTGATTACATGTGCTGCAACTCCATGTCAAATCATGTGCAATCACTTTTAACAGTCAATAGAACCGTTCATCACGCTGACACGTCCAAAACATTTTTGTGGTGTCCACGATAATCAATCTGACTGCTGCTCTTAAACAAGTCAGATTGATTCTCTGGCCCCCAACCATACCTACCGAACAGGGATTCCCATAATAACGAATTAAAAAATAAAAATAAATATTTTGCATTTCGTATATGTTGAGTATTAAATACACTACAGTGCCAGTTTTCTATTCATCAAGACCACACATCCTCCCGATACGGAATTTTGATTGAGACTGCATGGTCCCATTACATATTTTTACACAAAATTTAAAATAAAAAATAAAAAATAAAAAAGACATAAAATATAAATATTAAAATAATTAATATAAAAATTTAAAAAATTAAATATAAAATATATAAATTTATTTAAATACATATTATTTACAAATAATGGTAATGAATTAGGCAACTAATCCCACCCTTTGACTAGCAAGATCNTTTGATTTGGCTAAATCTAGGGTTGGATTTGCCGAAGTTAGGTGTGAAAATATAAAATATATAAATTTATTTAAATACATATTATTTACAAATAATGGTAATGAATTAGGCAACTAATCCCACCCTTTGACTAGCAAGATCACACCTAACTTCGGCAAATCCAACCCTAGATTTAGCCAAATCAAACTCCATCCACACGTTTTGTTGATGGTGATGACCAATCACAAAGGCTTCTATGCCCAGCAAGTCCGAATTACCAAATGTGAAGCAATACACCGAATCCCTACCCCTCACCATTCCGGGCACCCGATACAATAACCTTTGAGCCGATACACTCATATCTGCTCCACTAAATAGCAAAGTCACTATTGGCAATTGGGGCAAACTCGGCCGAGTCGACTCAACTAAATAACACAAATCCAATGCCCCTTGGAAAACAAAGTTAGGGTCATCATATATTCTTAATGTCCCTTTTGTTTGTTGGATAAACTCATTTTTCAAAGCACCGTAAACCGGACCCAATAGAAACGTAAACTGGGTACCCGAGTCGACCATAGTTTGACCCGCTCCGGTATGGTCCGGAATAAAAACAGATTTGGGTAAATTCAACAACTTACTCCCAACTCTAATGCCCTCAAGTTGAATGGTATATGCAACCCGATCAAAATACGGTAGCGGATCGGATATTCGAATCATAGGAGTGTACTTTAAAGTTTTGAGCCACGAGAAACTGGCGTCCCCGAGGAGCAAAACACCAGACGAGTCAAAGCCCGATATGCAATACGAGAATTTGGGAAACCCCATTTGAGTAATGAAAGATAACGAGCCGCGGTTCATGCCAATTAACCCGGTAGTGCTCGAGTCTTCCTGGGAGTTAGAGCTAAAACCCGAATCCATGCAGCCGAAAATAAACCCGGCGCGGGGCGGGGATCCGACGAAGATAGTTTCAGTAGCGAGATTTCCTTCAATGGAAGTTGAGTCAGCGTAAGAGATGGCGACATGGCAGAGCTTTCTGGCGTCGCATGAAGCGGGAACGGGTAAGTCTCGGGTCCGCGTCTTGCATACGGGAGAGCTGCATGGTATAGGAGAATACGAAGAAGAAGAAAGTGGGTGAAAAACGGAATTAGCGTCAGTGGCTTTTTTGCAGTGTAGCCATGAAACTTCACTGCCAGTGTCGAGAACCATGGTGACATCCTGCGGAGGCGAGCCAACTTTGAGAGAGACAGTCAAGGAAACGTTATGACGAAAAGGGAGCTTGTTTGTGGAAGACGAAGTAGTTGTTTTGTCATAATGGAGTAGGGTTTGTGTTTTGAGTGGGAAAATAAGCGTTTGTTTCGTGGGAAAACAGCGGGAAAGAGGGAAGAAAATGGCGAGTCGAAGAAGAAAATAGATAAAAGCCATGACTATGAAAGTTTAATGTTTTGTACCTATGTTTGTGGTTATAATCTATGTGGGGTTTAAATATCAGCAAGTTTGTGACTGTGAAGAGAAAGACAGACATGCATTGAAGAGCTACGTCTTTCAGTCTTTTGTTTGCTTTTGGGTTTTCTATTTCATTGTATTTAAAACCCTAGTAGGTTCCATTGGGTTTGTAGTAATACAGCACACTTACAGTGTTTCGCGCATGATTTTGACATATGCTTGTTTCATATTTGATTGGGGACAGAAAGCTTCAATGCTATGGAAATGGGGAAGAAGCAGCAACCCACCAAAATCCATGGTATGGAAATGAGATTAATTGCTCATTAATTTAGATAATTAATTTAATTGGCTAGTGATAATCAAGTTATTATTATAATTAAGAGGGGTGATTGTGACACATAATCAAATGGAAGGTGGGTTTGAATCTCAAACTTTCGGCAAACCTGGACAATGGAGAATTTGGTCTGTGTGGGAACAAAGCAACCAACTCTATTAATTTTCCTTTGATTGGTCAATGATATATGGAGTGTCAAGCATTAGGATTAGTTTATCATTGACAGCCATTTTCGAATATTATATCTTAATTTAATATAATTATCAGAACAATTATTCAAATTAATTGTGATTAAACTTCAAGAAAATACCAAAAATTAAAAATTAACTGTGACAAAAAAAACCATTTCGGAAGCTCTCTACAAAATTTCATTAAGAGGACAATGGCTTTCTGCGTATGCAATTGTTAGACACGTTTTTTACCCAAACGACACAGAAAGATGAGTCGGCAGCTAGCTAGTGTGAATCAATGATATATTTGAAAAGAGCAGAAGATTACAAATTGGAATTTGGACCATCGCTTTGATTTTGAATTCTGCAACTCTAAGCTAGCTACTGTATTACTTTTCCGGTCCACCCAAGTGTCTGCTAGCAATCCCATCAATGGCGACTGGTAAATTTCAAGGAGAAAAAGACCAGCTCCATGTTTCACAACAGAAAACAAAGAAATTGGTTGTTATTTCACGATCAAAGAGGAGAAGGTAAGATGGCATGGCATGCAGAATATGATTCTTTGGCTATTTGAGTGACGCGTTTTCAGTTCAAGAGCCCACGCAATTAGAGATTACTGGTTATTGCTATGATCATAATATAAATATAAGAGAGTCAATCAAATCAAAATTGTCCACGAATACCATGAACACAGCAACAACAGTAGTTCCAGTCGGTCTCTCTTTCTTTATTAGCTTTTCAAAATTGGCTTACCATCCAGTGGCAAATGGGTAATATTATCCTATTTTAAAGGGTTATTTTGTTCCTTAAAAAGCTCAATGGATAAACCCAAAATCCTTTGAGCTTCAAGGCCTGTAGAAAAAGCCCAATGAATCTTTCGTTCAAGTGAGCCGATAAAGAGATTACAGAAAATGAAGTGCTTCAGAATTAAAATCTTTTATTAATTTTAATAAAATATTAATACATAATATAATTACTAATAAATTATTTATATTTTATTTTAATAAAATTTATAAATAAATTTTATATTTATAATATAAATTAAAACATTTAAAATTATTAATTATATTAAATACCAATATTTATTTAAAGCTAAGAATAGATAATACTACAAGATAATCTTAATCCAATATTTTAATACTATTCATCCAACAGAAAATATATCTTATACCTAGAAACCAAAAATATCTTGGCAATAGAAATTGAAAACTGGTAGGTGTTGTTGTGTCATGGACGGTTAACTGAAACAACACAATAATATTCGAGTGCCATGAAACCTTTACTCTTGTCCATTAACTTCAGGATCGAATCAAATCTCATTCCGTAGATGGGAAAGGACCATATCCCCTTTTATTATATTTATTTAGCTAAGAGCAACCCTGAAAGTCGGGCATGGCACCTGAATATCATGTTAATTTATTTGGAAAAGTACATCTGTCCATCAATGGGCAGCGATTTCTTCTTCATCACTCTTTGATTACCATAAAGTCTGAAATTGAGAAGCTGTCATTTCTGCTCAACTCACAATTATGAGAAACAGCTTTAACAGCGGGTTAAACAAGCGTTTGGTAATGCTTCCAGCTTCTACGTCACAGCAGGTATGACTTTGAAGCCACTAAACAGAAGCCGAAGGAGATGATGCTCGCAAGTATGCATGTTAGAAGGCCTACCTAGGGTGTCTGAGTATGCTTTTTAACAGGAAATAATTGAATAGAAGTTCATATTTCCACATTGGTCAAGCTCAAGCTAGAGCACAAACACAGGCTCATCAGTCACTAAACTTGTCTGCATAAGAGAATGAGGAGGAAGACGCAACTATACAGGTCAATTCCAACTGTAAAGCTTCTCCCAATATCTTGCATCAATGCATTAATTGTAAATCAAGAATCAAATCACACAATACCAATCTTTGTATTAATCCAGATTCCACCGTGTCATCATCCACCACCAATTCTAAATCAATCTATAATCAAAATATTATATCAATCCTCCACTGTTATCTCCCATCAAGTCTAATGCGGCCCTGTTGCAACTTCATGATCTTATCATAGAATTTTTTAAAACCAGACAGCGAAAGCAAAATCTCTCAATTAGGTGGTTCCAAAAGTTCAATTAAGAGTCAAAATCTTCAATCGTATCAAACAAAATTAACCAAAGTGATCATGAAATTCATGAGCTAATAACATAGTTCATCAATTTCAAGGAAAGACAATGATGCCTCCGAAAAATTTCCAAAAATGCTTGCCAGGATGGATGAGGTGAATGAAACTTATAGATTTCTTGGAAAAAGAATAACAAAATAGTAAACTACAAGCTAACTACAAATTACAAATAATTATATAAGGAACAATGAAAATAAACTGAAGACTCTCTAGTTCAATCAATTAAACCTGCAGAGTCGCAGTGATATTGTGTTACGTCCAGTCAATTTTACCTTCTTTGCTCCCAAATCGCCATAGTTTACTGCAAAGTTTCTCGCTTTTACGCGCCAGTGCTTCTTCTTCTTCTTCTTCGTCTATTATCATGATAAAAGCTTTTAAATCTCCCTAAATTCATTCAATCTTCAATTCTTGAATCAAGGGATACCTTATTCAGCCTCAGTATGTACAATCACTGACAGCATATGCTTCCTTTTTTCTCTTCACCATCTTCTTCCTTCACTATTAACATCAACATCCCAACCTCTTCTTCTCCTCGAAGACATATTAAACAATGAAATCGGCCTACTACTTCTTCTCCTCGTTATCCTTGAATCCGAACTAGAACTCGAACTCGAACTCGAGGATCCTGCCCCGCCAAAGCAACCAACCAAATTCCGGAAAACTCTCTCCACAAATCCACCGCCTCTTTCTCTTCCTCGACTCCCTCTCGATCCCCACGAAACCCTCCTTGGCAAACCGCTATTATTGAAGCCGCCGTCCATTTCTGTATAAACAACCGGCAGCTCTCTTTCGCCACCTCTTCTCCCGCCCGAAAACCGCCCTACCGCAAACCCACCTCCTGGTAATCTCCATATCGTTAATCCGACAGCTTCCTCCTCATTTGATCCAAATACTGGCCCATTTTCTCCGGTCTCACCCTCTTCAACGGTGTTCTGATTAATATTATCGGAAGGCAATTCGTGCCTACAAACTGGACACGAGTTTCGAAGCGACAACCAAGGAAGTATACAATCCGAATGATATATATGCTTACAAGGCATCTCTCTAGCTTCGGATCCTAATTCAAAAGCTTCCTTACACACGGCGCAATGTGATTCCAGTTCCACGTAACTTGCGTCTATTAATATGCTAGGCATAGACTCAATTGCGGCCTTTGATGCCGGTGGATGCTCGAATCCACCGATTCCGTTCATATCAATCTGTGATAGCTGCTCAAGCAGGCGTTCAAATCCCGATCCAAGCAAAAACTCACTCATACTCCTCGGCAACGGTCTTAATCCAGACCCTTCTCCGTCGTCATAGTATAATTCATATCCGTTACCGTTACTTTCGACGTTTCCGTTGACCGGTCCGCGAAGCACGATAACCGGATTGAACGGGGATCGGTCACCGCCGGTTCTACGGCTTCTACGGAGAAGCGGACCAGTTGAGTTGTTCGGATCAAGGTTGGAACGGTTATTATTACTCCCGATCATGTACATAGCAGCAGCAGGGAATCTCCTTCGGCCGCCGCGGTGGATGTCGGTGGTTTGGATACCTCGTGGCGGATTCTCGATCTCTTCAATGAAGCCTCCGTCGCAGTCGGGACAGATGACGGGTTCTTGGCTCAAAACCCTGACGAAGCGGTTGCATCTGTAGCACCAGTGCGATGTCGACGATACTATTGAAGACATAGATACAGATCTGAGAAATATCCGTAAAGAATCAAAACCGTTGAAAAAGATTCAAGCTTTTGTTCTAGATAACATTTGGAGCATCATAAACATAAATTTTCTCGGAAAATTGAAGAAAATCCGAGAAAATTTTTAAACCAGATTTTGTAGAGTGAGAAATGGGGCTTGGGAGAGGCGAAAATAGGGGAGACAGGAGGATTAGAAGGATCGCGTGAAGAAAATTGAGGCTGAACCGCTTCGTGTTATATATCCGCGTATTATTTACGCCAGTGGTCTTTGGAAACGTGGTTAATTCCGATTGGACAGTGTAAAACGACATCGAATTACTCCCAATAAGTCTTATAAAGTCAAATTGAACGTTGGAAGCGGATTACCCCTCTCATGTCTCATCCGTCTCATGAGCTTTTCATTTTAGGTGATCAGATTTTTTTTATCCCAATCATATTTTCATCATTTTTTTATAAAAATATAATAAAATAATATCTATTTATTTTTTATTAATTAATATTTATATTTAATTATAAAATATCCACTAAATCCAAATAGCGTAAAGTAAAGAAAAGCAAAACAAATAAAAAAATAGCATAAAGTAAAAGAAGTTTCCACTTTTGTCGTATTTTCGTCCTCTACTAAGGTTCCCAAAATCCTGAATTGCCAGACACGCGCCACCATCATATTCTGCCGAGAGTGAGACGTGGCACGCAAAAGGGGGCGGAGGCAAGATATAGCGGTGGACCACGCTATCGTCTGACACGTCATCATCTGCTCACCTCGCATCGGCACGGCATGCTTTTAATTTAAGACGGTGTTTGGTGGCCGTGTTTTCACAAAGTCACGCTCGTGCAACAATGTTGTTTTATTTAATTATTTTTAATTACAATTAACCTCTCCGTGATGAGATTTCTTGATCGGGGGTGATAATAACATTGAGGTCCCAAAGTCTTTATAATTTTACAATTAAGGATATTAGTGTTGAAGTTGACCGACCAAATTTTGTTTATTTAAATAATTAAATCGGTTATTTAATTGAAATACAAATCGAGCTGGGTCGGGATGCATTATTGATGCAATTAGGACATTGCCTTTTGTTCTTCCATTATTCCTTGAATCGATTTCTTATCAAAGAAAGAAAGACAGAAAGCTTTAAACCCTCCTCCATCCTCTTATATTCCTTTTTCCTTTTTGCTTAGTATTCTATATTAGTCAGCATCAAAATTACACTTTTCCAATTACACTCCAAAATCCCATTTACACGAGGATTGATTTGCAAGTAAATGTAGAGAAGTCAAATTTAGGTTAGGCCAAGTTCTATATATAATTAAGTAACCTTTAAGTATAATCATTTTCTGATTAACTAGTTAGTGTATAATCAAATCTATAGCTGTGGAAGATAAACGACCTGACCCAATTCTCGAAATACTATTCAATAGATCACTTCTCCACGTTATTGTATACAAAGGAAATGGAAAGTTAATTAGTTTATCAAATGGGTCATTAAGCAAATTTTTAATGAGGATTATGAGCTATAATGCATATTATGGCCACCTAATATGATGATGGACTTCAACCATCATAAGAGTTTCTGGAATAAATTAATGAAGGAACATATATTTTCTGATCCCAAAGTCCCGGTCGGATAACTAACATTAACGATGATAACTGATCAACATATATCAGTCATCCTCAAGCTTTATTGATCAATTACAGAAATAATAATAATGATAATCCGAGACCAAAAATAAAATGAAAAGAATTACAGTACAGATTCCACCCTTTTTACAGAACAGAAACATCCCCACAAATCATTGAATTCATCAGGAACAGTGAAACCAATTTTAATCCCGTGTCTGGTCATTGAAGGAAGGGCTTAAACGTGCTCACCACCTTCTTAATTTGATCAACCAATGATGTGTACGATGCCGTTCCATCGTTCCCTGCCAGCACCCTGTATTTGTCTTTCCTTGTAAAGTTTGTGCACTCAAACCCTAACGTTGCAGCCAAGATTCTTTGCACGTAATTAGCGACGTCGTGCGGGCTTTTACCGGAGGAGCAGGTGGCTTCCACCGGTAACTGGTTCAAGAATGTCACTTCGTAAACTGGTCTTGGGTTCATGAAGAAGAAGATAGGGTCCAAACCTTTCCAGCCTCTTGCCGTAGTGGCATGGAAAAAACCTACTCTGTAATTCATGGCTACAGGAACTATTCGGTCTGTTAATTCGGCGAAAAGAGCGCTGAATCTTAGTAAAAATGGTTCTCTACAAGTTGTTCCCTCTGGGCAAACAACCAGATCACCGCTGGTTAGTTCTCTCTTGATCTTCTCTGCGTCAACATGACGAATTCTTGTCAATCGGACGGTCGGAATTGGTGATAGGATTTCTGATAATCGAGAAATGGAGTATGTAACAGCTGGGATTTTGCGTCTGAGGACAGTGGATAAGACTACAGGGTCCATCAGTGTTCGGTGGGTGCATACAAATAGAACACCACTGTAGCTGCCGGAAACTGGCTGCGGTGGTTTGCCTTTTACGATGATTTTGCCACCAAATATGCGGGACACGTAGGGAATCGCCCACATTGGTAAGATTAAGCCAATGACAATTCGGATTATCGCTAGTAATATGCCTAACGGCAACCATAGGATGATTAGGAGAGCAGTTGAGGGTGTCGGACGCTTGACAAGGCGGCCGTCGTGGAAGATCACCGGCAGTGGGCGAAGGACTTGGTGGCCATTGTGCCTCTGGTTTGTGATAGACGGTGGGAGCATATGTTCCTGTTAACAAGGCATTGTTTAGGCAATAGTTAGTGTATTGTTCTAAGCCAAAAAAGGAAAGTGTCAGCGTCTTATTCCTATCCATCAAAATCGAAAAAAAAATCAATTTCTTAAAAAATTATTTGTTATATTTAATTTATAATGTTTTGTTGATCGTTACAGAAGCATTTATGTTGCTTCTTAAAGCTTGATACGTAACGTCTTTTGGAAAAAGCACTTCTAAACTACTTGTATCGAATGAACTTGCTTGCTTCTTAAAAGTGCTTTCGATCAAAACATTTTATAATTGATCTCAATCATGTATTTTTCTTTAGTTTCATCAAAGACAACAATAAATTACTCACCTTGCATACAGATAAGAATGAAGAACCCGAAGAAGTTCCTCCTAAACCTAAGGTAGGTTTTTCATGGACAAAGATTTTGGAGATTCGACTAGAAATGAGAGCAAAATCTCCCTCAACAATTCCAGTGGCAAGCCCAAATCGGTTCACCAAAAGTTCGCTGCCAATAACTTCATCAGCTCGCAAATGGTCCTTGATAAATCTCTCCACCATAATCCTCGGCGTTTTAGTCACCACAACTCTTCTGTCATACGAGCTAAACACTTTCCACGCCTTCATATCAATGTCATCCATATAAAACTTGGGCAAAACAGCTCTCGCCACCGATTCAATCTCCAGCACACGAACACCAGCAGTAGCAACAAAAATCATTAGCTTAAGCCCAACATCGCCCATCGCCAACATGCCTAGCAACCGAATCACCGGCCACAAGACCAACAACAATGCGAACCGGATAAAACCCGACGCCTCGAACGCTACTAACATGAAGTAGGAGAAGGGATCGGGATCTTTCAAAAGAGTTCCTTCGAACTCTGAAACTACTGATGATTCCATTAGGGCTGTGTTGTTTTTTCTTTCTGATTTTGTTTTTTCTTGGTTTCCAAGCTGTGGGCTTTTTGTTTTTTTTTTTGTTGGTGTAGTAAGAAATGTATTTGGTTCTCGCTTGTAAATCAGCAGGTTATGGTTATAAGGTTTTGAGGGTAGGGTTTGGATTGACTGATCTCTAATGTAGGAATAAGGCAGTTTATCAGTTTACAACTACCTCTTTATATACTTTTTCTTTGTCTCTTCGATCTTCATATGCCTCTCTCTCCGTGGATACATCAGCAAAGAAAAGAGGATTATACGGCACGTTAACATACAAAAAATTGATTACTTAACCCCAGCAACTTCCTCTATTCGTATAACCATTTGTAATTTTGTACTTGGGTCCACGTGCAATCATTAATTAGGTTACTAACTAGATAACTTGAGCCGCCGTATGAGATTTATATACTGTGTCTATGTTATATAATTATTCATATATGCAACACGTTTTTCTGTGACAAGGTCTTTCCACGTTATTACATGGGAAGCAAGCTAGCTTTTTAAAAATTTTCTGATTGTCAATGGCGATTTTTATTGTCTCCCCGTTACGGGCTTGTCTTGTCTGATCATTATCTTGTCTTGAACTCTCTCAGCTTTCATGGTGACACTTGTTTGATCTCTCTTGCTCTCTATCTTCTAACGTATCATCGTGTCATCAGCTTGTACGAGAGTGAAGATTGATATAGTTTGACTTAATTAATGACATATTAATTAAATGAATAATTTGAGGCATTTGATTATAATATTGTCATGCCTGTTGTGCGAATTCATTCTTACAAGGGCATACACATCCCTGTTTATGTTGTTTCTTCAATTGAAATATATTCAGTCATAAATAATAAAGACATATGCTGATGTTTGCTTGTCATTGTCGTTGTTCTATATCATTGGTAGTTGATGGCCGGCCAGCATTTGTTCATATTGATGGCCTGCTGGGATTGGAATGAAGTTGATGGGGTTTAGTGGAGAGATAACTTAGTAAGTGGCAATGCTAATCAATATAGATATGAACAGTGAATTAATCACCGTTTGATCAAATACAATTGACGGAAATCGTATTTGTAACTTGTCTCATATCTCATTAATGCATTAATAGGTCATTTTTATCAGGAACTCGAGCATCCCCAGCCTCACAGGAGAAACTAATATTGCTTGAAATAAATTATATATTAAGGCTTTAATGTACAATGATTAAAATTCGGCAGGCTAGCTGTTGATTCTGTTAATATGTTGGATTAAGGGGTTAATTAATTATACACAGCAGCCAAATTCAGAATGCTGGAACTCTCTCCCTCTAACGACTAAATCCCTTTATTACATGAGAAAATCAACGTCCATGACAGATAGGTATGAACTTATTGGATGTGGTCTGGACAATCATATTTAATTTTACCATTTTGTTCAACTTTAAAACTTAACTTCAAATAACTTGCAAGTCACTTAATTTAATAGCTTGAAGGATTGCCACAAAAGTCACAAATTGTTACTAGATTTCTAAGAAGTTTGTGTAAATAATGGCAATCTGAATTGATGGCAATATGAAAGCTACAATTTGGTTGTCATGGGAAACTTGCAAGAAGAATGCAAATTTGGTTTGAAACTTGAGCCTTGTGTTCTCTGACTATGGTTGCTCAACTTCCTCTGTTGATCTTCCTTTTGGTAGTAGCAGTAAGCAAATTCTTCTGCTGATTTCAGGTTTTCTTCGGCATTTTCTTCTGCTTGTTAGGTGAGGTTGGTTGAAGATTTTTGCCTTCCACAAAATATTATTCAAATAAAATTGTATACTTATCCAAAATAATAGATAATCAATTTTGTGATTATTGAATTGGGCTAAATAGTGAAGGTCGGTTCAATTCAATCTAAGTTTAGGCCTGTAAATTTTATTTTTTTATTTATTAAATATTAAAAATTTTAATTAAATAATAAAAATTTGTAATTTAATTCGATCTATTAAGACTCAGAATTAATAAATCATGTCGAATTTACTTAATTTTCAACAAATCCAACCCACAAACCTGCGTGAACGTTATGTAGGCCGACCACTTTGCCATCTCTGATTGCGAGGCAAATTTATGGGTGAACAAATCTATAAAACGGGATGTCGTCCAAAATGGCAACACAACGATGAATAATCGGTTCACAATTGGACTTTAAAGTTTCAATTAGCTTAGCCCAAACAATCGGTTACCTATTTGAAGAATTCAAGCCCTGAACATGGATTTTTCATGCTGTATGGCAGCAATACTCGAGCCAAAATATTAATTGGAGCAAACAGAAGAAATTGGGAAGCGCTTGTGTTGTGCGGTAGTAGTGCTTTTCCAAAAGCAAAGAAAACGCACATCGGGGGGCTTTGTGGAAGATGCATTTTCATTCTTTCTGCCCAACAAAAGCTGCACGTATATATTTATTTCTGCGATAATGTCAGCCTTGAATTGTTCCTAGATTTTGAACTCAGTTGCATAGGAAAAGGATGATTTTTGCAGGCCATGTGACGTAAGACTATTCAGTCTTTTTATTAATACATTTGTTTTTGAGCCTCACATGTTCCGTCTCTGCTCACTTCATATTTTCCTCAAAACTATGAAACACTAACCCTAATCCTAGTCCCATTATCGTGTAAGATCACATGATCTTTCCTGTATTAACAATGATATTATTATTCTGCATATTTTTCCTCTCATCTCGTGTACATTCCATGGTTTCAGCCCTTCTATATTAGAATTCAATGAACTCAGAGATATTAAAAAGCCTCGAAACTCGAAATGGGTGATGTGTATTCCATCTCTCTCTCTCTCACCTCACCATCTTCATAAAGGTTAAAATTGATTGCAGTCAAGATGTTAATAACTAGCCATGGAAGACGGTTAAAATATCGAGTAAAATTTAATCCCTTGTCTGCTAAGATTACGCCATACCCACTTTTCTTTATTTGTATAGAGTTGGAAATAAGTGAATCAATAGAACGAGCTCTTACACATGTCTGTAAGCAAGGCTGTATTATCATTTTGGCCTTGAAAACTGCACACGTCACGCATGTTTTGGTCTACTCGACTCAAGTTCAAGAGAGGACGCTGTTATCTAACACCATAAATCGTTACAAGATAGCCGAAGAATAATAGAACCACTCGAGAGATGAACCAGAAAATGGGAGAAGAGAAACAGTTGTCGAAGGAGCACGAGCTACAGAGAATGAGAATCCAGTAGCTGCATTGTTTTCCTCTACCTTCCCTTCCACTGGCTGAAGTAACGTCTAGCTTTTGTTTTATCAATTGACTTATCATCTTGGGTTTTGTGTTTTAACTCGGGAATACTTTCTTGTTATCAACGAGCATCGGGTGAAATAGTATTATTTATAATTTTTTAAATTATTTTATTAATTAAATAAATTTATTATATATTTTATATTAATTATATATTTTTTGAATGATTTTTATTATTATAGAATTAAAATATCCTAGATTGTCGTTTTTGGACATGAGCAGAGCATATCCAAAATCTTAGGCCCATTCCGCGAAGTGGTTCAGTCTCAGAAAGACACTTGTACCACGCGCGTCAAAAAGCGTGATCATGGGTCCCAGTAAAATCACGCCACGTGTTATTTTAAAACAAGGTTAGCGCAAATGAGGAGCCTGGTCCACTGCCGCCTTCTTCACCTTCTCAGTTTATAGCCAGCGACGTGCCATTGCAACAAAATGGCATAATAACATTCGTATCCCCATTTGTTTTAATTTTAGAAACATGTACATAAATTGTCATCTGTAAAACAAATAGGTCCCCGATACTTTCAAAATAACAAAATCATAAAACACTTAAAATCGCAAAAGGGAGAGTCCACCATTATCTACATGCATGGATTACACGTGTAAAAAAAATATGTATTTTCACATAAAATTTTTAACATGTGACTTCCAATTTTATTTTATTTTAATTTTTTTTCGTATAAATATTTTGATTAATGCTGACTAAATTCTAGTTCTTAAATGTCAACAAAGTAACGGAAATAATTAATCAATATTAAATTTAAAATTATAATATTTTTGCTTGCTTGATAGATTATGATAAAAATATATTTTCAATTATTAGCTTATACATAATCATGTTGTCTTCCAATCTTTTTTTTAATTTAAAAATTAATTAAATATTTTATGGTAATTATATCACATAATTTTTTTTTTAAAAATAATTTTATAATTATAATAATTAAATATTTAATTAATTTTTAAATTAAAAATTAAAGTTAATAAATTAAAATATGCTTGTAACATAATATCTGGACTACGACTATGAAATTTGTCAACTGTAATTTAGCATTTAATCTCACAAATAAAACCCTAAAGATATACCCTGTAAGAACAAACCATTCAGAATCGATCTCAGCCGTTGCTTCTTTTACCAACGGTTCAGATTACTCCACCTCACGGATTATTACTGCTCCTCTTCTTCACTCTACTCTCTCTTTCTCTCTCTCTCAGAAATGGCTAAAGCCTCCATCAATTATCTACTCTCAATCCGATCTCTATCAATATATTCATAACGTATTTCACTCTC
The DNA here is from genome assembly GCA_032401905.1 of Swietenia macrophylla. Taxonomy (NCBI): domain Eukaryota; kingdom Viridiplantae; phylum Streptophyta; class Magnoliopsida; order Sapindales; family Meliaceae; genus Swietenia; species Swietenia macrophylla. The sequence continues at coordinate 2,412,040 of CP135571.1, read as the reverse complement.
AGCAGTACAGAATCCTCACTTCATCACACAATCAGAGGCTTGTTTTTTTTTTTTTTTTCTTGTTCTTTTTTAGCTTCCATTTTTAGCCATGGATTATTGATTTTGATCGTAAAGATCATATCTTTCGACCTTAGAATAGAAAACCCAGTTTATATTTATCAATCTTCAGCTCAAAGTTTCAATTTTTAAAGTGTAAATGATCACTGATTTTTTTGTTCTTCTTCAAAGATGATGCCAGATATCTCAATACGATCATCCATGTTCAAGAGTTCTGACTACGTTGAAGATTTAGGCAAGCTTATTCGTGAACAAAAACAGCAACATCTACCAGAATCAACTCAAGTGAATACTTCTGCTGCTGATCTTGAAAAAGAGCTCAATATTTATAGAAGTGGGTCAGCCCCACCCACTGTTGAAGGTTCTTTAAGCTCAATAGGTGCTTTGTTGAAGAAAATAAGCGCTAACAAAGCCGGGTTTCTGAGTGAGGAGGAGTTAAGGGCTGATCCAGCGTATGTAAATTATTATTACTCTAATGTGAACTTGAATCCAAGACTGCCTCCACCTTTGTTGTCCAAGGAGGATTGGAGGTTTACACAAAGATTGCGTGGAGGTGAAGTGGGAGGGATTGGCGACCGGAGGAAGGGAAATGGGTCGCTTTTCGCGGTGCAGCCAGGCTTTGGAGGGAAGGAGGAGGAGAACGGGGCAGGTGGAGGAGAGTGGGGCGGAGATGGGTTGATTGGGTTGCCGGGGTTTGGGCTAGGGAGTAGGCATAAGAGCATTGCAGAGATCTTTCAGGTGAAAATTTGGCGATGATTGTTGGTTTCTGGTCTTCGTTTGGTTTAGTTTAGTTTCTGCTGAATACATGTTGTTTTAGTTTGGTTTTGAATTGTAAATTCTGTTACAGGCGCGGTTTATTTGTTGGTTCATACATGATATGGTGTTGGTCCCTGGTAATCTGATGTTTAGTTGATTGGATAACGTTGATAAATTGGCGATGAATTATTTGTATTTCATGCTACTAGCAATTGGATTATTCCATAGGGATTATCCGATTTTTGGTGTTTCCCAATGTTTGTAGCATGATGGTGTACTTTTGGGAGAACGTGGATTGATATGTTAACTCAAAATAATATTTTGATGATTAAATTATGTGGCTAGAATATTAGATTCATGCATATACATTTGCCTTCATGCACTGCGAATTTTTAATACCATACATTTTTCACTTTGTTATTGAACTTTTTTTTTTTGCATCAGTGTTTTTCCGCATTAATAATGGCTATTTGATTTGTGTGCCTACTCAGAAAAGCAAGAGAGATAATCAAAGAAAAGGAAAGGAGATTGCCTTTCTCTTTGAAGGTTTAGGACTACTAACTTAGTTGCAATATGCGCTGGGTTTTTCTATTCTGCTAACGGGAGTTAATTTGAATACTTATCCATTTCTGGATGTTCATTTAATTGCTTTATGATAGTGGGTTGCACACTGTCTGGCCTACTTGTTTCAAGTTTTTTGTTAATATTTTAAATCTTGTTGTACAATGGTGTGCAAGGACGTGTCTGTCATTTTCTATAATAAACAAAATATTAATGACAGAAAAACCATAATCTTTTAGCTTAGTGATTATGTTCTTGTTAAGTAGTGATGTGGTACTAAGTGATTGCTCACTATGTTAGGAGCAAACAAGGAGAGGACTTGCTTCCGTGATGGCCTGACATTTTTGAAATTATTTATGTAATTGGATCTGATATTGACTGCTGATGAGGAATTCTTATCTTCTTGGTGTTTGTTAATGAATGTATGTTGTTTGCTTAGTGATAACTTACAGTGGTGAAGTTTTCTTTTCTTACCTAATTGGACGCTTATCATTTATGCACATATGCATGTATAAATTTTTCTACTCATACAAGTTTGCATTGATCTGCGTTATGTGGATGTGGTTGCATTTCCTATGAAAACGATGTGTTTTCATTAGAATAAAAACTCTACTAGCATATTCTTTACCTATCGTCTACATGTGTATCTGAATATATTGCAAATATCATTTTGGATACTCTGTTCTTGTTTTTCAAATAATATGCCTCTTTTATAATTAATTCTTTAGTTTGTTCAATCTTGTTTCGTGATAAATTGTTCTTATCCTTTCTTGGTGAGCATAGTTGGTTCTTGTTGGATCAAACTAGTTGCTTCTTTCCTTGTAACCACTATTTTTCTCTCACATGCCATGAGCTTTATAATTTCCTTTTGTAATTCAGGATGATATGAATCATGCAGCCACTGTCTCAAGGCACCCTTCTCGTCCACCTAGCCGCAATGCATTCGAGGATTCTGTTGAGAGTTCTGAAACCCAGTTTGCTCATCTGCATCATGATGTAGCATCCATGGATGCTTTAGGTTCTGGTGCAAATAAGCAGGGCATTCAATCAGCTCAGAATGTTGGTGCATCAGCTTCTCATACTTATGCCTCTGCTTTAGGTGCCTCCTTGTCGAGAAGCACCACACCTGATCCTCAACTTATAGCTAGAGCTCCTAGTCCACACATTCCTCCTGTTGGAGGTGGGAGGGCTAGCTCTATGGATAAAAGAAGTGCCAGTGGTCCAAACCCATTAAATGGTGTCCCAGCAAGCTTTAATGACTCGGCAGAGCTAGTTGCTGCTTTGTCTGGATTGAATCTGTCAACAGATGGTGTTGCAGATCGAGAGAACCGTTCAAGGTCGCAAAATCAACATGAAATTGATGATCACCATAGTCTCTTCAATGTGCAAAATGACCCAAGTTATATGAAGCAACATTCCTACTTGAATAAGTCGGAATCTGGGCATCTTCTTATGCATTCTGCTTCCCATTCAACTAAAGGATCTTATTTGAATATGGGTAAAAGCAGTGGAGTAGGCATTGATATGAACAATACTTCTTTTATTGCCGATGGGCATAAGTCCGCTTTGTCATCTTCAAACTCATACCTAAGAGGACCCTCTACCCCAACTCTAAATGGTGGAGGAAGTTCACCTTCTCACCATCAAGTTATAGGCAATATGAATTCTGCATTTTCAAACTTTAGCTTAAATGGGTTTGCATTGAATCCTTCATCACCACCCATGATGGGAAGCCAGCTTGTGAGTGGTACTCTGCCACCTTTATATGAAAATGCTGCTGCTGCATCTGCAATGGGAGGAAATGAATTTGACTCAAGACCATTGGCGGGTTTGGGATTAGGACCAAATATAATGGCAGCTGCAGCAGAATTGCAGAATGTTAATAGATTGGGGAATCACACTGCTGGGAGTGCACTTCAGGTGCCTCTGATGGACCCATTATATCTTCAGTACTTGAGATCTAATGAATATACTGCAGCACAGGTTGCTGCTCTGAATGACCCTGCAATGGACATCGGTAATTCATATATGGATTTACTTGGACTGCAAAAAGCTTACCTTGGGGCATTGCTGTCACCTCAAAAATCACAGTATGGTGTACCCTACCTCAGTAAATCTGGTAGCTTGAACAATAATATGTACAGTAATCCTGTATTTGGTCTTGGCATGTCATATCCCGGGGGCCCTCTTCTTCTGAACTCTCCTGTTGGATCTGGTACTCCTGTCAGGCATGGTGAACGCAATATGCGTTTTTCTTCTGGGATGAGGAATCTATCGGGTGGTGTCATGGGGCCTTGGCACTCAGATGCTAGTGGTAGCTTGGATGAAACATTTGCATCCTCTTTACTAGATGAATTTAAAAGCAACAAAACTAAATGTTTTGAATTGTCTGAAATCGCAGGTCATGTTGTTGATTTCAGGTATATACTGGCTGATTAAACATGTAATGTTCTCAGCTAAGGTTTCCAGAAGTCTAATTTCTTCATTTATCACCATCTGTGCACAGTGCTGATCAGTATGGAAGCCGGTTTATTCAACAGAAGCTTGAAACTGCCACTACAGAGGACAAAAACATGGTTTTCCATGAGATCATGCCCCAAGCTCTTTCATTAATGACTGATGTATTTGGTAACTATGTGATTCAGAAGGTACTTCTAATTTAAAAATAATTACTATGATGTGCTATGGAGCTTCTATGATGATTATTTGTTTATTTGATTTGGTTCAGGGAACCTCAATCTTTTATTTTTCTGCATCTTCAATTATGTATCGGTTATTGTCTAAATTAATTTTGGAATATTAACTCTTCAAGGCTATTATTTCCCATTTATCTTCAGTTTTTCGAGCATGGAACTGCATCCCAAATCAGAGAACTCGCCGACCAATTAACTGGGCATGTGCTGACCCTTAGCCTTCAAATGTATGGCTGTCGAGTAATCCAAAAGGTATGCTTTATTTAGCTCATCCAGCTTTTCGACACTTGTGATATAGATTTTCTTGCATATTTTGGTAAAGGATATTTGTCCATGATCTGTATCCTGCTACATACTTTACTTTCTTACACAACTTGTATTGGAACACACTATTGACATAGAACTTTCTAGTTTCATTTAGACGGTATTTAGAAATTTAAAGAAGGTGGATGAGAGGCAAAGTAGTATTTGCCTCGGGTGAAATAGCAGGAATTATTTCAAAGCTGGCCTTAGCAAATGCCTGAATTCTTTAAAAACCACAAAAAAAAGAAAAAAGAAAAAAAAGGGATGGAATGATAGTGCTAATGAATAGCATGTGCAATCTTTGTTGCTAACAAACACCTGTATCTCTTACCTTATGTAGCATATCCATACACAATTTTTATGTTTTGTCTCCAGGGATGAGCTTACAAGTATCATGGTGCTGAGTGAATGTGTACTGCTGTGCACACTGTTGTATCACGCTATTTTTTGCATTTAATGCAATTTGATCTGATCATTCAGGCGATAGAAGTTGTTGAACTGGACCAGCAGACTCAAATGGTTAAAGAACTTGATGGTCATATTGTGCGCTGTGTACGTGATCAGAACGGGAACCATGTTATCCAGAAGTGTATTGAATGTATACCAGAGGATGCCATCCAGTTCATTGTTTCAACATTTTATGATCAAGTTGTTACCCTCTCGACTCATCCTTATGGTTGTCGTGTCATACAGGTCCAGAAACTATTTTATTTTATTTCATATGTCTTTGTTTTTTGCTTCATCTAGTACAACCAGGGAGGATCAAACTAACACTTGAAATGCTAAAATAATGCAACTTTAATGTGGCAGAGAGTTCTGGAGCATTGCCATGATGCCAATACCCAACGTATAATGATGGATGAGATTTTGCAGTCAGTTTGCATGTTGGCACAAGACCAATATGGGAATTATGTTGTACAGGTTTGTTGTGATCCTTGGAAGTTTTTTAAACCACCAGGCATGACTGTTTTTTGTATGGTATATCATTATTGTCACTAAAGTACTTTGCTTGGCTATGTGTTGTTTATTTTTAGATAGGCATCCTCAAGATGAAAATATATTTCCTTACTGCCTTCCTAATCCTCGAACACATTACTGCAAGCGCCTTTGCAGCTTTTGGATTGGTCCATTTTTAAGTGTCTGTTACTCATTCCAACTGTTGTTCTGACTTTTTGATGGGGGAAATAAATTCACTGCCCATGGGTTGCTAGACTATGCAATTTGTGGATTAAATAGGAGTCTTCTGGTTTGTACTTTTCCTATAAATGTCCTGACATTTCCATTTAATCAGTTTCTTTTCTTGTTATGCAAGCCCTTCCAGCCTGTGTATGCAAAAATTTACGTGTAGTTATGTGTGTCTGTGACCTCCCTTCCTCCCTCTCCTCATTTTATTTTGTACTTAAAGTTGTTTACCTCACTTCTCATTGCTTGTGCAAAATGTTGCAGCATGTGCTGGAACACGGAAAACCACATGAACGCACAGCTATAATTAAGAAATTAACTGGGCAGATTGTTCAAATGAGCCAGCAGAAGTTTGCCTCTAACGTTATAGAGAAGTGTTTAACTTTTGGAAATCCTGCAGAACGCCAGACCCTGGTGAATGAGATGCTTGGTTCCATTGATGAAAATGAGCCTCTTCAGGTTTGCCAATTCTTCATTTGCTCAGCATTACTAAATTAAATAAATATTTATATATATATATATATTTTACATTTAAATTATCTTCATAAATATAGATTTACCATGGACAAGTATGTTGGATTTATTTTCACTTTCTAGTGATTGATCTTCCAGAGCTTCCCATTTCAACAATTGAGTTCGGCTTGTGCAATTTCATCATAACCTAACAAATAAAAAAGGAAAGAAAACCCCTTAAAAGTGATGCTGGAAATGCTGGTTCTGCTGGGGGTTGTTGTTACATGGGCCTTACTGAGGTCTTTGATCAGCTGATATAGTTTCCCATGCTTGTAAGTTAAAAAGCCATGCATGGTAAAGAGATTTTTGGATGTCTGGGAAGTTGAGTGGGTTCCTTTTGCTGTAACATATAAATCCAATCAAGAAATTGGTAATGTTTGAAAGTCGCTGCCACCATAACAAAAATGGAAAATTTGCAATTTGAGTTATTCAAGGAATGCCTAAATTTACATTCTTCTTAACAATAGGCCTTGACCATCCTTTACCTAGTAAATGTGTATTAACTAGTTGCTAATGCTTTTAACTGGTGGTAGTTTGGTTATTTGGTCATGTAAACTTTTTTTTTTAATGTTTTGATATTTGTTCTTCCTGTCATATGTAGGTGATGATGAAAGATCAGTTTGCAAACTATGTTGTACAGAAGGTGTTGGAAACTTGTGATGATCAGCAACTTGAGTTGATTCTCAACCGAATAAAAGTTCACTTGAATGCTTTGAAGAAGTATACTTACGGGAAGCATATAGTTGCTCGTGTAGAAAAACTTGTTGCGGCTGGGGGTATTTATCTTCTCTTACTTTTCAATGTTTGGATTCCTTGCTTCATTGGACTTTTAGAAGCTCATTTCTGAATTCTGAGGACTTCCGATGCCCAGTTTTTCTCTTTTTTAATGGATCATTGTTGTTTGGAAATTGCTTTACAATCTTCAAGCACTTTAGCTATTAATTTCCTTGTGTTCTGGTTTGCTGAATTCCACAAATCAAGAATTGGAAAATAAAGGGATATCTCACTTTCTGTTCAACTGTATATCGAAATCATACTTTCAGGTTGAATTCTTGCGAGCTTCCAAGAATTTTAGAAACTCTTTTGCTGCTAAAGCACAGGGGTTTAGAAGTATGCATGTCTCGGGCTTTCTTATCTGCACAAATACACTCACACTCATAAGAATGCATAAATTATTGTTTCTAAAAGTTCTCTAGGGGTTGTCTACAGAAAATAACACTAAGTTATTTTTTTCCCCATGTCCAATAAATATGCTTCCTGTCTTAACATTTCTTCGTGCTAACATGGGAAGATCTGATGATGATATTGTTCTGCCTTTGTTGCATTGTTAGCTTTCTAACAAGGTGCTTATTTTGCAGAGAGGAGGATAAGCGTAATGACTCCGCATCCGGCGTAGATGGCGTAGGAAAGAAAGTTGCTGTACAGCTAACCGAGGATAGTATGAGTGCCTCTCTTTTTCTTCTTTTCTTTGTATGTCTAGTACTGGCTCTTTCTATTTATTGGATAGATTGGAGCTGATTGGAAATAAAATTTGTGGCGTGTACTTAAAACTGTACATTTGTTAGTTTGAGGGTATATCTAGAATCAGGCTAGCTGAGGCCCAGATGGTGAATACACTGATGCCGTGGAGAGAAAAATTTACCGTACAAGTTTTAAGGGTGTAAAAAGGGAGGAGGTAGTGAATTGTTACTGTACAAATATTGTCAGGCGGAGATTAGCTTGAGTTTAGGGTAGTCTGGAAATTTTCCAAATGTATGGATTGTTTTCTCTTTGTTTAAGGAACTTTTTCCCCTTTTTGTTTAAGGAACTTTTTCCCCCTTGTCATGGTTGTGTCTCGGTCTTGGAAAATCATGTGCTAATTATTTTATTATGGTTTGGTCATTATATGCGGGCAGTTCCACGATATAGTTAATACACTTGCTCATCCACCATAAATGGCATTGATCTGAGACAGCATTTAACCTCGAAACTATTGAAAGCCGCACGTCGCAACCCAGATGTTAGTTCTTCATGGTTAGACAGCATTCAAGCAGAACCTTTATCCCGGAATCTGACATTTTTCAAGACTGCCAGCAACTTATTCTGCGGAGCCTGTAAACAAGGCAACAATCATTAATCTTCCCATCTTCAGAGATTCAGTGTGAGCTTTGCCGTCCCTTTTCCCCTGTAAGTGTGTAAAACGTAATCAACATGCTAGATATTTCTGTATATTCTTGGACAATGTGCCTTAGCAACCGGTCCGATTTCTACTTAATCAAATGTTGGTACTTATTCTTGCCTTCTATTCATTCGTCACAGCTCTCTGTTCAGTGCTTTTTTGTATACCCCATTACTTACAGAACTGGAAAACAACAAAACAGAGAATATCAATGTCAATGTTGCGGTATTCTAAAGCTATAAGCAGTAACGTTTTTGATGATCGAATACCTCGGTGACCTTACCAATGTCTACGACGATTGCAGCCGGAATCGGTTTTACAGGAACCAATCCGTCTTTACGCTTCATTTGGAGACCAGCGATCTCATAATGTTGCAGAAGTTATTCTGCTTGCATAGGAAATGGAGCTAATACCGAGAACAAGATCAAGCCTAGAACAAGTTGGATAATAATTCATTCTTATGGTTCGTTTCATCTACCCCAGTAACATTCTTAGACAATCTTCATCCATTCCCGTCAACAACGACAGCTTGGAATATTCCTGCTGTTACCTTAGGTATTTCTGCAGAGTATTGCTCTACAGCTTCCCTATTGAAACAAACACAAGGAATGAATAAGTTTAGTTACGAGCGACTGCTTTGTTCTGAGTACTCGAATTTGTCTTCATTATATACCAAGAGAGGAATGATAACACATACTTGAAACCAGGGATTGTGACTGGCCAGAGCTTCCACTTCCTGATCCTAGATGGGAGAGTCATTAGGAAGACGAGATCGGCCCGTCGAGTTTTTGCTGCACAGAGACTACATAACCTGGCCCATATCCTTGGGGATCATTTTCTGCCATTGCATACTTCTTCTTCTCATCCAAAGGTAGTTCAAAGAATGCTGCCACTGCTGCCTTCATTTCATTCGAAACCTTTTCTTCCACCCCATGATTTGTTTTCTGCAAAACACAACCCAGGTTTATGTTTCATCAGACAAACTATCAGAAACTGTTGCATTAGCTCAAATATACCTGAAAGAATACTCATTCCTTGCAAGCAGTGTCTATTTTTCTTAGTTCATCCTCATCTCCATTTGCCAGCAAGGTGAAGTTTATGACTAGCATTTCGGATGAAGCCGGAGAGAACTCAGGCTGATCAACTGGCCTGTTCTTGTGATCTTGTACATATCGTTCAGGCACACATTGAGAATCATTCCTCACAATCTCCCGAACGCTTGGCACAGGTAAAGATTTTCCCCAACCAAACCCCCCATCTTCTTGAACAAATCGACTCTCAACTTTTGGATCTTTTGGCGTTTCGCATTCCTTAGGCACAGGCTTATTTATATTAGTTGATAGAAGGAATTGCTGATAGATTGGAATGGCTGCCTGGAAGGCCATTGGAATTTACTTCTTGGCGGCCATTGTTTTTGGCATTCCAATGGCGGCGATTCACCTTGATTATATTCTATTTTGACTTTCTATCTAAAAATACCTATCAGGACAAATTAAATACTTGATTGAAAGTACCTTGATCTAGAATCAAATTAATTATTGTTCTGGGAATGATTTGTAAAAATATTTTAAGAACTCGATTTGGTAGATATCCTTCCCCATCAAATTATAAGTTGGCCTTTGTGACCCAAGATCCCGAGTTATCAGTTCACAGAGCCACAGGAGAATGCTTAAAATGCAAAATGCAAAGTAAATGCCAGTAAGCATTAAATATCAGTGTGTTGAGCCTCTATGAGGAGACAAGCTCATGATTCTAGTACACGTTTCAGCAACAGAACTACAAACTTGGAATTACCAATAATAAGAAATCCAGTTTCAAGCATTGAAAACAATATCAGAAACCACACATTATTCCATCAATGAGGAGGACAAAATGTAATGACATAGCGCGGTGCTCTGCAAGTCTTTAGCCCTGTAGAATCATCATAGGCATAGCTATAAGCCCTGGGACAAATTGCTTTGAAGAGATGGGAAAAAATTGTAGGCTTGCAACTTTTTGGATTTGCGTACTCCCCAGTGCAACAATACCTATCAGTTTTTGCAGCCAAACAAGCACTTTTGCAACCCACAACTTTCCCTCCTCGCTTCACCACCAAATTAGTAGGGCAACAAACGTTCAAATCAGCCTCACAGGCGGCAACTCCACAGCCTACACCACCGCCTATCGGTGCCATCAAAACTGGGATGTTAAACCCATCAACTAAACTTACATCATAGTAATGCAAGGCAGATTCTTGTGTCCCAAGAGTCACTTCTACTAGCGTTGCTGGGGGAACACCACCCATGCCTTTGCATTGCAAAAGGCCGGCACAGTCTCCAGTTTGGCATGATCCTTTACGGGCTGTTTCATCAAAGCAACAGCCTTGTCTTGGCCAGATTCTGCCTGACCATTTTTCAGGAACTTCAAGGACAGTTTGCTCCCCGCTGCACAGAAGGAAGCCACCTTCATTGAGAGTCTCATGGCCAGCAGTTCCAAGGAATCCAGGCCATATGTTTTCCTTGCAGTTGTTTACTAATATCAGTTGAATGCCATCTGTGAAGGAGATGCAAAGAAAGAAGAAGAAGAAGAAGCAGAAAAGATAAGAAGAAATTGGCATCTTTTTTTTTTTTTTTTTTAATTTTGGTGATGGGAAACTGAGGGTTCGTGCTATGTACAAGCCTGTGAATCTCCACGTGGGAGACAGGTGTTTCCTTCCTTTTTCCCATTAAGAAAGACTACAGATTTTTTATAACTGCATGTGCGAAAACGGTTTACCAACAAAAGACCATGTCCACTTCAAAGAAATCTTTGAATTTTGCAGAAAGTCAACAGGTTTCTTTTACTCCCCAACAAATTTTTTTTTAAAAGAAAATTAAAAATAGTCTTCTAACTGGATGCCAGTATCAACAGGCCCCTGTACACATTACATTCGAACTTCGTTGTTCATTTAGCTTGTACATGTTACATTCGAACTTTGTAATTGCTTTGGCTTTGATGAATTGAGCAATGCCAAGAATCAGCATGCTGCAATAGTTACAATAAAAGCACTTCTGCATTAAGCACTTTATAAAAATACAATTCTAACCCACCAGTAGTAGGACTCGAAGTAACTCCCTGCTTTATCGCTCGGCCGCGCCAAAATTTAAGGTTGAATTACTGAGATTTATGTACAGATTTGCACCCAAACGTCTGCAGTAAAAGAGAAATTATAATTAGAGCCCGAGGCATTTCATTTAGAGTATCTTCACCAACAGGAATACAGTAAATTGAATAAAAGGAACTTTCATTGCCCAAAAAGTGCTTTTCTGAGAGAAACAAGTGGATTTCCTTTCTGAAAGATAAGGAGAATTAACTCAACGTAACCATCTTGCCTCCATTTCGTATCATCTTTTTAACATCAGATTCCATTCTTCGTGTTAAAGAAATGCACAAACCTGTTCCAAAAAAATGACTGTAAGAGAGGGTTTTCTGTAGGTTTTTCAAAGATGCAACTTGGACCTTAGATTAACACACTCATCATTGAGAATTTTTTCTTTTAAAAAAAAAAAATTTGATACAAACGGGGAATACCTCTAATTCTTGATTATCTGATTACCCTTAAGATTGCATCTTAAACTAATTCACCAAGCAACTGGGATTTAAAAAAGTTTTAAACTTTAATTCTAATTTCAATTAAAATTCTCAATAATCCTTCAATCTATCAAAAATTAAAGGAACTTGGTCAATTCCCAACCAATAAAATACATTAATCGCTAACTGTTGCAATAGATAAGAATCTCTGATACAGAGTTTTCGTTTGCTTCTCCAGAAAACGAAGGAAAGAGAAAGAACAGAAGAATGCTGGTAGTAGATAGGTTTTGGAACCACAGCGTCACGAACCAGTTAAACTGATCGGTACAAAACGGCGGACAACGGCCGGTCTATGGTAAGCCTTTTTTTTTTTAAAAATTTATTGAATTTTATTTTATTTAGTTTTTCAAGGTACAACCGTTCTGTGGCAACCGGGACTCCCGGTTTATCACTTATTAAGACCGGTCCACTTCATACATAACTGGATGATCCGGTACCAAACCGGTCCACTTCGTCACATAATTGATGATCCGGTAAAACCCGAACCATTATGATTAACCAAACCGGCTAGGACCGTGCCCTAACCGGTCCGTCCAGTTATCCTCATCACGGTTTATATGCCACCCTACCCCCTCTAACTCGGTTTTTCTCTCAAATTCGACAAGGGAAACTCAAAGCACAAGTAAGTTCGAATTTTTCTATTGTCTCTATTTTGGTTTTTAGAAATTTGTTTTGTGTTTTTGTTTTTTAATTTTGTTTTCAGATAGTTACTATATTTACTGGAGTTTAATAAATGGCTGTTATTCTAGCATGCATACTTTTGTCATTCTTATTTTTTTTAAAGATTTTTTTTGGGAATTTATTATATTTTGTGTAGTTTACAGTGTAGCTTGTTGGCCTAGTGCATGTTAAATTACTTTAGTTTTGTAACAGAAGACTTGCATTGTTGTTGTGGTGTTTTTTCTTTTGGAAAATTTCTTCACTTATTTGCTATGATCATAGAGATTTTTTCTTTTTTATTTTGCATTTTACAAAATGAATTGCTAAAATTTGAATTTACAAGAAGACAGAAGTGGTTCTCTAGCAAGTTTTACCATTAACAGGCTATTCTTTTGCCAATTGCATTTCAAAGGTTGAGGAAATGGCATCTGGACTGGAACCTTTACCGATAACTCCACAAAAGCATGACCCGGCATGGAAGCACTGCCAAATGTTCAAGAATGGTGATAAAGTACAGCTGAAGTGTATGTATTGTGGAAAAATATTTAAGGGTGGTGGGATTCATAGGATTAAGGAACATTTAGCATGCCAAAAGGGTAATGCATCTACTTGTTCGCATGTTCCACTAGATGTTCGTCTCGCAATGCAAGAAAGTTTAGATGGGGTTGTAATGAAAAAGAAGAAGAAACAAAAGATTGCGGAAGAAATCACGAATAATAACCCAAATTTTAGTGAGGTAGATGTGCTTGCTGATCAGGGTGATGTTAGTGCTGGTGTGCAGATGATGGATCGTGCAAATATGCTTGAGAATTCTCCGAGTTTGTTAGTTATTAGAGAAATGACAGACAATATTGGTGGAGATAGGAGAAAGAGACTGAGAGGGAAAAATTCTTCTACAAATGCAAATTCTGTTGTTACGACAAATGTTTCGTTAGATGCTAAGAGGGTGAATAATCACATCTTTATGGCTGTAGGAAGGTTTCTGTATGACATAGGGGCACCATTAGATGCCGTGAACTCAGACTATTTCCAACCAATGGTTGATGCCATTGCTTCAGAAGGATCTGGGGCTGTGATTCCTTCATATCATGATATTTGCGGTTGGATACTGAAAAATTCGGTTCAAGAGGTGAAGAGTGATATTGAAAAATGTACAGCGACATGGGGAAGGACTGGTTGTTCTATTTTAGTTGACCAATGGAGCACAGAAACAGGCAGGCCTTTGCTGTGTTTTTTGGCATATTGTCCTGAAGGAACAGTGTTTCTGAAGTCAGTAGATGGATCTGGCATTGTGAATTCCTCGGATTCTCTGTACGAGTTGCTTAAGCAAGTTGTGGAAGAAGTTGGAGCAAGAAATGTTTTGCAAGTGATTACTAGTAGTGAACAGCAGTATATTGTTGCTGGGAGAAGATTAACTCTCACATTCCCGACTCTCTATTGGACTACATGCGCAGCTCATTGCTTGGATCTGATACTTGAGGATTTTGCAAAGCTTGAGTGGATAAATGCAATTATTGAGCAGGCTAGAGCTATCACCAGATTTGTGTACAATCATAGTGTGGCTTTGAATATGGTGAGGAGTTATACTTTTGGCAATGATATTGTAGAACCGGGAATCACTCGCTCTGCTTCAAACTTTACAACATTGAAAAGAATGATTGCTCTTAAACATAATTTGCAGGCAATGATTACTTCACAGGAGTGGATGGATTGTCCATACTCAAAAAAACCCGGTGGACTGGAAATGTTAGATACAGTAAGTAATCAGTCATTTTGGTCTTCTTCTGGTCTGATTGTCCGTTTAACAAATCCCCTTTTGCGGCTTCTGCGAATTGTTGTTAGTGAGAGGAGGCCTGCAATAGGATTTGTATTTGCTGGAATGTATCGAGCAAAAGATACAATTAAGAAAGAACTACATAAGAGAGATGAGTATATGGTCTACTGGAATATTATAGATCATCGGTGGGAACAACAGTGGCATCTTCCTCTTCATGCTGCAGGTTTCTTCCTAAACCCCAAGTTTTTTTATACTATTGAAGGTGATATACACAATGAGATTATGTCAGGGATGTTTGACTGCATAGAGAAATTGGTTCCTGATACAAAAGTGCAAGATAAAATTATCAAAGAGATAAACTCATACAAAAATGCTGTTGGAGATTTTGGGAGGAAGATGGCAATCAGAGCTAAGGACACTTTGCTTCCTGGTAAGTGTCCATTTTGTTTGATTTGTCTGCTTATTTTCAGCTACTATAACTGACTCACCTTCTGTGTATTAAGTAATTTTCTGGAAATATGCTGTAGCTGGGAAGGGTACGTGTAAAGAAGCTATCCCTTAAGTTTGCTCACACAAACAGAAAAAACATATACCGATTGGCAGATAAAGTTTCTATAAGCAGTCACATAATTGCAAGCTCCATTTTTTGTACTTGGATATTGTCATGCCTAAACCCCAAGAAAAATCCCCTAAGTTTTGCATGTATATACCTGTCGGGGAACTTTTTGTTTGTTAGATCTATTGAGTCTGAACGATCATGCAATGGGTCAAAAACCTTGCATATCTGGCATCCATGTTGGATGCGGTCCTTGTTTTGATGATTATATCCCTTTGATAAGTTTGCAGTTTAGCTGACATTTAATATGCTATATATGTTGTAGCTGAATGGTGGTCAACATATGGAGGAAGTTGCCCAAATTTGGCACGTTTAGCCACCCGTATTCTCAGCCAAACTTGCAGTGTGATGGGATATAAGCAAACTCAGATTCCTTTCGAGCAAATATATGATACAAGGAACTGCTTAGAGCGTCAGCGTATCAGTGACCTTGTTTTTGTCCAGTATAACTTGCGACTGAAGCAAACGTAAGTAGAAACTAAGGACCCTTAATATTTTTGTGGAGGGTACTTGACAATTTCAATTTAAATATCATTATTGTTACTTCACCAACTAGCTTTTTTACAGTTTTGGCAAGAAGAAAGAAGAGGATTCTACGGTAACAGACCCCATGTCATTTGACAGTCTTAGTACTGTTGAAGAGTGGATCTCAGGGAAGGATGTGTGTTTTGAGGAATATGGGAGTTCAGACTGGATGGTAGTTAATCCACCCTGTGGTAACCCAATGCCTTTAGAATCCTCATACGATGAAGTTGAAGAGTTAGCTGGAGGTAATTATAGTTCATTGGATGTCATAAATATTACTGAAAAAACTGTGTACTTAACTGTGTTTTGGTTATATGCAGGTTTTGATGATTATGAGATTTTTATTAGAGTGAAAGAGAGTGAGGAGGACTAACACATTGACAAAAATTTAGTAAACTGGTGAAGTCAACACTTGAAGGGAAACTTTTTATGCGGAGAGCTAAGTTGATGAATGTTGTCTCTTCACTCTATCAATCAGAAAATCTTGGTGTTAGTTAATTATTTGTCTATCTTCGATAGTAATTAAAACTGTAGAAAATGCTGTATTTAGTGGTTGGGAAGATGTAGGAATATAATTGAAAAGCAGGTTCATATGTTGGGGCTTGAAATGCTTCTATGTTAGTAATATTCTGTAGTCGTTGGAGTTATTATGGTTAGATTTAAATTTATTCCTATTCTAGGTTTTAAGATGAAGCAGACAAAGAAAGGTATGATCATAGTGCTCAGCCTTTGGTTGCTTGTTGGTCTGTCCATCTACAGATGGGTAGTTTTATGTTAGAAAAGAAGCCATTATAGCAAGCAATGGATAAAAGAGTTTAATTGTAAAATTTCAAATTCTGGGTATATATATAGTGCTTGTTTTAGGGAATAATTCAAGCCTCTCAATCCAAGACAATGCTCATCTTTTTATTTTTTTTTTCATGATAGAACTTTTAGGTGATTTGTTGACAAATCTGTTTGATTTCATTTGAAATTATTTGATTACATTGGAATAAGGCACCACTTGAGGTCTGCTATGAAGAATTATTCTTCGTCAATGATTTCTGTGTATGGCAGGGAGACCTATTTGAGTTATCCAGCCTTCATTGTTGATTACTGATGCTTGAAGGGAGAATAACTTATTTTCATGCAAGTACTTTTGGTCATTACAAAAGGCTGGGCAGGTTAGGCAATTTTAGTCGAGGATTGCCAATTGCCAAACTGTTGTTTCTGTGCTGTTTGAGAAGAATCTGGGATGATCAGCTCCAGCATATTCCATTCACCGGCCCATACGGAATCATGAACATGACGAAATCCACTAAATAAAGAAATCATGATTCTCTTCCACTTGTTTCTGCAATGTTTTCTACACCAGTTTGTATATCATATGTGCATACTAAAGAAGATTGTGTTGAACTTGAGTATTTATGAGTGTTAGGGTTGATCTGTCAAAGACTCAAAGCACCTAACAAATGGGTGAAATTGCAATCATGGTGATATTGAATGTGAGAAATTCTTTTAGGGCACTCATCTGCCTGCCACTACATATTGTTGCCCTATAATTTGCACGTATTCTGGTCATTTTTAGGCTTTGTAGGCATATTTGCAGGTCCACCAACCAATAATTATCATCTAACAGTAGTTGTCATGATAGATGCTCTTGTTTTTTTTTTCCTTTCTAGCAAGAATTATTATCGAAAAAGAAGGTGAATAATGAGAATGTGAGATCAACTTTACGGTTAGCAAGTGTTTTGTCTTCAATGGAATGCCAATATCAATCAGTGGAAGAATTCTGTTCTGGACTCGTATTAGGATGGTGCTAAACTTGTACAAGTGCATACAGAGAGAACGATTTGCGGCACAAGCAATATGATTCAGTGTGCCTACTTCAATGGTTGGCATCTTTGTTTCTGATCCTTGATTGATTTGTTTACTATGAAAATCATGCTTAATGTGCACATCTTAAAATACTATGAAACGAAAATTTAACAGAATTAATGGGAGAGAAGCAGAGGAGAAACTTCTGCTAAAAAGTTTACAAACTACAAACCAAGACACAGAGGCATTTGATACATTTACATTGGTACAGAAGTAGTAATACCCATATGGTGAGAAACTAAAAATCTGAAAACGGGTTAAAAGATGGAGATAAGGAAAACTGTCTCTAACCATGGCTACCTTCCATCACCTCTACCTGAAAGTGCGGAAGATGAGCCTGCTTCCACATCAACATC
Organism: Swietenia macrophylla; assembly: GCA_032401905.1. NCBI lineage: Eukaryota > Viridiplantae > Streptophyta > Magnoliopsida > Sapindales > Meliaceae > Swietenia > Swietenia macrophylla. The sequence continues at coordinate 2,394,417 of CP135571.1, read as the reverse complement.
TCCATCGTCACCAGGGGATGAGCAATTACTCACTCTCTGAAGAAATGAAGAATTAGGATACGAATGAACAAAATCTTCGAACTCATGACCATTACTCCCACCACCAGCAGTGTTATCTTTTCTACCATCGTAGGCATCAGGTGCTGCAACCACCTGAGGCAATGCTACCTCCCCTTCCAAATATCTCACCACCTGCCTCATAGTTGGCCGAGCTTCAGCAGCATTGTTAGAACACATTAGCCCCAATTTCAACGAAACTAATGCCTCAATCTCATCAAATTCACCATCCAATCTTGGATCCACTACCTCAAGAATTGCACCAACTTTCCATCTGTCCCAAACCCAGTCAACTAATATGAGTTTTTCAGGCAATGCCTTAGGCTCAATAGGTCTTCTCCCACACACAACTTCAAGCAAAAGAGCACCAAATGCAAATACATCTGAGCTGTTTGTAGGTTTCCCAGTACGTGTGAGCTCAGGGGCCAAGTATCCTAATGTTCCTACAACTCTTGTGGTGCTTGGATTTGAGCCATGTTCATATAACTTAGCAAGACCAAAATCGCCCAATCTTCCATTTAATTCGGAGTCTAACAAAACGTTAGCTGCTTTAATGTCTCTGTGAATCACAGTTTGTTCCCACTCTTCATGCAAATACAAAAGACCTGAAGCTACACCTTTGATAATATTGAACCTCTGTTCCCAAGTGAGAATAGCCTTTGGTTCATCAAATAGATACTTGTCTAAGCTACCATTAGGCATAAAATCATAAACAAGTAATAAATCACCTGTCCGGCGACACCATCCTAGCAGCTGGACAAGATTTCTGTGACGAAGACGACCAATACTTGCAATCTCAGATGCAAATTCTCTCAGACCTTGTTTTGATTCATGAGAAATTTGCTTGACAGCCACTTGAGTATTAGTATTTGGTAGAGTTCCTTTATAAACTCTGCCAAATCCACCAAAACCAAGAAGCTCTTTGTCTCTAAAACCTCTCGTTGCTTTCTTGAGTTCTTCGTAAGAGAATCTATGAGGACCAACATCAAGTTCCCACTCTTCAATAACATCTGCGTTCTTGATTTTCTTGATAAGATAACAAGCTATTGCAATAACCAAGAACATCACACAGAAAGCAGAAACTGAAACCGCCACAATTAAAGCTGTATGATTCTTTTTCGGCCCAGGAAGAAAAGGAAGAGAAGAAAGAGACAAAGATTTAGCTTGTCCACTCTTGTTAAAACTCCATCCCAAAATATAGTGAGAGCTTGCAAGTAAACCTGTTGATGAGGAAAATCCAACATACATAGTGTCGTTTAGAATTGATGACATATCCACATCAAAGGACAAAATTGGTGATTTTGGTTTCTCAGAAGAAGGTGAAAGCCTCACATCTAATCGATTCTTGGCCGAGTCATAGTCGATCCAGGCTTGAATAACCTTGCCACTCTTCAGATTCAACTCTTCTTTAGTCGAGTTTTCGAGAAAATATTCTGCTGGGACTGAAGCATTAGACTTCAAACTATTGATATCAATGCCAACATGATTATCATTCTTATCATCAAACTCAAAATCTTGTACAGTATCAAATTCAACGGCGAATATGTGGTTGCTTAAATTCCCCATGTCGCTTGCATTGAGCAGGCCTAGATACTGGCTTGGAAGAGCGCCTGGAAGCTCTTTTGTAGGAGAGAGAGTGAAAGCCAGGCCATGGCCACCAAGCTCTGCATACTCAGGGACTATGACAAAAGCAAAACAAGTAGAGAAAGAATAAGACTTGTTGTGAGTTGAGTTCTTGAACTTGATTGGAGAAGAGTAAAAAGCATGCCCAAGAACCCTAAGTTCTGTGTTTGTTAACTTAAGGATGCCATTTTCTTCAATCTCTGCAACCCCATTTAAGCTCATGTTGGTTGCATCCTGGAATCCACTGAAAAAGAACTCATCTAGCTGAGAAAAAACTGGGTGTGAAAGAAAAAGGAAAACAAAAAACAAAACTCTGAGCTTTTCTTCCATTGAAGAGAAATTAAGACTTTTAGGTTTGTGCAGAAGAATATGAAGCTACGTTGGTTCTGCAAAACGGATTCTGTTTACATTTTTGAAAGCACTGATTTTTAATTGGGTTGAAGGAGGAGAAAACAGGAAGGAAAGAGAGTAGAAAGTAAAGGATGTCAATGGAGATTACAGATTATGATTGAAGGCAACTTTATGGAGTCCACTTTAGCCTTCCCCACCAGTTTGAATCTGTTGATGAGTAAGGTAATTAATTAGAAAAGCAGTAAGCTTGAATCCGAATTCTTAAATAATTCTTGCGGCTACTGTTTTGTAGTTGCCTTTAATATAAAGGGAAGGAGGCTCCCCACCTTCAAAAGCGAGTTGGAACAGCCAACAAATTAAAGTCGTCCATACTCCGAGTATTCAGATCAGAGCACTTTTGACTCAAAGATCAATCATCATCGTTGAATAAGATCATCTTTTGAAGTACTGTAAGAACTCGTAATATGTAAATGACACTGCAAATTGTGGTAGAACCCATCACTTTACACATTGTGTTTTCGTGGGCGGTCAAGAGAAACGCATAGAACATGCGTTTTGGTTTTGAATTAGATTACCGTCCACTCAAAACGGCATGACGCGTTTACCAGGTATATGAAAATCTTAGTTGTCTCTCTCTTCTCATTTCTTCTTCTGTGTCGCACGTCTTCTACTTCCTCGTGGACGCGTTGGTTGATCGGGAGGGAAAGGAGCATCAAGCCGCATGGTCATGAAGAGCACAAGATAAATGCTGCAAACAACTGATGACATTCACGGATGACACAGTTATGATTATCGAACACGTAAGCACTGACATAGCCGCCCGCCGATTCGTCTTACAGATGAGTCAGCCGTTCCGCTCCGGTCCACCAAGACGGCGAAACCGGCCAAACCACGTTCCAATTTAATTCTTGTGGCGAGAAAACTAACCACCAAAATCTTCAACTCTAATTCTTGAAAAATTATTTACTCAAGGTTTAGCTACCTTTATACATATAATATCATTGTTAAAACGTGTAACATGTCATCTATGATAAATATTATTATTATTATTATTATTAAATACGGTGGCATGTATTTCAAAATTATTGCTGAATGATTTTAAAATTAAAATAGAGTAATAATTTTTAATGGAATTAAAAAATTTATTCATTATTAATAAATAAAAATTTTTAAATATTATTTAATTAATATAATAAAAAAATAATATTTTTTAAATTTTTATTTTATTAATTTTTATTAATTTTATCATATTAATTATATTAATATAATAAAAATATTTTACTTCTCGGATTTTACTGTTCTTGGTCTAAAGCAGCGACGGTCTCTCGTAGGAGCAACAGTCGTGCCCCAATTAAGAAGGTGGGTTCATTGGAAGTTTATGGGATGAATTATCTTATGCATAATTCACCCCACGTGTTAAATGCACAAAGATTTAGAAAAAAAAAAAAAGGAAGAAGAAAAAAGTTCATTTAACGCGTGATAATTGAAGTGACGAAGGAATAACTCAAAAATGAATCACGTGGTGGATGTGATTCTTACCTCGGTTTTAGTGTATGCTTTTACATTTGTAATCAAAGAAAACATGGTGATTGAAAATATGGTTAAGGCTTGATGACGAATTATTTCCTAAGCTAGTGGTGTAGCACTAAGAAAGATTAATTAACATTAAAAAGTCGCGCAGCACTTGAGAGGGAGCGCGTGGAGTTTGGTAAACCGTCAAATTTGTCTTTCTTTACCAACAAAAATCATTTTTAATTTGCTTAATTAGAGTCAACGTGGATTAGATCGAATAATGGGGCTTTGTCCTATGACAAGTGATCGATCTTAGGAGACAAAATTATTAAGACAAAAACTATATAATATAATTATTGTCTCGTATAGACACATTTGGGGCACGGGTAAGTAATGCCCCAATATGAACAAACTTTGGGCTAATCCTGTAATTCTAATTCTCATTCCCGGCAAGAAATGGACTGCCATATCTTCACACCACGTCCAAGCAAATCTTTTTGCATTATGTGGGATGGAAGTCAAGTTCATTGAAGAAGTTGGACTAAATTCCAATGAAGAAAAGTATGTAGATGGGAAAAATGAATCACGCGATGACGAATGGGCTAACCCAATATGCGCAACGTTGATTGCCAAGTGCTTCTAACACAGCCAAAAGCACTTTTAGATAATTAACAGCACTTTTCTTTTGGTGTTTCGCTAGTAAGACCACCTTGTCAACATATACAAACGCCTTTGAATGTTTTTATAAAAAAATCGTCTACACGTGGATGAGAAGCGCCATTGAACAAAAGCACTTTCCAGAGAAGCAGTATCGCAAGCAATGGTAGAGTTGGGTCTCAGCCCTTTGCTGTGCGTATGGGGTGGGGCGGACTACAACTTAATTCTAGTTGGAAGCAAAAGCTACTGTAAATACAAATCATGTAAACCATAAACAAGAGACAACCATTTGAATGTAAAACAAGAGACTTAACAGATTGAAGAAGATGGTGAGGGAAAAGAAAACACTTTTTAAGATTGAACAGAGAGTGGAATGTAACACAAAATTACAGGATTCCAATCAACTAAAACAAGACAACAATAATTATTTGACGGCCTCACATTCTAAGCAAGTGCTTCTCCCCCCAACCTCAATACCTAGAAAAAAGGCCTACAATGTGTAAAGGCAGGTACCATCATCACTTCTAGCAGTAGGATCAAAGTTTGATGCGTTAGGATCAGTACAACCTTCAGGAACAGGAACATTCATTTGCTGGGCAGCTTTCCCTGCAAAAGAAATAAAAAAAAAAAAAAAAATCGGCGAGTTTACCCTTATTTGATCTAAATTAGTCTATAAGTACTCTAAATTTGCTAGAAGCCGGTTGCAAACCTCCCATTAAGGCCTCTTAGCCAGGATCAAGGGGGCTAACCGTAAAAGGATCCACTCTTAATAGCATCTTCATTTTCTTCACCAAGAGCTGCCTCGTTCAAGTACTTGTCAGCCAATTGGACTCTCTTCACATTCTCTTGCTCTTGGACAAGCATGTTTCCGTACTCCAGAAGCTTTTCGATTGTCATTTTGGGTTGCTCGAAAGTTGGGGGTCCTTCCTTTGAGTTCACGAGCTTCTTTCCGACGCTCTCAACACCAACACCGGAAATCCACTTCCTTACTTCATCGTCGTAAACTCTGGCCCTCAGGGCTCCGAAGAAATCTGCAATGGCACAGGATAAGGATAGTGGCAATCATGTGGACTAAGCAGATGAAAATTTAATTTAGATTGGATTGATATCGTTAAAGCAGGAAAATTACCAATGGATTGGCCAGGGAAGGTGTCAACAAGTTTGACAATGTCCTCATCGGCGACATTGTCACTCCTGAAAATTCCCTTGCAGACACCAATACGGTCTTCCCTGGTAGGTGCCCAGTAGAATTTCTCCATACGACCATCACGGATAAGAGGAGCATACAATGTGGAGAAATCGTTACCAGTGACAATGATTGGGACGCGGGGGTTTTCCTCCTTGTTGTACATACCAGGGAGCTGGACACTTGTTGGGTTATCAGCAATGTTCATGAGAGTAGCGTTCACCATTTGGTTGTTGACGGTGTATTGAGTAGTTCCACCAAGACGACCAGCTCCTGCATCAAGATCGTTGATGAAGAGGCAGCACATTTTTCCCTTCTTGATTATGTCTGCTGCCTCGCGATACCTTTGCCTGATAAGCTTGGCGGGTTCTCCTGCGTTTCCACTTTCCAATTCTCCGGCACTCATCATGATGGGGCTGAAAATAACACCATAACCTCACAGAGTAAGCATCAAACATGCATGTCCTCAAAAAGAAAAAGTCGACAAGCAAAATTGCGCTCACTTAATGCCCATCTTGGCGAAGACAAGCTCGCACTGGAATGATTTTCCTTGCCCTTTGCCTCCCCAAATACCCAAGATAAGAGGAACCTGTAAAAATACAAATTTTGAAAGTTAACTAAAAACTTGATAACCTGGAAACTATGAGGAAAATCAGCTATAAATACACCTTGATATTGGGCAGGTTCATGTAGTTCTTGCTGATGTGAACAATAAGCTTGTCCATGAAAGCAGGGGCAATGTAGAAACCACCCATTGTGTTGTCCAAGTTGTATCTAAAGCATCATTACCAATCCATGATCAAAACCAGTTTTATTACAATAATCAATTTATAGTGGAAAAAAAGAAGCATATCTCAAGATTATGCATACTTACGTGCGAAGACCTTGGCTGATGTAGTCATAAGAACTCATGACAGCGTAGTGAGTTCCGGTTTCCATGGGAGCTTGGAAGAGAGAGTCCACCATACCCTTTCCTCTGGTGATGTCTTGTTGATCATCAGATTCGTCGTAAGCAAGGCCTTGCCATTTGTCCTTCTGGGTCTGTTTCTCCTCGTCATATTCAGCAACAATCTTGAAGTTTCCAGAAGAGACCTTGGTGTTGGCGAATTTTGAGGTCACCTTCTTCAAGCTGGTGCCCAAGAAGGCTGAGCTTGGAGCAGACGAACCAGCACCAGTACCATTCAAGCTCAGCTGCATCAAAACAATACCGATATCACTTTTTAGTATTGAAGAATTAACAGATCCCCCAAACTGAATCAAGTCAAACTTGCAAATTTGTATCGTATGGTAAATAGTGATCTAAACAAATTAAGCTACTCCTGCTAAGACCAGACGCACAAACACACACATCTACGTACGAATAAATCATACAGATGCATACATACGTGTTTATACAAGCAAATATTACTAAGGTATATGCGTACTTAGGCTCAAACCAATCAACTAACATCATATTTTCTAAATCGAGTTCAAACAAAACCATGAGATAGAAATTAATTGAGCCACATAAATCAGCCCAAGTTAAACTAAGGTCTTCATACGCTCACCATCAAACAGAAAGACCATCTCTATTTCTTCGTGCTCTAAGCCTAGCCACAAAGATATAATACATACAAACATACATATATGTACATGCACGCGTATAACATGTATAATTACGCATAAAAGAGCATAGGCAATTTCCATATAGAAAGCATGCACAAATTAACCATAACAAACAACACAACATAGAGACTGTTAAACTTGAACTAACAACACATGAAGCTACAATAAATTAAGACAGAGATAAGAAAGTAGCCAAAGATCTCCATGAACATGTATAGTGATAAACAAACAAACAAGGCCAGAAAAGTGGCGGGAAAAAGATAAGAGTACCGGTGCTCTGTTGACAGCACCAATAGTGGAGACAGCAGCAGCCATTAAGTCAATGAGAGTGGAGGGCTAGGATCAAAAGTAGCTAGACAGTTGCCCTGCTATGCAGACCAAGGCAAGGCAAAGCAATGCAGAGTAGTCTGGTCTTTTGAGATGGAAAGTTAAGAGTAGAGGGAAAACTTATAGCCGTTTTTTTTTAGTGTACCAAAATCTACCAATCTTGAAGCTTGGTTTATCGGTTATTAACAGCCACACAATCAAGATTGCACGGCTGACACGTGGCGATCGAACAGTTGCTTTGCTACCTCGTCCTCAATCCTTCGCGGGTACTGTGTTTCTTTGCCACTTAAATTCCAGGTATTTTGATACCCTACACACACAAGCTTGATTTGGAAACTATTTTTGTCATAAAATTTTGTGGAATCTCTAGAGAAAGTTAAAAAACGAGAAATTGACACTTGAGGTGCAAAATTGTTGTTGATTTTGCATAATTTGTAGTAGAAAAGCTTGAGGCCAGGTATGATTTGTCCAAATGTGGCACTTGTGGTCCAATTAACACGCTATCTAATCTCTTAGTCCCATTCAGAAGCAAGAATAATTTCCTAACCATTATCTTCTTTTAATTCATAATAACTATTAAAAACATTGTCGCAAAGAATTGGACGTTTCGGCTTGTCACTTGATTGCAGCCTGTGTCATGTACATTACGCAAACCAAGCATATGGGATTCAGTGGGCTGCCCAAATTTGGCCCAAGGCAATTCTAAGTGGGAACTGTAAAAGCTAGGCCCCATGTAACACAATGCAAATGTATGCACTGTAAATACCAAATGTTTACTGTTAAGATTGTATTAAAAAGTGTTCTGTGAGAAACATATACGAGTAAAATTGTTGATTTTTTGAGAAAAGAAAGTTAAACAGAACGGTTAATGAATGGATGAGAAACTGGGTATAAGCCATGGATTTGATTTGGTTTCTGTTGAAACCATAGTATCAACAGGAGGAACATGGGAACACCATGGCAGGAACTAGCAAGCTGCAGAAGCCCTAACATTTTAGAGATGTTAATGGAAGAAAGATGATAATTGATCCATGATAAAGAAATTCACTTTTATCGTTAAACTCTAAGCCGAAAAGGTGACAATAAATTTCATTCAAAAACAAAAGATTACACAGTTTCTGACAAGACGCAAAGCGGGAATTACCATGTTCATGTCAATGTAATGGCACCATGTTGCCTCCCCCTCCCTCTCCCGACTCTCTCTCTCTTTCACTTTGCAAATTCCCACTTCTAGAGCCACGAACAAATATGAGCAAAATTTTAAGCATCTCCCAACTGTGCCTGATGTGAATGTGAGCTTTTGCTTTTAGCTTTCCCGGGAATTGAATGACTCCTGTTTGAAGCCTTTTATTACCCTTTCTGAAGTGGCCAACAGCACAACCTGATTAAGTGCAAGAATAAAATATGCTTAATAATGGACAAAATTACCACAACTAAGCTAATATAGGATTAAAAAATTGCATAATTCCAGGGAATTATCGCAGACACAGACAAATAGCCGTCGTGAGTCACGCAGTCTATTGTCCAGTCTTTAAGCTCTAGAGTTTGCATGTAAAACAACATATGTATTTGTTTTCATTAGCTAAAAGAGAAAGTTCTGAGCCGTAATGCACCAATCTCTGCAACTATCTGCAAATTCACCATTATTATTCCTTCATGCAACTACCGCACCTGGATTCACAATATCAGTAACTATACGCTGAACCAAATAGAATAGGGAACTGATCTACAATCCAGTAAGTTTACACACAGTAGATGATCAGAGAGACATATCAAGCAGAAGATCATCATCGATGCTCACTAATATAATATGTTCAAGTTTGGTTGGCTTCTAGTGTATAAATAAAATTAAATGATACATAAATGATATTTCAACATTTTAGTTTAGACCAATAGGGAATGGATGAATGATCTACTTGCAAAAAGAGAAAATATACAAAGGAAAAGACAGCTTGCTATTTCGATTTATAAGTTTAGCCACTGATGTTCATATTGTATGGAAAGGGTTAAAAATTAAATATCCTTTCGGTATTTGTTTCTTAGAAGCATTTTCTCGAGGCAAAATGAACCCTTTTGTTTTTTTTCCAAATAAAGGGAGAAATGTCCATTGTACTTGTCTACTTGATAACATTGTCAACTCCAAATATACTAATTGAGGAAAAGATATCTCATTTTTAGAGCCCAACGTATGATAATGATGATAATCTCTTCCCATCAACTGTTTTATTAGTGAAGAATCTACGTAAAAGAAAACTTTTCAGTCATAAATAAATTAAGAAAGCTTACCAAATTTGAAAATGACCATGTAGGCCACAAAGGAGACCCAAAAGAAACTAACTTTTTAACTAAAGTGAGAGATGTCCCAGGCTACAGTAAAAAGTACTTCCAACCCTTGTGTGTTATTGTTATAAAAGAGTAAAAATTTTATCTCTTGTCCAAAACAAACCAATCCAATGTTTTAGTACCAGTTAAATAGACCATTCACACAGATTAAGTAAAAGCTTAGGACAATGACAGGACTTGGCTCTTCATGTGGAGCATGCAAATTCCTGAGAAGAAGGTGTACAGGGGATTGCATTTTTGCTCCTTACTTCTGTTATGATCAGGCTGCAACTCATTTTGCAGCAGTGCACAAAGTGTTTGGTGCAAGCAATGTCTCAAAGCTATTACTACACCTACCAGTTCACAACAGAAGTGAAGCTGCAATCACCATAACTTATGAGGCGTCGGCGCGCATGAGGGATCCTATCTATGGCTGTGTTGCTCACATCTTCGCACTACAGCAACAGGTTTCCTGTTTCCATGCTATCGATCTAGGTTAACTCATGATATTACCAAATGAGTTTAATTCGAAATGAGCCCTGATAGTCTATTTATGTTTCCTTGCAGGTTGCCAACTTACAAGAAGAAATAGAGATTCTCGAGAACCATATGGCTAATCACTTGGTTGAAGTTGTTTGCGGTGGAAGTTCTCAAGCACCTAACATTGAAGCTTGTGGTCAGTCATATTTTCCTCCACATCTTGATGCCATGAACACACTTTGCTATCAGAATCAACAAGCTGATCAACTGGTGCTAAACCATGCAGGAAACATAAACGTTAGCCAAACTTTTGGTGGCCAAATTAACGCAGAGCTCACTTCCTTGCACGGCTGGGAAGAACAATACCTTCATACCGAGTCTAGCCCAAATGATTCACCGGGAATCCTTGATGGAATGGAACAAGAGAATTTTGCATATTATCCATGGCTTGAAACTGATGGCAATGTCACAAATTTACAGGGTCCAACTTGGTAGCAAGGGTAGCTCTAGAAGTATCTGGCAAGCCTCTGCAGTACAAGAACTCCATCGGCTTCCACACAATGAAAAGCGTTGTTATATCCTTTTTGTTATATTAATTATGTAGATAACCATGATTTTCAAGATGAAGATGTAGGCATGTTCTAGCTTCAGTTGAGCTTCCGCAAGTGTCCTTATTTACCTTCTATAAATAACTTGCCAGATCATCCATCCCCAGAAAATTTTACTCTAATTCAGCTAAGATAATATCTTGTCTGGTTTTGTTGGAGCTTACTATTGACTGAAAGGGAAATCATTCTGCGAGGACGTAATAATCAATAGAATGGTCGTTATTACTTTGCATGCAGTCACAACAACAGAGAACTTAGTTCAACCATATTATATCAAAGTGGCCATATATATATATATATATAATTCATAAAGCAGAGAAGATCTCGTATATCATAAAGTAGGCTACAAATGCTGCTACAAGTGAAGTCAAACCAAAACTGAGGGCAACGACATGAGAATGTTAAAAATTTTGGTGCCCATTTTTCACTCTTCCTTCGATGTTATTCTGGCAAATAAAATTATCAGAAGAAATTAACACCTAGGACGCTTCCGAAATTGGCCTCAATCAGAAAGCAAAATACAACCCTAGTAAATTTCTACTGACCTGCTGTATGTCACAATCAGAGCCCTCCATCTCCTGGCGTCAAACATACAATACATCAAACAGAAGCGAATCAGCAAGCACCTAAAGGCAGGAAACCTTACTAATCCATCTCACGAACACCATTCTCTGGCATTTTGGAACATCATTAGCCATGGGCTAGTGCCTTTTTTGTCCACAGCCCAGTCCTTCGGGTACCAAGGGAACTGCCACATTAAGAAGCAACACTCTGGATGAGGCATCATGGCAAGATGTCTTCCATCAGGTGAACAAACTGCTGCCACTCCTAATGGAGAACCATTCACATTAAAAGGGTAAACTTCCGTAGGATTCCCATCATCATCACAATATCTAAGTGGAGCCAAATCTAAATGCAGAACACGATCAAGAACACCATCATCCGGGAAATATGCTCTCCCTTCACCATGGGCAGCCCACACACCAAATGTGCTGCCTTCCATTCCTTTAAACATCATAGCAAGTGAGTCCTTTATCGTCACATTTGTGAAGCGGCATTCAAACCGACCAGACTCATTGTGAATAAACCTCGGCTGTGATGGATCACCACCAGCGCCATGCACACCCCCAACTTAAGGCTCTGGAATCCATCCCAATAGAGCCATGAGCTGACACCCATTGCAAACACCACGACTGAATGTGTGTGGACGCTTATAAAACTCCTGAAATTGATTTAGAAGAGGCTGATTGAGCCGTATAGAAGCAGACCAACCTTTCGCAGAATCAAGAACGTCAGCAAAACTAAAACCTCCAACAAACACAATTCCATGGAACTCCTCCAGAGAAATGGCTCCATTAAGAAGATCTGAAATTGTAACATCCCATGGCTCAAAACCTGCAGCGTAAAATGCTGCAGACATTTCTCTGTCTCCACTGCTGCCTTCCTCTCTAATAACAGCTACTTTTGGTTTTGAAGTTGCTGTCATATATGTCTCATCTGTAGAGGAGGGAGTAAAGGACAATTTCCATGAAGGTTCACTCCTTAACTTCAACCCTGCTTTCTCTGATTCCACACAAGAAGCCAATCTTTGGAACTTTTCCAGCTCAAAACTGGTTTCCTCCCACATATCTCTAAGCAGAGAAGTTTTTTCACTCAAATGAGTTACCCCATCAACCTTTATTTCAATGGAACGTGAGCTGGTTACTTGTCCAATGATCTCAGCAGAAACACCTGCATCACGGAGTTTTTTGGATACAGCATCCAAGTTCCTCTTGCTTACCTCCAGAATAAGACCAAGCTGTTCTGCAAATAGTGAATGTAAGAGGCTATTTCCTTCTGAATTCAAGTCCAAGTTAATGCCATAATTCCCAGCAAATGCCATCTCCAGGGCACACACCAATAACCCACCATCACTGATATCATGACCAGCAGAGATAAATTCATTTGCTATAAGGTCCTGAACAGTCTCAAATACTCTTTTAAGGAACGTCTTCAAGATCAGGAGGCTCATTCCCAATTTGGTCAAAAGCCCGGGCAAGAGCAGATCCACCTAACTGTCGCTTCCCCTTTGCCAAATCAATGTGAAGCAAAACACCATCGTCTCCTAGTTTCAAATCAGGAGTCACTGTCTTGGTTATGTCAGGACATGTGACAGACACTAATTACAAGATTTCCAGGAGCCTTGACAACCTCTCCACCTGCATGGGCTGCCGTGGAAATGCCGTCCTTTCCCCCATCAATTGCAATTCCAAGTTCTATCATAGCTTCCAAAAGAGCTGTAGCGGCATCATACATCGCTGCTCCTTCTCCATCAAGCTTGGCAGCATACATCCAATTCCCACTCGCTTTAATATCAGAAAGAGAAGTAATCTTTGAACACACAAGATTTGTTAGTGCTTCTCCAACAGCTAGCCTTGCCATTGCTTTTGGATTCAGCAAACCCTTGATAGGCTGTTCACCTATAGCGCATGCTCCTCCTGTCAAATCGGTATAAGTTTGAGCAATGACTGCAACATCCGCAAGAGTAATTTGCAAGGAACCAACAGTTTGCTGCTGAGCTACAAGTCCTGTCACACATCTATCCACCTTTGTTGTTAAGAAGCGTTTCAAACAGACAGAGGGAAGTCTTAAAACCCTCTTGGAAGAATCCATTAATGTAATCCCAGGAGCAATATTGAGTGGCTCTCGAGCCTGGTCCACCCGATGGAATTCAAAGGTTTTTTGAGGCATGTCTCCAAGTATACTCTCAAGCTCAAGATCTACAGCAGGAGGAGGAGGAGGAGGGAGACCACTTGAATGACAATTTTGAACAGCTAAGCTATCAACTAAAACAACACAACCCTCTCCGCTAATGGCTCCAATAACAGCCATCGAGACCCTGTCTCTTTCACAGATTGATTGTAACAGATTGCAGCTTTCAGGTTTCACCAAGATTGCATCTTGCTCCTGATATTCTGCACCCAATATCTCTAAAATGGACATAGTGTGATCACCAACTATGATTGCCCGGATATCAATCTCAGCACCCTTTGGGTATATGATTTCCTTGACAACGTTACAATTCCCACCAGCTCCCTGACCATGAATGCTGATGATTGGGTTCTTTTCCCCCCATTTCAATGCAAGCACGAACTACACGATACAATTTCTGTGCCATCTCGACGTCTCCATGTTGTACAGCATTAAAATCAAGAACTGCATCATTCTGCCAACTAACCATGCTAGCTGCTGCTCCACCTCCCATTCCAATACGATATGCAGGACCTCCAATCTTCACAACCAACATTCCAATCTCAGGCTCACCTGTTGATATATGGAAGTGATACAATCTGCCCAATGCCTGCACTAAACATGATTGGTTTCAACCATTCCCGCCTTTCCCCACTAGGGAGTCTCATTCCAAATATTCAAGTACAACCCTGAATCAAAGGCTCTCCAAATTTGTTTCCATAGTCCGATGCACCATTGCTAGCATCAATAAGAATTTGAAGAGGGGAAGCCAAGTTTGATGGATATTTGAAAGATGGATATTCCCAAGGAGCATAATACCCCTCTATGTTGAGATTCCCAACACAGTAGCCAGCTGTAGATGCGACAACCAATGACCCCCTTCCCGTTGCATGTGTATCCCTGATTCAACCCCCTGCACCAGTCTCTGCACCAGGGTAAGGTGCCACTGCACATGGGAAATTATGGATCTCTGCAGTAAATAGAACATGAAGGTCACGAGTACATGTCCTTAATGGACATGTTGAACCGGGCAGAACTGGTCGCAACTGCTCAACCGGGAAGCCCTTGATTGCGCTTGAGTTATCCTTGAAGTCGATAACAGAATTGTTTGGGTTTTCCTGCGAGGTGCCCTTCACAATCTGCGTGAGAGTCCTATCGATAGGTAGTCCATCAATAAGTATCTTCCCACTAAAAAACCAGTGCCTGCTGTGCTCACTGTTAGATTGTGCAATATCAAACAATTCAACAGTTGTTGGATTCCGCTTAATGCCTTCCCTAAAGAGCCGGGTGTAATACTGCAAATCCTGCTCATCAAATGCTAGCCCCATCTCCTGATTGATTTCCTCCAATGATGTCAGCCCTTCTCCATGACAAGCACATATTTTACTTCCTCTGGGACCACACTTGTATCAAATGATGTCAGCTTCTCAGAATAAACACATTCGGTCATCCGATCATGAACCATTGGCACAAAATCATTAATTTGATTCTCTTGCAGTGCACCTTTGCTGAACAACAAGTATCTTCTTGACCTCTCTAAGCGAGTGACCCACATGCCCGACATATGGATACAGCATTAGCAGACCATGCAGTAGTAAATGACAATCTAGGGCCAACCTCAATTATCACAGCATTCAATCCTTGTTGCTTCTTCTTCCTGAGAAAACTGTCGGTGTCCAAATTCTCCGGCTCATAAGTTTCTTGAAGAAGCCATTTCAAAACTCCAAGCTTCTCACTCGAAATCCTTGAATCAAGACCAATATTCAAACATTGTTCTGTTCTCAAATCAAAAATCTGGTTCGAAATCTTTCTTTGAACTGACTTGAGAAGCTCAGCAGTAGCACTATCCTGAAGCAATGGAATGCGATAAAAATGAATAACCTCTTGAGCAGGCTTTTCAATCAATGTTGGTTGCTCATCTACTTGACTGCTCAGATCTCCAGAAACAACAGCTCTAGGCTTTGATAGAGCACTACGCCACAATGAAACACATTTTCTATTAGATATACCAAATCTAGAATTTTGTTTGTATAGTGCTCCCCAAAGCAAATTCTTTCGCTCGATGGCAGAACTTCGGTTCAAAAACAGAGTATGCCTGTGGGTACCCTGTAATTGAAATTCCATTAAATAACAAAACATCGTCAAATTGGCTAACACACACCAAAACCCTCAGCAAGATAATCAAAACGCATCGAATTGAATGAAAACAATATAATACAACACAAACTACCATCAAATTCGCTATTTTTCTTTTGTGAAGTGCATGAATTGAATCCTCAACCTTAATAGTTTTTCTACAATCTCTAGGCAAGCAAAGATATAGCCAATGATCAAACCTTACCTGCAAGAACTCAGCCGCTGTAATTTCCTTTAAGGCAGCCATTCGCTCACCCTGCAAAATCGAAAAATCGAGAATTATAAGAAAAAAATAAAAACTGCTCCTTTCAGAAACACATATATCCATACTTCACTTAAAAAAAATAAAACTTTCCACAGACAACAAAACAGACCCTTAAAAAACCAACCAACTTAGCAACCAATACAGCTTAGATTGAGTGGTTCAAAAAAATTAAAAAAAAAAATCAGAAACGAGTTACCAGCAACAGGCATAAATTATTACAGGAATACACCAAGGAAAATACCTTATTTCAGTGAAGCAGCAGCAGTGGTCTTGTCTAGTGAGTGTGGCGCCACTTTCTGTGTTGTTTTTCGGTACAGTACACTAACTCAAACAGAAAAAAATGGTGGTGGACATTATTAACATTTTTGTCAAAGCGAGATTCTCGTTCTGAGTCGGTCCGCACGACCCATATCTGCCAGGTCAGCTACAGAATCCAACGGAAACTGGTTTTCTCATGACGTGGCAAGATCATGGTGTCTACATCCAATCCGTACCCTTTTTTCCCGGGAGAAATCATAACGGAAAACGGAGGGATAATCCAATAAAAATAAATAATTTTACAATTATTTCCCCTTCCAAATGTATACAAGAAAGAATGTTGCATGATTTTAGCATCA
This sequence comes from Swietenia macrophylla, assembly GCA_032401905.1. Lineage (NCBI taxonomy): Eukaryota > Viridiplantae > Streptophyta > Magnoliopsida > Sapindales > Meliaceae > Swietenia > Swietenia macrophylla. Next base: position 2,377,941 of record CP135571.1, on the reverse strand, counting down.
TATTCGGCAAAGAAGAATCGTTATCGTCCTCAAGTCGTCGATTAATTATCATTCTTCAATGTCGATGAGATTAATTAATTAATTAGCATCTAATAACTCATTAGACATCCTCGATGACATGGTCAACATCTATTCGAATGTTTTGATGCACCTCAATCTTGTGATAAAACAAATCTGGAAGCTTTCTAAAGCTCTAATAAAATCAAGCACAACCCGTGGGCACTCCGAAAAACCTTCACAACTGAGCTCCAAGGCAATAAGATTGTGTTATGGTAGTACTTATAAAAATAATGTCCATTTTTTAAAAGTAATATCGTTTTTAATAATAAAGAAGGCTTGTATTAAATTAATTTTTTATAATTTTATTTAATAAAAAAAATATAATTAACATCATTATATTTTTTTTTTCAAAATCACTTCTATCTAATTAATTTATTTACATTTTTATATATGTAAAATTTTTTAATTTTATTATTTTATTTATTTGGTATACTATTTTTTAAAAAATTAGAATTCTCTCTCAATTTTTTTATTAATTTTTAATAAAATAATAACATACAACGTAATTAATAATAAACCGTTTAAATTATTTTTAAATAAAATTTATAAATTAATTTTATATTTTATAATATAAATTAAAATTTTAAGATATAATTTAAATCATCTCTTATTAATTATATCATGTATTAATATGTACTTCAAAAATAAAAATATAATTTAAATTATCTATTATTAATACAACTTTAAAAAGCACGTATTAATACAACTTTAAAAAGCAAAGAGAGGATCATAATCCTTAGCCAACCACCTCAACTTCATTCATAAACAGTAAATATATTTATACTATTTAAATTTATTTTCAAATGTTAAAAATAAATAAGTATAAATAGTCATGATTAGAAACTGGAAATTTATTCGGATGCAGATAAAAATCATTTCTCACCTTCCACCCATGTACGTGAAAGAACAACTATTTTCATTATTTACTATTAGATTTGCTTCTATAATTGTAGTTATACTGCCTTTATTTATTCCTTGATTATCCAACGTGTTACCAGAACTACCATCATTGTAGTTGTATGGCAAACACATGCTGGGCATAGTGTAGCTAATTCCCCGGGTGGGCAGTTAATTTCAAATTTAGATAGGCAACATGAGAAATCGCTTTGGAATCATCTCATCGCATGAATATTTACCCGACAGTAACTACAAGATGCTTAAATGTTTTAAGTACAGTTTAGCAGTTTGGGTGAATAACCAAAGAGAAATGGATTCCAGTCTCCGTTAATGACGCAATAACATACATGGTTCAGTACTGTTAACAGTAACTGGGAACTTTAATGGACGCAGGGAATTGAGACGAACCCAAGGAAAAGCAAAACTTGGCTCAGGAAAATGAAAAACAGATGCCGCCTTCTCCTCTTCGAGACTAAATCTCTTTCTTTTCATATCAATCTTTCATTTTTCTTCTACATGTATCATGATTGTGTCATCTCCGGTACAAAAGTCTATTAATCAAGTCCCACAGATTAGTTACAGCAGTTATATTGATCAATCAAGTCTGAAATAGTAGTTTCAATGTTGGCAACCGGATGCAAAGTCACACCTCAACATCGAATACAGTTTCAATTGCTGACATTCATGGCAGTTACTGAAACAAAGGTTAAATTGTTCTTTAAACACACATTTGTCTTAGATGCAAGAGCGCGCGCGCACACTCTAAAATGAATCTGTAAGAGATAAGACTTGTACCAGTTTTGTAGACTAGGAATTGACTTTTAAATACGATTCACTATAGCATACTTTTGTGGTGCATGTTCAAAGAACTTGAATATGATGACGACTACTTGACACTTGTCTGTATTTCTCCATTGATCTATCCACCATCTTCGAAATTAATTGTCTTTGGATCAACCACCTTTGACCAAAATTAGAGTACAAAAGAGACAAATTGAAGTCCCTACCTAAAAACCCCGTTACAATTTGTCCAACTAATGCAACTATTTGATATTGAATGGGTATTACACGTCCAACTTGGAACACTCTACAAGGATAGTGACAGCAGCCTTCAGAATACATCCTTCTTAGTAAAGAAGTTGCACTAGAGTCACAGGAAAGTACTTAATATTCAGAATTGACACAACAAAAAAATAATAATGATTAAAAAAACTCGCTATCAAATGGACGAAGATGCAATACGAAAGAGATCGAATTCAAGCTAAAGACTGAAATTACCTTCTTTTTCTAACCCATGAACATGCTGAATAACCCGTCAGAAAATGACATGGATGCACATGCATTGATGGAAATTACAACATAAGATTTATATTGTCAAAGGGCCGGCAACTCTTCATGCACATAACAATAGTTCCCACATGCAATTGCAATCACAAAATTGCTCTAAGTCAATTAATTTGTTATAACTCAGCAACAATAACTTGACCATGGGGAAATGTGTAAATTTGAGCATACAAGGCAAAAATCATAGCTGTGAGTTGTTGAACAGATCTCGGTTTGATAATTAACAATAAGACCAGTAAATAAATCTAAAACTATTGAACTATCACTTAACCGAAAAGTTTTCCAATAATTAATACTTAATTTTTGGTATTCGGAGAATTCAAACACAAAAACGTGAGGTCAAGCCAACACGTTTTTTTAGGTAAACTAGTAATTCAACAACTAAACAAACTAGGTAACTTTAATCCTATTTTAATTAATTTGCTTATCATTTTGCCCTTTATCCAAGCCGTAATGCCTACATATGTGAAGTAGAAAAGTCTCTCAACAAGTAATTGCACCAAGTGTTAATCATTTAACCCTAAGAGCATACTGTACTAGGGACAGACCAAGAATATTACCACTTCATTAGAAACTATCGTGAAGTGGAAGATGCTAGATCTTACGGTATACGTCATACCTACATCTAAATGGCAAAGTATCAATTATCAATTTCTGGATGGGAATGTCACTTCACGTTGAGATATTAATGCCACAAACCCTAAAAGACGACCCGACATGTCAAAAGTCTCCCATTCAACTTGCAGAGCGAGAAATCTAGCTGGGAATCATGTCCTTGTCTACCACAATTCATGATGCACATGCATGCACTTCAATTATCCACTTGGAGTGAAACGACCCATTTTCAGGAAATTTGAGTCGAATCAACCCCACCATCTCTTCCTCTCTCCCTCTTATTAATCTCCTTGTGCTAATGCAATTAAAGATCATTCTACAGATCAAAGTTCAATTTCCTTATAAAAATTCTTTTAAGTTCGATTTCCATTGAAAATATTATGTGCATTAAAGCAAGTAAAAATTGATATGCTTACCATAAAAGGAGAGTTTTCATTGATTCCTCCACAGATTTCAGGGGCGCCAACTCCATTTTTTCTTGAGAAAGCTTGTTTTCCTACATCATCAAAAACTGCTACATTCTTTCAAATAGAGTTTGACTAGAGAGAACTAAAAACAAAGACAATCCACATGTTCCAAAACATGGCAAAACCTAACTAATTAAACATATAGAGGTGGCTTGATCAAGATTCACAAAGATCAAAAGAAAACTACCTTCCCTGCTATGCTTACATTAAATTATCAGTACATTTTTGAACAAAAACAGTCAGCAAAATACACCCACCAGGCAAAAACTCACTTCCTTTCTTCCCTAGTTGATTCTCTTCCCATCTCGCTTCGTTAGTTGAATGGAGGCGGACGAGGCAGCGGACCCCAAAATACATCGTGAGGCATTTGTCCATTTGGCAGCAAATTAGGAGGCAAATTGTATATAGGCATAGGCATTGTTGTTGAACCACCTTGCTCACCACTCTGAGACTGACCGCCGCCGCCACTACTGCTGCCATTTCCTTGCTGCAGAAAATTCTGCGGCTGTCCCATTTCTCCTTCATCTTCAATCGGCAACCTCTCGTATGTAGCATTAGTAAATGTAGCTGCTATCACCATCACTGGCCCTGACGCCATTAGAGCCCCCATAACGGTCCCCCCCACCACCTGACCCTGCCCGCCTGCTAAGTATACAGTTAAGCCCGTGGCTCCTGGCGGTGACGGAGCAGGTAAAAAGGCACCAGATAATGACAGAATCTCGAATCTTCCATGTAGAGTGATTACTCCGCCCGGTGCTCCTGGTTGTCTAAGGGTGACGTTGTTTACAATCCCGCTTCCGCTTAAGATAGAAACACCTCGGTGGCGGCGCTGAGCGAAATTCGCTAGGCTCTCAACGATATCAGTGCCGCTTGTGATTTCAAGCACATGGCTACGAAGAGAGTTAGGACTTTCTTTGGTGATGACAATGGGGGTTTTGGGTTTGTTCTTTGAACCGGGTGGCCGTCCCCTGGGACGACGAGAGCTTGAGGCAGACCCCGGTTCGACGATATCAAGGGCCAAGGCTTGGTCTTCAGATTCTTGATTGTTGTTGTTATCTCTGCTGTCTTCTTGATCTTCTTGATGTTGGTTAGGGCTATTAGCAGCGTTACTTGTGTTTGTATTATTGGTGTTTGTTGCAGCGTTGTTGTTGCCCATTAACTCTTGATCTCTTCTGGGACCAGGACGGGTTAGACCGGTGTAGTCTTCTTCCGTGTTTCTCAAGTGAAGAGTTGGAGATGACATTGGATCAACACCTCTCATTGCCACATTTCCAGCCCACCAGCGATTAGCCATGTTTAGTTCGTGAGAATCAAAGTGGAGAGAAATTGAAGAAGCGAGAAAATTAGTTCTCCTTGATAGCTACTCTCGTTGTTCTAGCAGTTATCTATTTTTTCTTTTCGGCAGCCTTTGTTGAATACCGAGTTGATGAAAAGCACCGATCAGTGACGAAGTTGGACAAAATCTCTTGCCCTTCTTTTCCCTCTTTGTTCTTTGTTTTTTCCTGCGGTTAGATTCAGAGATCTCTGATGCAAGAAACCCAAATCCAACAGATACCATACAAAACCTTATCCCCTTCCTTCCTTTCTCATCCCGAGAAAATCAACCACACTCATCTGGCCATGTTGCATGAATCAGACATTAGAGATATGGGTTCCTCTTGTTCTGCATGAAAACCCTAACCATTAGCCTCCAAATTGCTAAAATCAGATCCAACAAACCCCTATCCAAATTACCAACGCTAAACCCACTTCTCAAACCCCCCAAAATTCAAAGATCTAAACCCATAAAGGGCCTATACAAAACCACAGAAGAACCAACGTTACTCCAGTTACAATATGGCTCATACACGCAAACCCATTCACACACTCACGAACCACAACTACGTGAATACATGAATACTATGAAAGTTTTAAAGAAAAATTTGTGGCCAGGAAGGGACGAGACCTTGTACCTCTTAGGAAAAAGTATATCAGCTGCTCATGTTAAGACTATAGGTACGGCAAAGCTTGGCTGTTCAAGGATTTTTCCTTCTCTGAGGGTCCTCTAGTTCAGTCTTCTGATAGCTGCTACTTTACCTGTTCTGTGGTGTTTCCTGTTGGCGTACGTCAAAAGAATTAAAGCCCTTCACTGGCGTACGATTAGGATTCGCGCGTCCCTCTAAATAAGTAAACCGGTTTTGCAGAGTCTGGTTTTCCTGTTTCCCTGGTTTTACTGTCTTGTGACGAACAATGTTTTCATCCCCCAAGTTGTATAAAAAGGCATTATTACTCTACAAGACGGACTTAGATAAGACCGAGTAAATGCGCCAATAGAATCACATTTAATAATCATAAAAGCCTCATCCAATTTACACAATTTCAGAACTGTCTTGTATTTACTACGTGTTTGTTAAATGGTTGGTAAATTCACAGCAATTTGATAAGAAAGTGGACTAAATTTCTCAATCTTGAATGGAGCGGAATGGAGCGGGGGTAACGTGCGCATGAGAGAGAGAAAGAAAGAGAGAGAGAGAGAGAGAGTGGGCAATGAAAACACGTCACTGTCTTCAAGTCCCGACAATGGATCGGATGTCAAGGTATGTAACATGTCACCACCTTCAAAAACCGAGCCGCACCGTCCCACTACCTCCATTTCTCTGAGTTAGCTAATTAAGGAAGCTATCCTAGCATTGCTTTCTCTTCCCATGCTGCTTTCTAAAACGTTCTATTTTCGGTGGCCCAGTATCTCTATCGACTTAACGAATAGAAGCTTTTGTGTTACCGAAGCCACCGAATTATCTTAGCTACGTGTTGCTGTTGTTGTTACCTCTGTTGTTTTAGCCCTAGCTAGGGCTTCTGGGACCGTGACATTTAGCTCTCTTTACGACTCTTTCTGGCCGCGATGGAAAGAACCAGTACTTCCAGTAATCTTTTAACTAGATAATCATTGTACAGTTTCTATCCCTCATCAAGTACAGTACACAGATTCCACTCTCTCTGACTCCAAATAATTCAAGAAAAGTATTGTATGCTTTACCCTTAACTTTATCTAAACGATACCATACGGTTGGATACCAACACGTCTTTAAATCATCAACAGGGGTATTTTTACAAATTTTCGTTAAAATTTAATGAAATAACGCCACAAATATAATCATCCTCCTCCCAAACAAAATATATAAAAACATTCTTTATCAATAAAATAAAAAAATATTATCGTATTATTATAATTAATATAATAAAATTATTAAATAAAATAAAATTATTTATTAATAAAAAATAAAAAAATTTAATAATTATTATTATAATAAAATTATATCACCCAAACTTTTTATATTTTGGAAGTGACATGAACCTAGTCTTACTTCGTTGGTATGCAAATCTAATTGCATGCACTTGCTTAGTTAATGACAATTGATTAATTGATAAATTTCATAATAATGCGGGATGAGAGGGGAATTTCATTAATTATTCTATTCAACTTAAACCTCCTTTTCTATTGCTTACAAAATATAACTAGCAGATTTAAGCCTTGATTTATTCCATTACTGTTAATAACAGGAGATTGTGCAAGATTAATCATTATTAATTATTTAATATATTAAACCACCCAATTGTCAATCATTCAAAATAATTCCTCCCTCTCCAAGTGAGTCCAATCCATTCACTGCGGCATAAGAAGCCTGGCCCAGGGTAAAATAAAAAAGCCCGTACTCCATGTCCACGTGTCGCAACATGTGCTTCAAGTATACAATAACAGGTCTGAGTAACCACACACAAGAAAAGAAAAGCCACAACATATCAGAATTTTCCGCTGCAAAATTTTGCCGAAGGAGAGCGTGAAAAAAATGGCGCTTTTCAACGTCTCATTGTCTTCCAAATTCCCACAAAAATGATCTCTTTCTTTCGTCAAATCCCTCCATTTCGCAAACCCACTTGTCTCCTTCTACCGCCAGTCTGCGCTCCGGGTTTCATTGCCCTTCCTCTCTATTTTCCACTCTTTAATAGTTGCACTCGCAGTGATCTCACTGTTGATTGATTTTGGCATGCCAATGCGGGCGTATATTGTTCATTGTTATGATCTTTTCGTTCTTTCACAACAGTTAATGAAGATACAATTAAAGTCTCAAGAGAATTTGTTCTTCTCTTTAAAAGAGTCAGTAGCTAAAACTAGTCTGCTTGCTCTTGTTTCTGCTTCTATGTTCTTTTTTGATCCTGCTCTGGCATTTAAGGTACAAATTAATCCAACGCCTTTCATCGTTTGAATCTTTTAATTGGGTTTGCAGTCTGCATTCTCGAACACTATTTTTTTTTTCCCGGTTCTATTGCATTCTATGACTTCGTTAAATTTTTGAATATCTTTTGCTTTTTTATGTTGAAATGGTGATGTGAATTTTGGAAGGGGGAGGTCCGTACGGATCCGAGGTGACAAGGAGCCAAGATCTCACAGGGAAGGTTTTAGTGCCAAGGCTCTGATCAAACAAGACTTCAAAACGGTCTTAATTAATATAATTTTCTTTATAATGGGTTTTTGTTTAACATAATTGTCATAATCGAGAAAAGAATTTGTTTTATCTGTTTCAGTCCATATTAAGACAAGCCAATTTCAAGGAAGCAAAGCTGCAAGGTGCTAGCTTCTCTGATGCTGATTTGACAGGTATTTTCCTTTTCTTTTCCCTAGTGACAAAATAAATTAGATTAATTACTTCAAATTGCCAAAAACAGAAGTTATTGAGCTTTGATATTTTGTGGTTAACTATCTTTTCCCGTACTTAAATTTTATTTGTATCATTGATGAGTCCTTGTAAATGCTGTCAAAAGTAAGAATTCTTTAACCCTCTTCAAGCTGTGTTCCAATAGCCTTGCAGCTTGTTCTGGTCCGTCTTGGAAGAACTTTACAAAACGAAATGTACGAAAATGCATATCGTGTCAATGCATAATTGTTTCAATGGTACAATAGATTTAGTTTGGTATTACATTCTTTCACCGGTCGAAATTGTTTAGTAAATACAGCTCAGCAACTTTTGCCCTTTTTCCCATAGTCAAGGCAAAACCACTGTTAAATGGAGGGAAAAGAAAGGGGCAGCCTGCTTGTACAACTTGAGTACTAAATTAGCATATGATGGAGGTATCAAGGGGTTTACCTTGTGTAGGCTATAAATCATTGGCTTAAAACAAACAACACTATAAGTTCTCCACACGAGGGTTATAGCATATGTTCATCTAATTCATTCATTGTCATTTGCTTTCTTTTCCTTTATCAGGGGCTGATCTTCTGGATGTCGATCTCATACGTGTAGACCTTTCTTTGGCAAATTTCATCAATTGTTCAATGTGCAATTCATTTTAGGAAAGCCATAGATTTTTCAACGACTGGTATCTCGTTTGACATGAATTATATTAGTTAGCTGCAGTTTCCCCAATTTCTATGTGATTAACACGCAGATGCTATCACCAACAAGTACTTTTGTCCGTTTGCTCACAGCCAATATTTTTAATCAACAAAATGGTCTTAGATATAGGATGGTTTGCATCCCTCCTATGCCTATTTCTGGTCACTGCAGTGTCCTCTGTGTGATGCTTAGGAGTTTACGAGACAGGGACCGGTCTGCAGATAACCTTTCTAGTGTTAGTTATTTTAAGCTTAAACCTGCAATACCCTTTTGTCAATTTTGATCATTAGTAATGCCAACATAATATTTTAGATATTTGTTTGAGGTTGTAATGTTTGTACTACTAATTTCGGCAGGCAAACTTGAGTAATGCTAACTTGGAAAGGTTCACTTGCTACCGGCAACACATCTTTCAGTTGTCAAACATAATTGGTGCTGGTATGCAGAATAGGACTTTGTAATTTATTTCTTTTGGTAACCAAAGTCTTTGGTCTAAGGTCAAGACTGCAAATAGCTCATTTTTCTTCATACAAATTATTTTTTGAAACTTGTTAAACCTTGAGAATCCAACTCCGTATTCATATTCATAAAATGCATGATCCACAATCCTCCTGTACATTTTATGTGTTCTCAGTTCTCAAATATCGTTATAGGCTTTTTCAGTAATATTCTGGAGGATGGCTTTAATTTACTCAACATAGTAGCTCTCTTTCTTTGTTTGAAAATTGTCTTTAATGTGGCTACTGAAAGCTATTCAGATTATTATGTTTCTCTTGAACACCTACCATTCCTATGTGTTTGATAACTTAAATATGAGCTCTGTCGATTCAAGCTATAGTTTTTTGCCCTTGAGAGATCATCAATGGGAATATCTCTGCACAATTGCGGATGGGTAAGATGAATTTTGCAACACTGTTTTTCTTCTGATATACATTATTTATTTGTAATCATGGCAAAGGTTTCTCGTTAGGGTAAAGCCAACCACCGGGAAATGCAACATGCGACGCATTGCTTTGCCAGTTGAATTTCATTTCCCAAATACATCATTGTCTGGTAAAAGAGAAGGCCAACTGCATTGACAACTCTGCAACAGCAGCAATTTTCCATTTGGATCGAGTTCCACAGTTAATTTGTTCCAACAATTGGATCATAACCAATTATTAGTTAAACAATGTATGTTGTACGATGGGATTATATATTAGATTATTATGGTTGGATGCAACATATGATCATACATCTGTTGATGGTTAGTTATCTTTCGACAAACCCCGCAGCCTTTCTGCAGCCCAGTATCCAGAATTTCCTGTGTAAAGCAAGCAGTCTCAACTCTCATCTCCATTTGTTATTTTCTGCCCCACAAATGTAACATAAAGCTGAAGACTGACACATGAAACGACAAACTCAGACCATTGCGTAACGTGCATAGTGTTAGCATGAATTGTATGTCAATAATATCGAGAATAATAGTATTATAAAATATGTGTATTTCCTAAAACCTACAGAAAATGCACTATGAGTAATTACATTAGCAGAAATATAACATAGTTAACGGAGCAACCTACCCCTAGAACGGCCGTTACCTCTTTGGCTCTACGTTTTCTAATCCTAATTTGCATGGTGCCATCCCTTATGCTTTGACCATCCATAATTTCACAGCACTGTCTCCGTGTTGCCTGATCATAAAATCACATGCATCTATTAAGTGGGTGTACACATATCAAATACATTAGACGAAATCATTTATTATACAAATTTTAAAAATAATAATAAGGAAAGAAAAATACTAACCTTCTGCCAATACCCTGAGTCCATCTTCAACGAAGAGACAACAGTGGTCTCCACAGCCGAGGCCTTGGCATTATCTCCCGTGTTACAGCCCTTCCCAAACTTGGGCAGGGATCTAGTGTAAATGGTCCGGCTTCCGGTCATGCCCACATTGTCAGCCCGGTCCAGGAAATAAACGACAACGACCGGGTGTTAACACGGATCAGGACTAATGGGTCGGGTATTGAAGACAAATCGATCCAGTTCCGCCATGTCTTGAATGTTTGCAATGGCATGCCCAAGTTGTTTGCGGATAGCAAAAAGGGGCATATTTGAATGGTGTGGCCCCATGAGATGGAAACGGGCCATTTTTGCCTGGGGTCGTAGCACAAGCTTTGTTGTAGGATCCGATTGGGGTCGGTAAGCAGAGACAAGGGTCTCCAAGGAGTCCATTTGGGTCCGGTTGGGAAACAAGGAGTCCAACTTATCGATATGATTAAGTGATACAAATGGCGCAACAGGATCGGCTGCCTAAAGACCATATGGGTTCGATTTAATGTTAAACATAATAAATAAATAAACAATAATGTTCCATTTAAATATTTAAGTCGTCCATCCTAAGGCATCATAGATTAGATGGCAGAGATTGAGAGCCATATGCAATCATAATTGTTACAACTTACATGTCAGGAACATTTTTACCTTTTAGTTGCCATGTATGGTAAGGAAATCATGGTTGCAATTTATTTCCCTCCGCCAATCAATTATCAATCACTGTTCCCTTACCCTGCTACCAAAACGCCGTCCAGTTTTAACGAACAAAATTATGTGGTTTCCGAGAAAGGAGAGTGAAGGACCCTGGAATCCCCTGTGGCCTGTACTAATCAAGCTAGGTCTGGCTCTGCGACGTAGCAGAATAAGATGACAAAACAGTACTTATATATTTAGGGCAAAAACCAGCTGGAAAAATGTTATTATGTCCGTCCATGCATGCTGTTCGTAACGTGGATGTAGTTATGTTATGTCCGGACGCTTAGTTAGCTGCTTTGCTGGTAGCATTTTCTTGGATGATCACATCGACAAAAAAAATTTGACCCAGGCCCAGCAGACCCAGGTCATCGATTACATCACCGACGTGAAACCGCACATTCCAAAATAATTAAAAAAGAAAAAAGTCTATACGTGGCACGAACTCCCAACGCCACCAAATCTGCTGTTGAAATTCCGATGATTGGTTGAAACCGTTGACCACTTTAACTCTAATAATCTGCCACGTATTAAAACAACAAGGCAGTAAAATTAAAACATCTTACCTCGTGCAACCCGCGTTCTCTTGTTAAAGACACGCCGATCTCGCTAATGCAAGCCCATACCCTCTGATCAGAGCCGTAGAAATAATAGTAACTTTCAGGACAACCGTCCAATTCGTTTACCAGCCTGTCCGCCATGGGATAGCTGGCCGCGAATCCTCCACCGCCAAACACCATGTCGTACGCATGAACCACGTCTTGTTCAACGCTCTCGCTGTTAGAACCAATTTACCACATCTGATTATCATCATACCTTGCCAACACCGAAACTAAGTTGTCGGTGAAAAACACCGTATCATCATCTCCCATGACAAACCACCGTACGTTAGGCAAGTTCAGTTGGAAGCTGTCCCAGATAATTCGGGCGATCCGAACTGCCGACCTGGAGCTCGAATAACTGAAGCGTGTCCGACCGGGGTCTGAAACTCTACACGGTATCATATTTTCAGTTTTGCGACTGATCACACTGTTGTTAGCTTCTACGGGTTTCTCGTCCAGCCAGACAAAACGGCGTGTCTTGATTGGTTTCCACCATAGGTTGGTACAACGGATCCGGTCGTGCCACGTGGCGGCGGAGCCGCTGATGCCAAGCAAAATTTGGGAGATGTCGGTGGGCTCTGGGTCGGGTAGGGATTCGGATTTCTATTTGGGTAAGTAGAAACGGGTACTCTGGTTCTGAGTCGAGAATGCCAAGTACAGAACGAAAGAAATTGAAAGGATTAAGCAAACGATAAGAGGAATTCTCGCAAGAAGTACGAGAATATCGCACGGCTTGTAAGGAAAGACCAAATCCTTAGTTGATTTTATAGGGTCCTTATTCGGGAAATCAGCTCGAACTCGACTCATCTTCAACGGATAAAACAAGAAAATTTCAAACCGAGAATTATCCTAATTTGTCAACTAACCCACCGGCTGAGTTTTTTTCATTTACACCCCTGGTTTCTCCGCAGTCTTCTCCTTGATCAACCTCCTTGAGCAATACCGATTCACAAAACCACCTCTACTCGCCAGAAAACTTTTCATCTACGTCCAAAAACAAAACTTTGAGCCACAGCACGCAAGCTTCCACCCCTCTGTTGCAGCTGATAAATGATGATCCACCCAGAAATATAAGAACCCCACAAAGAAACTCCATTAGTTGAATACAATACTTCTGTGACAGCAGAAAAGCTATTCACTCAAGCCGATAAGAGTGTGAAACAGTTATTTTAAAGAGAGGTCTGGATTTGTGTTTTTGGTTTTAGCTGAGATTTGATAACGAGTTTCTTAATCTAAGGTTTCGGCGGGTTAAGTCAGGAGAAATATCCTCGGCCATCAGTTTGGCATCAAACAAGAGTGTGTGCTGTGTCAATCTAACGCGGTGTCAACTATGAACCGAGTTTAACGTACGGCCGCACGCGGTTTGAAGACAGTGCTATTGTGACTGATGCAAGATAATTATAATTTTATCAAGAAAACCATGCGTGTTTTCTCATGTCGTTTTACGTTGATAAGGGGAGCGTTTTAATTGGATGTCTCGCTTGGATTGTCAAATCCGAACAAACCAAATGTTGCCACCTGTGCTTGGTGAACCATAATACTCATTCACCCCCTCTTAATCTGTAATTCAATTGGCAAAGGCAGTAATATGACTATGAATTTAAATAAATGTTATTTTATATGATTAATAAAGAATGGTCTCAGCCATTGCCCAATATTTTAAAATGTGAAAGTGTTCTTAAGGGTGATTGCCTAATTGCCAGGCTACTGGTGGCTAAAAATTCATATACAATTTTTAAAACTTGTAATATTATTATAATATTATCGTGTTAATTTTTTAATTATTTATTATTTTTTTAATCTGAAAATTTATTTTTTTATTTTAATTATAAAAAAATAATAACATTAAATTAAAGGATGTAACAAGACTTATTTAATCATATAAATTTATTTTTTTAAATTCAGTGAAATTAATGCAATCTAGTGGCTGTGGGCCAGGCATTTTTTAATATCTTGCCTTGCGAATGCATGCGAGGCTTCTCCTACGGTAATACCACCACGGGGAAGATCTCCAAGTTGAACGTGTTGGAGAACAGGCTTCCATCGGTTGTTTTGAAAGAACACGGAAGCCGGTGACTTGTGGTTCGCGTTCTTTCGAAATGGTTGTACTGTGAAAGCTTTCTTCTTTGACCAAGGCATTAAATTAGAAACGATAACGAGGATTAGCTATGGCATCAGATCTGCAGGCTCCGTTGTATTTCAAAAAAAATACATATAGTTGTAAAATTTAAAATAACATTTATAAAATTAAAAGTAAATAAACATATTCAAATATATAAAATAAAAAATAAATAGTATTTAAAATGTAAATAAAAAATTAAAATAATTTTTAAATAACTTAAAAAAATATATACAACGAATACTCATGGGCGTGAACAAACCCAGGAAGATCACGTGATAAATTGCTAACATGACATACAGAAAAATGGACACCACGCACTCACACATGAATTAACTTCAAATGTTGGTTCAGCACTATTTAATGGGCCAAGGTCAGAACTAATGGGCCCACTTTTACATTAATAATTGGGCCGGATTGGTTTACTGGCCCATTTATACGAATCACATTCGTCGACTCAATGTCTTAGGCGGCAGAGATATTTAATTAAATGAAAATAGGGTCCTCCTCCATTATTAGTTCACAAGAGTGCAATTAAGACGTTAAATTTAGTTTAAGTGTCCATATATTTTGTTGGTTTGCAATCAAGTCATTATTATGAATTGGGATGCTGTCTTTCAGATTCCCTCTAACACCAGTTGAGTATGAAGACATTTGAGATAGAGTATAACAACATAAAGACAATCTTAGCATCGTTGTTTTAAACAATATTTTTTTAAGTCTCAAGTAGTCAAACATCTTAATTAATTAAAGTATTAGTTAATTTTATCTCTTCTTTCTTATTGTTTAAGCTTTTGGAATTATGTAATATTGACTAAAATCAATGTAAAAAACAAAATTCCCATATGGGAAATATAGCTAGGCATTGTTAAGATAAGGAATCCTCCTCTAACAAGTTATATATAGACATTGCTAGACTAGAAGCACTAAAATTTAATGCACACTTAGTATATTCATTAACTTAGAGTATGTTTCTAATTACTTTATTTTGATTTACTTTAAAAAAAATAATTAAATAAAACAAATATGAAAATGATATTAGCTATTTAATCGAAAAATTTATGAATTACGATTAAAAGTCTTAATTTTAACACAAATTTATATAATATTAGATTAATTTTATTTAAATAGTTAAAATTATATTTTATAAATATATTAATTACAATACATTAATTATATATATTATATTTAATTTTAATTATAAAAAAATTTATTAATATAATAATTAAAATTTTAGTATAAATTAAAAAACTCTCTATTCTAATTCAAAATTTATGCATTTAAATTAATGTATTTATTTAAAAAGTGCATCTCTCGAATGTGAATAGTCAATAACTCAAAATCAAACAGGGTCTTAAAGTCATGGTGGGATCATCACAAGATGAGTGTCTTAATGATAATTCTACTTAAAAACATTGAAAATTGATTAATTACGACACTTTGAAGTTTCATACCAACCAGAAGTTGTACGTGTCCAAAAGAACCAAATCGATCTTTCAGTTTGAACGAGTTGAATGGAAAATTCTAGCTACTGGGTTCAATCAATCAATTTTGGCTCGTTCAAACTTGTACTTGGATGATAAATAAAATGATAATTATAATGATCAACATCATTTAATACGTCACTGTGTGAGTTGTCAGCTATCAGTTGTCCCATTTCTGAATTCTGATGAAATTAAATTTCATTTCATTTCGTAAAATACTTGTACATGCATTGAACACAAGTTTAGTTTGTGCATTTAATGTCATATTTGATTATTGGTACTTCTCGATAGGTTTAGAGTATTTAATAGATTTTTTTTTTAATTTTTTTATATTTAATATGTAATATAAATAATAATAAATAAAAAATTAGTAAAAATTTTAATCCATCTGGATGTAAATTTTTTAAACTAAAATCATAACAGAGAAGAGAAAGAGATGGAGTAAATGCTTCTCATTTGGCTAATTAAATTACAATTAACTCGTTTAATTGGCCATTATTAATCAGAATATTAATCAATTGACAAGAATCAAGAACCGAGAAAGCATTAGTTGAAGCAGACGGATGATCGAAGAAAGGACAATTGGTTTGATTAATATCCTCGCAGTTTGCTTGTGTCTTTTCTGATAATAGTCTTCCTGAATCGGGTCTCCTATTTTCCACATGCTACGTCACGTTGAAGATGAGATGAACACCATATCGTGATTATTTACATATAAGACCTCTGTGATGTAAGTTAACTAACCATGTATTTGTTTGTGAAGTGTAAACAATTAGGGACCCATTTGCTATTATTTGATTAATTTATGATAAGTTAATCATAGCCATTTGATCAAATTGTACGTATATATTTTGTAATGTATCGATCAATGACCGTTAGTTCTTTGATATCATGCATACGAATACGAGGGAGTTGCTTTAATGGGGCCTGAATGATCTATAGAAATTGCCAAAATTATACCATGAACATTGACTGTCTATCAAAACCCGAAGCTAGAAAACGTTGAAAGAGACAAAGGAGAGAGAGCAATCTGAACACACGCAAAAAGCTAGTGAGAAGACTTTTTCAGCTCACCTCTTTCTCTTCCTCATAGATTCTCTAGTAGCTTTCACGTATTCAATATCCATGAATATACAGCTGCTTCTGCTTCTGCTTCTGCTGCTGCTGCTGCTGCTGCTGCTCCTCCTCCTACATTACTTTTTCTTTCTTTATTAACCCTCTTCCTTTTCTACTTAACAGGTCATCTGATACATAGTTTCTCAAATCATCGATAGTGTCCTTTTGTTCTTCTTACGTTAGTTTGTTCTTTTTCTGCCAAGGTTAGCAGATATGGATCAGCATGCTCAGTATTGGATGTGGATGAAGAGGCAGAGAGAGATTTTAAAGTCGATGAACTCTTTTGATGACTCATGGGAAGAAAGAGCTTTTGCAGAAGATGCAGCTGGGACTCTTGGTGGATGTGTTTGGCCTCCTAGATCTTATTCTTGTAATTTTTGCAGACGAGAATTTAAGTCTGCTCAAGCCCTAGGTGGGCATATGAATGTCCACAGAAGGGATAGAGCTAGGCTTAAACAATCTCTCAGTCTCCATAGTGAAGTTCATCATCATCAAAATCATAACCGAAACTCTCTTAAATCATCAGAACCTAAATGCCCATCTGAGATTTTCACCTTAGATAGTAATCCTGACCATAATTCTAGCCCTAGGAATGCTGTAACATCGTCTCTTTCGAATTATAGGGTTTCAGCTTTATCCAATCAAGAGAATTTAAGTGAGAACACTTTGGTCTCTCCTTATTCTTCTTCTTCTTCTGTTCAAGAAAAGCAAAAGGTTTCATCTTGGTCAGGCTCTGTGGAGAAAACATTTCTCAGTATCTCAGATACAAAACCTAATCATCAACAAGAAATGAGTCCAGGAGAAGAAGGTTCTAAAATTTCTATATCCATAGGTTATGAAAATTATGTTGAAACCAACTTGTCTGTGGGACTGAATCCTGTCTTTTGCCGAGATCGACCAACTGGCACTTGTTCTGACGAGGCAATTAGCTGCAAAAGAACAAATACTAGTGCTGTTTCAACGCTGTCTTTCTTCCTATCAAATGATAAATATTGTCAGAAAAAGGAGAATCTGGATCTTGAACTCAGGCTCGGTAATCCGCCAAAGGTGAAGTAGTAGAGTCATCAACAGCAAGGGCATGAATGGACTCGCTTCTCTCTCTTAGAAGACTAGTGATTCGTGGTTAGTTTTATTTTCTTTGCTGTCATTCCTCTAATGTACCCTAAAACAGGCAAACGAAAGGCCTGAAATCTGAATACAATGAAAGAACTTTCCTAAGTACTGTCTTTCTTAATTTAATCTCCATGTTCCTTGCTCCGATGTTTTCAGTTTCTCAGTATTGAACGCACCAGAAACGAAGATGCATTTAAATGAATAATCGATAGAGACGATACAAAAAACTTCAGCAGTATGATAACTGAATTGGTGTACATTTCATTCAAAATTTCAACTAGTTCTTTCGATATTGATGTATAAGTGTCAATGGCTCAAAATCGTATATCATGCAAATGGCGAGTACTCTGGTAAATAAGTTTTAGTTATTTTGCCATTACGAAGGTATGGGAACAATAATAGAACTATTAATGGGGTTGCACGGTGTAAATATTTTGCCGAAACTATAAGAAACCGATCGAGCAATAAGATATACGAATAGATATTGAACAGAGTATACAATTTGTAAACTGGTGGTAGTACAGACATAAATCAAAGAGAGAAGAAGAACTGACAGTTAAGTCACTTCAAACAAAACTAAACAAGTGGCCATGATGACCCACGACCCTTGGCCAAATTTCAAAATTTCTTGTCATGTCACAGCATGTATTACCTTTTCTCTGTATCATTTACCTTCTGCTTAAAATCCGCTGTCCCACCCCACCCTTATATTTTCCTACCAGTTCTCTTGCTTTTCTCTGCAGTAATCTAAAATCTCCACCAACTCCATTCTACCAAATTGGATTCAATATAAGAAAAAATGATCAAATTAGTCCATATACTTTGTAGAAGTAACAAATAAGTCCATAGTTTTGCTACTTTGTCCTCCACCATCTCATTTTGTTTGTAAAAGTTCATAAATTTACACCCTTTTGTAATTACATCTATAATTTATTAAAAAATAAGAAAAGGAATAGAATGAGTTATTACAATAAAATAGTCTTAAATTAGTATTAATCAATAAAACTGTAAAATTTCTTGAATGCAATACAAGAGATTTATGTTTTTAATCCTAATTAATTATATAAGATTGATAACTTACTGGTTTAAAGAGTTAGGGATGAATTTGAGGACTTATTTGTCACCATAATGAACTATAGGGACCGATTTGATAATTACCTTTGAATGGTATATCTGCACACCGAAATAGTAAAATAATTTACTTCGGATCTGACAAAATCACATCATTGGCACTATTTACGCGTCCTTGGGCTGTTACTTTTGTTCCATAGTGTTAAATCTACTAGCTATTAAACCCTCAACGACCAACCCTAGTACCCTAAAAAACCATAAAAATGTTCAAAACCCTAGCTTAGCTAGACCCTGCTGTCTGGTTATAGTATTGGTACATGTACTACTCGATCCTAGCTCCACAGTAATTTCCAAATAGCCACCTGTTGATACCGACGGTTTCTCCATAAAACACGGCGAGTTCTCAGTGTTGTATTGCTGTTTTTTCAACGTTTCTTCATAAGGAAATTTGATGAAACATCGCCTTTTGACTTAAGGTTTTTAATTTCCTCAAGGGATCGAATTGAAAACTTAGACAAATATTGATGTGAAAGAAAGAATGCTTGCGTGGGTTCTTCATTTTCTACGTGGGTTCTTGGGTATCGAGATTGTCTATGCAAGGAAATTGAGGTTGGTTGCTTAGGGTTTCATGAAGTTCCTGGCTTGTGTAAAAGAGTTCTTAGTGGTTAAGTAGTCGGTTGGTTGGTTGGGCACGTTTTTCTGAGCCTGAGTCCAACACAGTAGGGATTTAAGTGCAGTAGTGGCTGCGATAGAGGGTGCACATGGGGCTAGCTATTTGATCTGTCTGTTTCTATGTTGCTTTCGTGCATTGATGGTAGGAATTCTGAGAGGGAATGATGCATTATTCTTTAAGTTTTTGTGGGTTTCTTTATCTAGTGTCTTGGGAAAATTTGGATATTGTTCATACATAGTACATGCCTTAACCTATATGGTTGATTGGTGAAAGTTGACAATAAATTGGTTGCTTAATGGGAAGTTCTCAAAAATATTTTGATGAAAATGACTGCAGAACAAAATTTTGAAAGAACATTGAATGATCGTTATCGGTGAGTGTTTTATTCGAGCCTGAAAAGAAAGGAAATTCTTGTTGGGACATCAAGCCCACCCAATAGGGCCAAGCATCAGGACCAAGTAATTCAACGTACTCATTGGGCTTTACATACCCCATGCAGAGAGTGATTAAAAACAGAAGAGGAAAACATTCCTGCAAAATTTGGCCCCTTTCTGTTGGAAGTTCAAATGAACGCCGGTTCTCATCCTCGGAAGGTTGCCACCCCATCGTCCTTTAAAGTCTAGATCATATTTTGACAAAAGTGATGGGTGGCTGGCTGGCTGGCTGGGATGACGGATATATCCGCCGGTTTTTTAAGAACCGCCTGAAATACATCTGGATATTTGTTGGAAAGACGTTGTTGCATGGATAGCGAAGGAGAGTTAATTAATGAAAATGAGTTGTGGTATCTAAGCATTTGATATTAGTGTAAAGAGAGAGTGAATTGCTCTTGTTTTAAATGGGCCGCAAAAGAGTATTAAAATATAAGTAAATTAGGAACAAATATTCAAAAAAAAAAATAGGGACCAAACAAAATCAGGACTTGTATTAGAGCTTGGTGTCAAAATTTAATATTGTTTAGTCATGAGTCAAAGCCTAACTGCATGAAAGTTAAAATAGGAGTAAAAATTGGCTGGAAGTTATTAAAGTAAAGACTTGGCTACAACTATATGAGTAGGCAACAAATGGAGGAGTTGTATCAACCTGCGTGTGACGAAGGGGAACTGATTTTAAGGCCGAGAGAGAGAGAGAGAGTAGTGAAGAATCATGGCAAATGCAGAGAGCAGTTTCAAAGAATCAAAATGGTTACTCAAGGGAATGACAGCCCTTGTCATCGGGGGCACTCGTGGAATTGGGTTTTTCTCTTTCTTTCTTTGAATCCTTTCCTCACCTGCACCCCCCATCCTTTTTCATCTAGAAGAAGTATCTCATTGAATTAAACAAAGCCCTTTTGGCTAAATGGTTTTTCGGTTTGTTTTTGATGTGTGTTAGGCATGCGACGGTGGAGGAACTAGCTGGGTTAGGTGCTGTTGTACACACATGTTCGAGAAACGAAGCCGAGCTCAACAAGTGCTTGAACGAATGGCAAAACAAAGGTTTTGTAGTTTCCGGGTCAGTTTCTGATGCTACATCAAGTTCCCAGAGAGAGAAGCTTATAGAGGAAGTGGGTTCCATTTTCAATGGCAAACTCAACATACTCGTAAGTACTTGCATTTAAATACTTGAAGGACGATTTTCAAGCTCCATAGTGATGATTTTGTACGGTTCCATTTGAGGGCTATCCATTTAAAAGTGTAGCTTTCCAGAGGATTGAAGCTTTGATTTTACTTAAGAGGGAATTTTCATGATTTCTTTGTTTGTTAATATTAGGTAAACAATGTTGGGACAACTATCATCAAGCCAACTATTGAATACTCTTTTGAAGAATATTCAAAAGTAATGACTACCAACTTTGAATCTGCATACCATACGTGCCAACTTGCATATCCTCTTCTAAAAGCGTCTGGAAATGGAAGCATCGTGTTCATTTCCTCTGTAGCTGGCCTTCTGCATGTAAGTGGTGGATCGGTTTATGCATCAACCAAAGGCAAGTTATTGCTCTAAAATCTTGTCTGGTAATGTTAATTTGGCATAAGCATACATCATCAATGATGAGAGGAAATGTTAGAAAGGCTTATTATGTTTGCTACTTGAAATTTTCAGGTGCAATGCACCAACTTGCAAAAGGTCTGGCTTGTGAGTGGGCAAATGACAATATCAGGTCTAATTGTGTTGCACCATGGTATATCAAAACGCCGCTTGTAGAACGTGTAATACTCTCTATTCCATTTCCTTCTTCTTCTAAATATTTTTGGGGGAGTGCATTGATTGCATTGCCATTCGATGGCTTGACGAAACTTTTATACTGACATTACTGGCTGCTCTTGGATGCAGGCGATTAGCAACAAAGAACTTGTGGAAAAGATAGTGTCTCGAACTCCTCTTCAACGTATTGGAGAACCTGAGGAAGTGTCATCTCTGGTGGCATTCCTTTGCCTGCCTGCAGCTTCTTACATCACTGGACAGATTATTGCTGTCGACGGTGGATTTACTGTGAATGGTTTTAACCCTGGGATTAGTCAAGAATTATAAACTCTCGATGAAATACAGAACATCCTCGTGATTTGCAACTTGCTTCTGAAATAAAAAGATCCCGGCCAATAATCCCATTGTTGTTGTAGTACCCAGCATGAAGTTATATTGATCATGCCCAGATAAATTATTATGTAAATTCTATTTTGCTGCTACTGCTACGTTGAGATGTACTTGAATTTGAGTGATGGATTAATGTGCAATTGCTGAAGCACCCCCCTCACTTTGCAATAATTTCCTCTTTGTGAATTTTAAAAAATTTATTGTACCATTTTACCATCACTTGAAATGAGAAGAGATTAGGACATCAAGCCCATCAACCAACAGGATCAAAAGCAAGGCCCAGTTCGTCCCAGGGCTGCAACATATGTAAGGGGCTCGCATGATCCCGCCACTCGTCTGTTAGCGGAGTCGAAGGGCCGGCCCCAAAACAGAACGTTAATTGAATATTTAAAAACAAAATATTTGCTGCAACAATTTGGCGCCTTTCTGTGGAGCTTTAGATTAGACAAGACCTGATGACGTGAGATCGCCTTAATCGTTTAAGGTCTAGGTAATATTGGGTCTAATTTGATAAGAACTAGTTATTTAACGTAGGTGGTTAAAAATTGATGTGATTTTGTTACGATGAGTTTGATTAATCCATAGGTGATGGCGGAACACGGTGGCGGGGATACCGGATCTGCCGGGTTTTTAAGAAGCACCGCTAGTGCTTCCATTCCGTATGAAAGACGGCGGGTATGGATAGTATTTGCCAGCGTTAGCGACTTTGCTGTAGAGAGAACTTGCCGGTGCCGAAGGTGGGAGCTGATTGGCCAATAAGACGTTCGAGGGATAATTTTGTATTTTCAGTTCATACGGGATAGAATTGTCAAACGTGTATGGTTAGGGTTAACATTGACCGTACCTGGTGTTGACACTAAAATCGTTAAAATTCCCTCGCCGCCAGCTAGAGACAGATAAGAGGGAAGAATCATGGCAAATGCAGAGAGCAGTTTCAAAGCCTCCAGATGGTCACTCAAGGGAATGACCGCTCTTGTCACCGGTGGCACTCGTGGAATTGGGTTTTCTTTCACTTTCTTTCTTTTCTTGCTCAACCTATTTCCTTTAAAAAAAAAAAAAAAGAGAGAAATATCTCATTGAATTAAAAGGGTTTTTTGGCTTGATTTTGTGATGTGTTTAGGCATGCAACGGTGGAGGAGCTAGCTGGTTTAGGTGCTGTTGTACACACTTGTTCGAGAAACGAGGCTGAGCTCAATAAGTGCCTGAAACAATGGCAAAGTAGAGGTTTTGTGGTTACTGGGTCAGTTTGTGATGTAACATCCCGTCCCCAGAGAGAGAAGCTGATGGAGGAAGTGGATTCCGTATTCATTGGAAAACTCAACATACTAGTAAGTATTTGGATTAAAATGTTATTTTGACAGACTAATAAGTATTTGCCTAAATGATTGTTTACGGGACTTTATATGTTTTTTCATTGACGATTCCATTAGTTTGCTGAATCTTTTTTTTAACCTTCATGTTAATGTGGTGTAAGAGATTGTTGGCTTCACTCTGTTCTTTGGTCGGTGATTATCCTGATTGTGCCTTCATTTTGTTGGGTATGTGTCATGGCTTGTGTTAGCTCTGAGTTAAATCGGATATTTTAGTGGTGACCTGTTTTGATTTACAGAGGCTACTCTACGATTGATGCACAAAAATTTGAACTTTTAGGACCTTTGGAATTTCAATAGGTAGCAGAGCCATGAACAACTATTTTCAAACTCTCTTCCTTTATTTCCAATTGAGGCTTTCTCATTTAGTTGTGCGTTGGCACCTTTTAAAGCTGGCATTTCTGTCTATTGATAAATGATACCCATTATGGAAACCCTTTCTCTGTGACTACAATGGCATTCATGATAAAACCAAATAACAGTTAGGTGCTAGGATTTGCTTTCCTCAAAAATTTCATTCGAAAACTTTTTTATTGTTTAATCATATTGCATTGATTGGCAATCCAGTTGATTGTGGGCCGTGCAGCTGTTTCTTATACATAGAATTTGTAAGCATGTATTGATGTTGTCTGATCAAGCATACAGGTATAGTTTGTGTTGGGATTGACGGTCACATATTTGTAATTTACTGAATAACTTTCAAAATCTTAGTGGGTAAGTATAATTTTGATTTGGCCAGCATTTGTATGGTTTCGACAAAGCCATATAAATGTATAGAAAATTAGTTTTAGGAGCTTATGTGTTACTTGTTACATGGGCGTTTCTGGATTTCACTACTTTGAAACATTTAACTGAGTCTTCACGCAAGTGATGAAACTATCAATTGCAGGGCTTGGGAGGAGGCTAGGACTGTACTTGACTAGCAATGTCAATTTGCTTGATGCTAAGTTTTTGCTAAATGTTTCATTGTCGGAATAAACTCATGTCTACTTAGGGGAGTAATAATATTGCAATAATGGTCAAACCAATCTTGATATGAAACATGTTGCAATGTGATTTTCTAATGCTTTCACGCTTTTTATTCTTCCCTATAATCAATAAGACATCCACATCACCACTTGTATTTTCTCTCATCTTTGGACCTACGCAAGTGTGCTTGGACAAAGGATTCAAAGTGTATTTGCTTGGTTAAAGAGAAAATATTTTCCGAGAAACAAAGAACTGAAAGAAAGAAATTTCTGAAGTATTGCTAACTGGTATTTCTTGCTAATGAATACAATTTACAGAGTCTTTGCTATTTATACAATCTGAAAGGAACTTACTAGAAACAATTGCTAATGGATTAATGAAACTATTTCTGAGATAATTAATAGAATACAGTTGGATTAACTGAAGAATTTCCAGCTCAGCTCCAGCTCATTGTCAATCAACATTCTTGTAACTAACCAGACAGTTAACCAACTTAACTGACTTTGCAAGCACCTCTTTTACCTCGTACAACTGACAAATCTATATTATCCTTTCACTTAGGTCCTAGGATTTTTTTCATTCTCAATAATGTTTTTACAGACCTTTGCCACTTTTATTAGTCCCATCGGCTGTTGAGGGAGATTTACATAATCTTCTTGATTTATTAGGTAAACAATGTTGGGACAAATATCAGGAAGCCGACTAGTGAGTACTCTGATGAAGAATATTCAAAATTAATGACTACCAACTTTGAGTCTACATACAATCTGTGCCAACTTGCACATCCTCTTCTTAAAGCATCTGGAGTTGGAAGCGTTGTTTTCATTTCCTCTGTTGGTGGTCTTTTGCATATAGGCAGTGGATCAATTTATGCAGCAACTAAAGGTCAGTTAAAGCTGTGATCTGGTGATATTCAGGCATGAATATATGTTTGAAAGATGTTAAAAGCTTATTTTCCTTGTTGCTATCCCAGCTGCAATGAATCAACTTACAAAAAATCTGGCTTGTGAATGGGCAAATGACAATATCAGGACAAATTCTGTTGCACCCTGGTATACTATGACCCTGCTAGTAGAAAATGTAATGTTCTCTGTTCTGCTTATGATCTTTTAACATACTTGAAATTTTAAATGTCATACACCTCTTTGCTCAGGTTACCATCTCTCCTAATATTCTAAAAGCATATCTAGAAAATTGTTGTAAACTTCATATATAATGTGTTTGGCTATTATTTTCGTTTTGGGGTATTGTTTACTTTCTTTTATTCATAGACATACGGTGAGTGACATACTTCATATTGTATAATATTCTTGTCTGAATGATATTAGTTGTCATCACTACCATCATGAGAGTCTTTGTCCAAATATTTTTGTTTGTAATGCATCTTCGTGTTCTATTTCCTGCTTGAACAGACAGAACCATATTGGCACGTTAGTAGATTAAGCAATGCAGATGCAATTGGACCTAGTTACTTAAGTAACCTAGTAAAAAGAAGATATTGTGTCAAATAACTTTGTTAGGTGTAGCTCACTGGAGCCTTAATTGAATGCAACATATAATTGGGTGCCGTAACCAATGGTAAATGATTTCTTCTCACACCAAATCATTAAGGGGCGCTGAGTCTGCTATTATATTATAACATTAAATAGACACAGAAGACTTGAACGAAAAACGTTGGAAAATTTGTTGAACTTGATTTATATTAATTCATTTTGAACTTTGTATCAAAAGTTAGGATTTGGCAGGATGTACCAAGTACTGCTGTGCCGAAGTCTATGAATTTAAGACAAATACATTGTGAGGATTAAACTAAGTTGCTTTTGGGTTTCACCCCATATGCATATACTTCTAGAATATCAACAGTTTTTTCTTGCAAAATTCTCATGGCTTGCTTATTTCTCGTCCATGCAGTTGCTCAATAACAAAGAATTCGTAGCAAAGGTAGTCTCTCGAACTCCTCTTCAACGTGTTGGAGAACCCGAGGAAGTTGCATCTCTGGTTGCATTCCTTTGCCTGCCTGCTGCTTCTTATATTACTGGACAGATTATTTCTGTTGATGGTGGATTTACTGTGAATGGTTTTGACTCTGGGATGAGACTGGATTTATAAACTTAGCCCTCTCCCCTCCCAATGGACGCGCAGCATCCTTGTTTGTTCATCTCAAATAAAAAGATGGCAGTGTGGTAACCCCAATGCCCTCTTATTACATTACTACTACTATTTTCCTTGCGATTGCAGGGTACAATTTTTGGCCAGCATGAACTTGTGTTGATCTGCCTGCACAGATTACATTATAAATCCTGTTGTTGCTATTGATATAATGTGATTTATTCGAGTACTTGATGTGCCATTTGTGACTCATCTCTCAAAGTTCGGTCACTTTGGATATAATGTGATTTATTCGAGTGCCTGATGTCTGCTGTACTCACAAAAATCATATCTTCCAGATCTCGCTCTCTTCATTTTCTAGCAGTTCTCTCGTTCGTTCTATTGACAATATGAAAACCCTGCCCTTCTTGATTTGTGGGATTTGGCTAACAGTTGACTTGGACAACTTCACTACATTCAGTCACAGTAACCCCTCAGACAGCATAGTTTCCAAGGGATGAAATTTGTTTCTCACTAATTTTAAAAGAAATTAATTATATTTATAATTATAAATAATATTATTTTTTCAAAAATAAAATGCTGCCCGCAACCTCCGAAAATATCTTTAACCTGCGAGCTTTCTCTCCACAATTACGCACTTTACCGAGACGTACATCATGGCTGTCACGTGCCATGCCCTCCTTGATTCCTCACACGTGTCCTCTCTCATCATATTCTGTCGTCACGTTAAAAATCGGCGCCCATTATTGTATTTGTATAATAATGCAAGTCCAATTCACCGAGACAAACCATTTCAATATGTTCAGTTGTTTTCATTAATTTTGGGCATCGGAAAAAGCGAATCGAGACTTGTAGTTCGGTTGGCTTTTAACGGAAGCGTTAGGTCAGTGACGGGACAACCTGACTACTTCTGCTTTCTCAGTCAAGTGGCACTGCGTTTTGTTGCGTCACATCGTGCTGGAGAGTCTTCGCTTGCCAGCTTCCTCCTTCTACGCTGCGCACTCTCAGTGGACCCGCACTTTAATTTATTGCTTTTGGGTCCCCCACCCTACTGATTCCACATTTGCATAATTGCGTATGAATTTGTAGTGTTTGGAATCAAAGGTTGACCCTACACGTGTACTTTTGAGCTTTTTACGTAATTATGATCATTTCAGAGCCTTTGTCTACGCAATTATTTATTCTAACTTTCCCTAATGTGATCTAAATGACACTATTGTTCTTGTTTTTCTTCTTTCGATCACATTAATCCTTCTTGGTTACACTACTATTGACTTAAGCTTATGGTTTTTATTAATAATTTATTTAATATATAGCACGAGTTATAATGGTACGTGTTCTGTATGAAAATTCTATTAAAAAAATAGAAAAATTGAGAATAAACTATATTTATAATATTACTTTATTATTATTTTTGCATTAACATGCACAAAATAATTTATCTGAATTTATTATTTGCATGAAACTCATGATAAGGTGAAGAACAAATAGTTTAATGCATAAAATTTTTGAATACATGTAATTGCTCTGACATAAATAATTTAATAAACATATTGATTTGTCAAAAAAATACAATAAATTACAAACAAGATAATTATTCAAAGAAGAAAAAAATAAATAAGAAAAATCCCCAAACTCGTTTTTATTGATAAAAAATAAACAAAAAATAAAATTTATAAAATTAAAGAATGAAGACTTTACTTTGTATTTATAGCAAACCAAAAGAAATAATTACAATAATTTTAAACATACTTACCGTGACACAAGTAATCATTTTAAATTTTAATATAAAATGATAAATAAATTTTATTTTTAATTTTTTATTTTTATAAAATTATAATTAGCTAATACAGTGTTTACGAAAAAAGAATGAGTAAAATTAATTAAATTTATTATTTTTAGCATTTATACTCAAAGAAAATATAATCTCTATACTTCATACATAATTTGTATCTCGCAATGGATAGAAGCTAACGCAACAAAAATCCATGGGACAAAAAATGCGCAAAGATAAATTTAATTGGGTCAAAATTATAAATACAATATAATTAAAGGATAATCATACAAATTAGAAAAATTAGGTCCTCGGTTGTAATTAAGTATCTTACCAAATTGAGGGCTGCCAAATTTTATAAATTTCAGGGAAGGCAGTGCTCGAAACGTGTAAGAGCGAGAGGAACAAGAGGCGCACCAACAGATCTACGTCAGGGTTAGACACGTGGCTAGTGAGCAGCTACCAAGCCCTCGGATATTCTGCAAGCGATTCGACTTTGACATGCGGTCCCACACCCGTCACAAACTCCCTCGTTTCGTAGACGCCTTCATTGCACGGACGACCAGATTCAAGCGGGGAAACACAAGGCCTCTTCCCTCCACACACTTCACTCGCGTCTTGTCACGCTCCATTCCATAGATTGGAACTTTATATTTTTCGCTCGGTATCTTGTTTTTTAATAATTAATTTGGAAAGCATATACCTTCTTGCCATTCCCAAATTTCCCAAACAATTAAAAAATAATAATTAATCAGGTTGAGCGAGCGTGGATGCCACTCGCGAGGGAAGAGAGTGGAGAAGTGATCGGGGCCGAATCTACGCCACGTGGTGCTATCGTCTGGCAAAAGTATGTACAATGTATGCGTGCTTCTACGCACAAAGGGCGAGGAACAAAAGAGGAAGATAGGATCACGTGCGTGTCATTAAAGGAAAGTCGTGTCATGCGATCGTGTCGAACTATCATTGGGCAACGTATATTAGTCCGCAAAAGGGGAGTACACGTGTTGAGATAAAGGAGCAGAGAGAAATATCGTGACGATATGGACGGTGGAGATGATATTTTGTATTCGTAAATCGACGTCACAACCACTGTACATGTCCGTAACTGCCCGTGACGGTGACGGGTAGGCTGCCCGCAATTGCATGTGGCCCCCAGGTGAAATTAGAGACAGTTCCGTTAGGAAAAGCTTCGTCCAGAGGCATTTTAATGGGTCCTCTCCATTTTCGGCAGGAGATCTCTCATATCTCCTTTGTCTCTTCTTTGTCTGTACATAGCCATTATTGGTTTCTTTGTTCGCTATATTAGTTCATTTATAGGGTTTCATTAATAAAGTTACAGAGAAAGAAAGCTTATCAGGGGTTGAAGGAATTAATTGGAGGCTCGCAGTTTTTGTTAATTGGTTTTCTTGAAATTCAATGGCTGGAATTTGTTGTGGAGTTGTTGGCGATAGTGAACCAGCTGCCCCAGTTGAACCAAGCTCGCGAACTTCAAGGCGCCGGAGGTTAGAACTCCGACCGTTCAACTTGGTTGCAGATGTGTCGGTGTTGCCGCCGTTGGAGAACGATCGAAAGCGGCAAAAGGTTGATTTTTTTGCCACTTTATCACGTGGCCAAGAAAAGCCAGTAGAAAATTGTGATGTGAGCGAGCTCAAACGAAGTCGTGGCGTGGACAACGGAGAAGTAGAGAAGAAAAGTGAAGACTTGAAATTAAATTCGCCTGTGAGCTCAAATCCTGTAAAAATGACCGCAGACGATTTGGTCGATGAGAATCCTAAATGTGGGATGACTTCAATTTGTGGTAGGAGAAGAGATATGGAAGACGCCGTATCAATTCACCCGTCGTTTAGTAAGCAAAGTCGCAACCTCTCCGCCGGAGCCCACTTCTTCGGCGTGTTCGACGGGCACGGGTGCTCACACGTAATTACTTCAATCTTCTGCTATCACTTCGATCGAAATGTTTGTGTATAAAGTTATTGGTTTTTAGATTTAATTAGTTTGTTCGCAATTTCAGGTGGCGATGAAGTGTAAAGACCGATTGCATAATATCGTTAAAGAAGAGCTTGACGCTAGCGAGGAAAAATCCTTGGAGTGGAAGGCAGCCATGGAGCAGAGTTTTGACAGGATGGATAAAGAGGTTCAAAATTGGACGGAGAATTCCAAGATCTCCAACTGTAGGTGCGAGTTACAGACTCCGCAGTGCGACGCCGTTGGATCCACAGCTGTCGTTGCCGTGGTCACTCCTGATAAGATCGTCGTCTCTAACTGCGGCGATTCTCGCGCCGTCCTCTGTCGAAACAGCGTGGCAATCCCCCTCTCAGTCGATCATAAAGTGAGTTCTTTTGCGACACTTTTAGACCATTATTTCTATCGGTGCGTTTATTCCACGTGCGTTATGACTTTTTGTTTTTGTTTTCTTTTCTTCTTTTCTCTCTTTTTTTTTTTTTTTGGCGTATTACAGCCGGATCGGCCTGATGAGTTGCTGAGAATCGAAGCCGCTGGCGGCCGTGTTATTTACTGGGACGGACCGCGAGTTCTCGGGGTTCTGGCCATGTCAAGAGCGATCGGTGACAACTACTTGAAGCCATACGTCATATCAGAACCAGAGGTGACGATAACGGAACGAACGGCGGAGGACGAGTGTCTGATACTGGCAAGCGACGGGTTATGGGATGTGGTGTCGAACGACACTGCATGCAGCGTGGTGCGGACGTGCTTCCGGGCTCAGAAGGCTGCGATGTCGTCGTCGTCACCCGGGTCTCTGAGCAGTGAGTTGCCAGCTAACGGCCAATGCTCCGACAAGGCATGCTTGGACGCGTCAATCCTGTTGACGAAGCTGGCGTTGGCTAGGCAGAGTTCGGACAATGTGAGCGTTGTGGTCGTTGATTTGAGAAGAGATCAACGGCGGTAATTTAGGGATGATACAGAAAAATTTTAAGTTTTAAGAAATGGAAATATAATTGTAATTTGTAGGGGTTTCTATATATTTAATCTTGTCGTCAAGAATTGATGGGGGCAAAAAGCAAGTTTAATGCTCCATCGTTTTTTATTTTTTTCATTTTCTAGTTGTGATTGTGGAGATATGTTTCATGGCTGCAAGAAATTTTGCAGAAATGGGTTTTTACTACTAATATTATACAAAGTGTTAATCCAAAATGGGATTTTCTGTTCATTCAAGACTGATGTTCCTGTTGTTTCTCTTAGTCTTGTGGATTGCACGTGTTTTTTCATTTGCTCTGTGTTTCGAAAGTTGAATGTGATTTAATATTAATAATTATGATTATAATAACAAAACAAAAGAAAATAAATTTGTATTACCATTAAAAGAGAGGTCAACCTGATGACGATGACCATGAGTAAAAATTGAAATGATTGCGGAGAGGAAGAATTACTGAGGAAGGAGGAGTCACGGTCGCATTGGCAATGAATGAAAGGGAAGGGAAGGAAAGGATAGAAGATGGATAATTCCTGGATCACTTTCAAGCTAACAGCATGATCCCACCCTATTTGATTCGACTGTACAAGTGTGACGTGCGCGGTGGGAGGAGTTGGGTTCACCAGCCCACCACCATCGCACAATTATGAATGAACACGTAGGCATTCGGTCCATGTTTGTCATCGCGATCTCTCTGCTGGACTAGATTTTCCAAGATTTGATGTTGATTGCTGTCCAATCTATGCATGATTCCGCTGCCCATTTGCAACTGCAGTTGCCCTATACTTTTTTACTTTTGTCTACCGAATAAAAACGAACGATGCTTGCCACCTGGTTACCATTGAAAAAATTTTAGATGCTAAAATTTTGTTACTCGTTAATATTATTAATATAATAAATTATTTAATTAATAAAAAATTTATAAAATTTATTATTATATTATTTAAATAATAAAATTTATTATTAATAAATATATTTTTTATTTTATTAATTAAATAATTTTATTGTATTAATAATAATTAAGAGATATAACTGTCGCCGGTCAATCAAACTTACGCAAGTGGGCTCCTAAATTGACCCTGCACTGGTCGGCTGGCCATTTTGCCTACCCCAATCATAAACACTCACATTCGCCGCCTCGCCGACTTTTGTTTGGTTCCATTGCTTGCCCTGATTTGCTCTCATTTTATGTCCATATTTTCGTACAATTATTGGCATGCCTTTAAGGTTATGCACCTCTGCAATTATTGTTGCCCATCCCGTAATTCTCAATGCTCGCTTTTCCCTAATGGTTGCGTATAATGTGTGACTTGTAAATAAACTCTGTTTCTCGTATTGTCAATCGTCTCTGGAACATTTGCCACACAGAACCTCTCGGTGAGATGTTGCGTACCTGAATATCAAGAGACAGAAATATAGTGAAAAAGTTACATGTAGAATAATCTCGTAACATTATTATTATTACAATAAAATTATTTAATAATTTTTTATTATAAATAAATAAAATTTTATTTTATTAATAAAATAATATTATCACGAAAGACCCACTCAACTGAAAATTTTTCAAATAAACAAATAGGAGAATATTACGCACAACAGTGGAATTATTGATGGGACGCTGCAGCTTTTTCCATGGTAATTCGTCGGGTAGAATTAGAGATAATTAAGAACCCGGCTTGATATATTCCCAATACAAAAAGCACTTCTACGAAAGCAAAAAAAAAAAAAAGTTGATTTACGGGCGTGCTTCCCAAATACCCTCGCATAGGAATTCTGTGGTAAGAAATGGCAACGTTGGAATCATTGCAAATAACATAAAGAAAACCCTGACAGGTTTAAATTACAGATTCCTGAAGAACAGATTCTACCAGGATGCATGCTATAAGGCTAAACTAAACGCTTGCAATCATAGATCTACTGGGAAAGAAAATTACTTTTATGTACACGGACAGCTTCATCTTCGTCCATGTAATCTAGCCCAAATTCGAATTCAGCCCGCCAAATATTTCATGATCAATTTCCAATTTACTTGTGAATACAAATTAAATTCCTCGAGAATGACTTTCTGAGCTCGCCTTATCTTCAGGCGATTAAAGAACCATTAATCTTTTTTACCATTAAATAAAGTAAACAAAAGCTAAGAGACAGAGATCAAAGAACAACAACTCTTCGTGTTTTGTAACACAGCCCACTACTGATTCTAAAAAAGAAAATAAAGTGAGAGAAAGAAGACGACCACTTTGTTCACCACAATAGCTCTCTCCCTTTGTCCTTTGTCTTGGTCAATGAATTTTGGTTCTCGTTTATTTTATTTAATTAGTCTATTGATGATCAACAATCACAATCACTTTTTGTTTTGTTTTTAAATATAAATGGATAATTAAAATATTTTTTAATTTTATTACATCTCTTTTGCTTTAAAAAAACTCTAATTAACTTATTAATCTCAAGTTAATCTAGTAATAAAATAATAATTTGATAATAACAATAATTCCAAAACGGTTTACCTAAACTAAAATCAAAACATACAAAGCAAGAATTTTGACAGGGTATTAATACATAATAAAATTAACAATAAGTGATTGATATTATATATTAATAAAATTTATAAATTAAATTTTTTTATAATTTATTATATAAATTTAAAAATATAATATATAATATAATTTATTTATTATTAATTATTCTATACAATAATATTTATATTTAATTAAATTAAAGGGTAAAAAAAGATGACGAAAGAAAATCTTATGGAACAAAGCAAAGTTGTCAGAAAATTAAAATTAAGATAAATTGATAAATTTAGGTATTATTTTGTTAATTACGAAGCTTAATTATCCACTGTGTCCTCGAATTTGACAATCCCAACAACACAGAGTTGACAATTTATCAATGTCTCAAGCACTATCACATAAATAAATCAATTTCACATCATTTTTATTGCATATTTATTTTGCATTTTGATGTGTTTTTTTTTTGACCCCACCCGCTTCTCGTGCCAATTTACTGTTTTTAGTCAATGTACAAAGATACAACCATAAAATGCAAAAAGCGAAACCCTTCCCGCGAAGCAAACGACCAATTTTACGCTTACAAATTATCCTTTCATGCACATACTATGCAGCCAATGTGACTGTTGACTGTCTCGCTCTTCTCCTGGCGACCATACAGTGCTCTGGAAAACGTGAAGGTTGTGAGGAGTTTCAACTGTCTTTCATCTGGTAATGGTGTAAATTTGGATGATTATTATTGAGGGTGTATTTTTCATGTTTTTGAGTCGGAGGCTCTTTGTTTTGTCGCGTCTTTTGTGGTGTCTGATTATGGGATTTGGGTTTATGTGTAATTAGGTTTTGGTTATTGTTTCTTGATTTTCGGAGGTTAGAGTCTTTTTTTAGTGTTATGTCGTACAAATGGATTAATGTAATTGGGTTTTTGGTAAGTTTAATTAGGAAGTATGAATTACAAAGCTTTATGGGAAACTAATGTTAGGTAATTGGTAGAAAGCGAGTTACAGTTTCAATCAGTGCTAGTTGTTGGCTTGTTTCGTGGTATTTGATTTATGTTTGATCAATGCTTGAGG
The DNA here is from genome assembly GCA_032401905.1 of Swietenia macrophylla. Classification (NCBI taxonomy): domain Eukaryota; kingdom Viridiplantae; phylum Streptophyta; class Magnoliopsida; order Sapindales; family Meliaceae; genus Swietenia; species Swietenia macrophylla. The sequence goes on along the minus strand of CP135571.1, from coordinate 2,343,189 downwards.
TATTGATACACTTTGTTTTTGATCCGTTTAATTGCATATTCAGCATCGCACAGTAAACAAAAATGAGCTATTATGGTGCATTGGAACCTACTCTCAGGGACATACTCAACGTGATTAATCCCTTACATGAGGATTGGGAGACACGATTGAGAATCATTGGTGATTTACGAGAAGTTGTTGAATCTGTGGATAGTTTGAGAGGTAACTGCTGCTGCATTTGATTATTTTGCTGTTCTCTTATCAAGTTATTTATATTTACTCACCATATGATGTCTGATTATGGCTGCATTTTTATTTTTTTTTAATCAAGTTTTTTTATCTACTCAATGATATGATGTCTGGATTATGTGAAGTTGGTGATGATTTTATTTTAGTTTGAAATTAAGCAACTTCTTTTCTTATTATACTTTTTAAAACCTTCATGTGCCAAGTTTTATTTATTTATAGCAGCATTATACACAGACCTGTGCTTGAATGTTTAATACATGGATTACTTAAATTCCTCAATCGAGCTTGTTTTTGACTTTTTTCAATGAATGTTAAAAGCTTTCAACTATCATGGAACCTTAATCATTATGGACTTAGAGAATGCATAGATTTTCAGGATATTTACCTAATTCAAAAGAGTCTTGCAATCAAGATTAAAATTGAGAAAAGTTCTGTGGGTTTGATCACAAAATGAATCCATTTCATGTTTTGTGTGCCTATGTATTTTCCCTAGCGATTGTCAAGGGGTATTTGACTTCTTAAAAGCTTTTAATTCTTCAGAGACAGACACGAGGTGTGTTTTGCCCAGAGTCTTTTGTTGAGTCATTGCAAAATTCTGTTTCTTTTTCACATAAGTTATTTTGTTGGTTAAAAGGTATGTTGATTAAAACATAAGTTCATTGCTTGATTGGTACAAACAGGTGCAATTGTGGAGCCATTTGGGTCATTTGTGTCAAACCTGTTCTCACGTTGGGGAGACCTGGATATTTCCATTGAGTTATCCAATGGTTCATGTATTTCATCTGCTGGAAAGAAACGGAAGCAGAGTTTACTAGGAGATCTACTGAAAGAGTTGAGAGAAAGAGGTTATTTTTATTTTTTATTGTTTTAAAGTAGCTTGATCATTTCATTGCTATAATTGCATGTCTCTAGGACTCCCATTGAGTAGATCGCATTTTGTTCACATTGAAGGTGTTGGTATTTAGTATTTACTTTTGTTATGGTGGAATTGACAATTGGCTAGGTTCAAATTAGGAAACTTCAGTCATTAAGTGGTTTCACCTGGTATGTAGTATTTACTCCAGTTAGTCTCATCTCACCGGCCCCACCTGGATTCCAGATGTTGCAAAACCAAATTGAACTCTTAATTTGTAAATGGTGTCAAAAAAGCCCCCTTTTACTTTCAAGGCTTCAGGAATAATGCTTGTATAGATGTCAAATGACTTGGTTTTTCTTTTATTAATATTTTCATGTAATATTATTTTGTCATTAAGGAAACAAGATTTGTTAATTAAGAAAGGAAACATTGCATCAGCGGCAAGGACCATGATACCCACATTTGTTCTATTCCTCAACTTTCTTGGTGGAAAGGAATAGCATTAGTGCAACATGTTGTTTCTCTGTATGGTGTGGTTTTATCTTGTAAGAGTACCTCCTATCTTTAATTTTGTACAATATTAATCTGCAGGTGGATTCCGTAGGCTGCAGTACATCCCAAATGCAAGAGTCCCCATTTTAAAATTTGAGAGCAACCGCCAGAGCATCTCCTGTGATGTTTCAATTGATAACCTGTGTGGTCAAATGAAATCAAAATTCTTGTTTTGGATCAGTGAGATGGATGGGCGCTTTCGCGATATGGTTTTATTGGTGAGTCCTTCAGCCCAAGCAATTGTTGCTGTTGTGCGGAAGCAGTCAGTCTATCTCATTGATAGCTTCTTGGTGTTGCATAGGTCAAGGAATGGGCCAAAGCTCATGATATCAATAATCCTAGGACTGGGACATTAAACTCGTACTCACTCAGCTTGCTTGTAATCTTCCATTTTCAGGTAATAATTTCCACCTTTACTTCTGATGTCAATGGAAAGAAATGTTAGATTTATGGGGATAGTCTTTTGTCTTGGCAATTCCATGCTACACATCTTTTAAAATGTTTTAGGTGGACTTTGTTTGCTAAAGGAACCATGAAATAGCCAGAACTCTCATTTGATATATTTGTTTACTTTTTCTGGCAGACATGTGTACCTGCAATTTTACCCCCCCTAAAAGATATATATCCAGGAAACCTTGTTGATGATCTTAAAGGTATTTCTATCATTATGTGCTTTTTTGAAAGTATAGGTTTCTGGAAAATCACTTGTTTGTTTTGTGGTTATGAATAGCAATCCTTAGACAGATAATTTCAGGAAACTAGAGATTCATGATTATGATACTGAAGGACTGCTGCCTACATCTTCCTACCTCTCTTTATTTATTTATTTATTTTTATTTGCAAAGAAGGTAGCAATGAGTAAGTTTTATAGTATAGATGTTTCATTGCGTGGGCTATGGAACTGGACAGCATAATCTAAGGGTCCTTGAACAGTAGTCAAAATACAATCGGTGTTTGACATCAAAGTGCAGCGTGTTATTCATTATCTTGAGTGAGTTAGTAGTACAATTTGGAGAACCTATTGGGTTGATTCTGGGCATGAGATGGTTTCAAAGTTTTTGAAGTGTTTGATTATAATAATAAAGTTATCTGAATCAAGCTTTTGGCCAGTAGTAGCTTTTGGCCAGTAGTGTTACGAAGCATTGAAGAATGTATCCAGAAAGAAAATATAGGTGATTCGAAGATACCGAACGTACTAATTCAGGGAACATATTTTTTATAAATCTTCTTCACCAATGTGTTCCATGCAGGTATGAGGGCTAGTGCAGAGAGACATATTGCAGAAATATGTGCAGCAAACATTGCGAGGTTTAGATCTGACAAATACAGAACAAGAAATCAGAGTTCCTTGCCTCAGCTTTTTATTTCCTTCTTTGAAAAGGTATGCATTTGTGTCTTGTTTTTATTTTGATATTTTTGGTATAATATTTTTGAAGTTTGGCACGGGGCTGCCATTTTTTCTCACTTTGTAGGAGCATTCCTTGAGGTTTTATATATAAACATCTGTGTAGTAATGGTGATGGTGATATCATACTCTACTATTTTCGATGCATATTGCAGTTCTCTGACATAAGTTCGAAGGCCTCAGAGCAAGGAATTTGTCCTTTCACAGGTCAATGGGAAAATATTAGAAGTAATACGAGATGGTTGCCCAACAATCACCCAATATTTGTAACTCTCTGTTTCATCTTCCTTTTTTCATTTTTAATTTTTTTTGGTCATGCTCTGTATGCTTTCTAGTAATTACTATAATTACAGTTCCGCTTTATACTGATTTAGTTATTTGCCCCTGATGTTGGCTGGTTAGATTGAGGATCCTATTGAGCAGCCAGAAAACACTGCCCGGGCTGTAAGTGAAAAACAATTGGCAAAGATATCTAGAACCTTTGAGATGACCCACAGCAGGCTTATCACCTCAGCGAAACAGAGTCGTAATCATCTCCTTTCCACCCTAGCCAGGTCACAGATAAATCAGTTGATTGCAGGAACACCAGTTCGGTATTCAAACTACAACGCTGGGCACTTCAGAACCCGTCCACAGAATCACAAGGCAATGCATTCACCCTTGCAAGCTCAACATCAATCTTGCAACACAAGGCCACAAAATCGTCCAAACAGATTTACGTCCCAACAGCCTGTGCAACAACATCGTAGCCATCCCCTGGGTCAGCATCACAGTCAAGTCCAGAAAATGTGGAGGCCGAAATCTGATGCATCACTGTCAAGTTCAGCAAACGAGGAGGCCCAAATCTGATAAATATAAGTGTTTTCATGAGTTTTTGCTAATTAGGCAATTGTTACTGGCCGGCTGTTTTTGATTCAACAGGAAACATTGCGAATTAGGGGAACTATGTAAAGCCCAGAAAGAGAAAGAGCTTGTCTTCCATGTTGTTTATATCCATGGTCGCGAGTCGAGGCAGCCGTGGAACATTCATGTTTTGGGAGGAATTCTCCTGTGAACTCTCAACGTTGACCTCTTGAAGTTGGTCAACTCATTAAATTGTGATAATGATATATATGCTCTCAGCCGTGTAACAACGTTGACCTGGCAATGGCTACGCCAACTCTCACTTAATTTTCTTCTTTGTATTTAATAGGGTATAAAACCAACAAAAAAATTACCTAACAAATAATTATGTTGACGAACTTCTTAAAAATTATTTTAATTTGTAAATAAAAGTTTTACTTAAACCCTCAAAATTCTTCTTTGACTTTGACGTGATTATATCATCAAACGATTACGTACTACAACAAATCGTTACTTGTTCCTCGTCAGATCTGATCAGCGACTGAATCGCCGCCAAAAGCTTCGCCAGTCGCACTCCATTCCATCACTTTTGAAAACAGCTCACATGGATCTTCCTCATCAAATGACATTGTAAACACCCGACCGATCCAGGATCCGACGACACAGTCTTACTTCGCCCACAATGAAGCTACTCTCAAGCACGAATCTACTCAAGCTCTCCGCGCTGCTTTTCGTCTCCTTCGCATTCTTCTACATCGGCAAGCATTGGTCCGATGGCAACCAGCAACTCGTCTTTTTCTCCACTTCACGCTCCTCTCAGAATGCTGCTGTTTCGCTCTCTCCCAACTTTAACAAATCCTTCAACATCTCCGAAGTTATTTCACCAAACCAAACTCAAATCACACCGTCTGCGGCTCTTTCTCCCGCTCCGGCTCCTTCTCCGTCCCCATCTCCACCTTCTGATTTGATCAAGAAGTTTGGAATTGTGAATGAAAATGGAACGATGTCGGATGAGTTTGAGATCGGGGAGTATGATCCTGATTTGGTGGAAACGGAGAGGGGGAACAGGAACGGGACGGAGGAGAAAACGGATAGTGGTGGTGAGAGGGTTAAGATTAGGAGGTATGGCATGTGTAAGGAGAGTATGAGGGAGTATATACCGTGTTTAGATAATGTAGAGGCGATTAAGCGGTTGAAGTCGACGGAAAAGGGCGAGAGATTTGAGCGGCATTGTCCTCAAAATGGCACAGGATTGAATTGTTTAGTGCCTCCTCCGAAAGGGTACAAGCCACCTATTCCATGGCCCAGAAGTCGTGATGAGGTATTGCAGTTTTGGTATATTGTTTTGTTTTATGTGAAAAATGAGGAAATGAGTTGCATTACGTTGAGTAGGGGTATTTGCTTCGTTTGTTACTACATAGGAAAAGATTAGTTGTTATATTGTTCTCTTTGGTTGCTTTTCGAGAAAATATGAATTTGATTTTAATATATTTATAATATTTGATTCAGTATTGATCAATTAAAAGACAAAATGTAATAGTTTCTGCTATTTTTCAATCTATTAAAAAGTTCAGTAATGCATGAATTCTAGATGTACAAACATTTTGTCAAGTTGTTTTCGAATTTGCTAGGTATGTAATCCATCTAATTGCATTTATTATATATATATATATATATATATATATATATATATGCTTATTGGGTTTGTAAATAAATTTAAGATTGTTTATATGAAATCTTGTTTGGGTGCCTGATATCTAAGATCATGTTTGTTCATTACCTAGCTTGTTCATATGGAAGTAGCTTAATAGGAAATGCCACTTCTTGCAGGTATGGTACAACAATGTTCCGCATTCGCGGTTAGTTGAAGATAAGGGTGGTCAAAACTGGATCTCAAAAGAGAAGGATAAATTCAAGTTTCCTGGAGGTGGTACCCAGTTTATACACGGGGCAGATCAATACTTGAATCAGATTTCTCAGGTTATTAAATTTGTAATTTTATAATTGTTTTAGGGAAAAAATAATTTAGTTGGTATCTTGATTGATGATTTTCAATTTCTCATCTTTACATGCAGATGGTCCCTGATATTTCATGGGGTCATCAGACCAGAGTTGTCATGGATGTTGGATGTGGTGTGGCGAGTTTTGGTGCTTATTTGTTGTCACGAAATGTGATAAGTATGTCCATAGCTCCAAAAGATGTCCATGAGAATCAGATTCAATTTGCTCTCGAGCGTGGAGTGCCTGCAATGATAGCAGCATTTGCAACTCGTCGATTATTGTATCCAAGTCAAGCTTTTGACTTGATACATTGTTCAAGATGTAGAATCAATTGGACTCGTGATGGTATAGCTTTCCTGTTCCATGGCTGTTCGATCATTTTAGTTAGTAGGTCAGACTCACCTAGCTTTTGAGTATATAGTGGAAATACTGGTCTCTTCTGCTAGCTGCAATATTGGTACACTAATCTACTTACTGCGTATATTACCCTGTCATTTTTCACTTCCATCAAGATACTGGATTTATATTTAAGGATTGGACATTTCTTTATGGATTTGGTTTTTTCCCAATCTAAGTGAATAGTTTTCCTTCTTTTTTGATAAATCCCTGTTGGGGCTTGTGCTCATTGCTGATAACTAAGCTACTAAACTAATGGTGGAAATGTAATTTCCAATGTTGTTTATATGTTAAGATATTGCGTCCCAAATTATGTTGACCTGTTCTGTATGCACTGGTAAAAGTGGCCCAGTCATGCAAATCCTCTAAATTTTTGTTCTGTTTTACTCGCACGACAAAGTAACAACTGCATAATTAAGTTGTTTTGTCCTTTACTGCTGCAATGTTTGTATTTGGGCCATATCTTCTGATTATGCCTTTCCCACTATATTCTTTGTGGTGAAGATGGAATTTTGCTTCTTGAGGTCAATAGGATGCTTCGAGCAGGAGGATACTTTGCTTGGGCAGCGCAACCAGTTTATAAACATGAAGAAGCCCAAGAGGAACACTGGAAAGGTTATCACCACTTGAAATCTCAATTTATGTTAAAATTGTTGAGCAGTTCTGGTGAATGAATAACTCATTAGACTATTCCGAGTTTCAAAAGTTTTTATGGTTACTGTTTTAATTGCCATTTCCTTGAGTTAATTTGCAAATGAATTTTATTGTTGTTTGGAATCACCTTCATTCATAAGTTGTCTGGATGAAGCATGGTTTATAGTCTTAGACATTAAATCTTGAAGCTATGCCAAAGACCAATTAGGCATCCCAGGAAATTGGGAAATCTGACAAACTAAAAAGCATCTGTCACACTTTTCACCCTCTGCAATCTTTGGTTGGTTTTTCATAACTGAGTACTTTTAAGGAGGTGAAGATTAGGCCGCGAGTGTGAGCAAAAAGATGCTAAGTGGATATTAAATATATTTTTCTAGAAAATAATAGGTCATATATCAATTATTTTACTATTCTTTTGTTGCCATCATAAATTCTGCTGAGGCCAACTTGTGTAGCTTTTATATTAGTTGGCTTGTTCTGTTTGGTCCATTTCTGTTTATTATCTGTGCTATGAGTTCCAGTAATGGACAATCATAACACCGTAGCGTGCTTGATTGTGTTCTCTTTTGTTTTTTCAGAGATGCTTAACTTGACTACCCTGCTTTGCTGGGAGCTCATAAAGAAAGAGGGATATATTGCTATATGGCAGAAACCTACTAACAACAGCTGTTATCTAAGTCGTGAGGCAGGAACCAAACCACCATTGTGTGATCCAGATGATGATCCAGACAATGTTTGGTATACATGCCATTTACCTTGCTTTTTCTGTGAAGATATGATAGTTCATCAAACTGTAGTTATCCATGTCCCTTTGATGATTTTGAATTTTCACTGTTTATTTCTGGTAACCTGAGATAAATGAAGTGGACATTAGATATTATGTATGTAGAAGAATCCCAAGTATGGAAGAGTATGGCATTTACATTTCCTTTGATTACCAAGCTGAAATTTTGTATTGTTCTGGTAGATTGTAAACCCCTGAAGTCAGGGGTGTACCAGATTCTGGAATAGTATGCTTGAGCAGAGGAGAGTAAAATGACAAGTTGAGAGAGAGTATATAAAATAATTTTGAATACAATAATTATAAACTTACACTACAATTTTCTACAATATTACTAGGTTGACCTGAATAAGGGCATTTTGCTGAAATTTTAATCTTGCCTTTTCATGCATATATTTTTCAAGAATTGCCTTTCAAAATTTTTTTATGCACTCAAATTTGCTTTTATGACTTTGTTGAGAGGTCTCTGGCTGTTATCAGTTGTTGAATTCTTTGCATGATTATTTAGGTATGTTGATCTGAAGGCATGCATCACTCAACTTCCTGAAAATGGCTATGGAGCAAATGTTCCTTCATGGCCCAAGAGATTGCAAACTCCACCTGATAGACTCCAGAGCACACAGTTTGATGCATACATTGCTAGGAAAGAGCTTTTTAAGGCTGAGTCAAAGTACTGGAATGAGATAATAGAAAGCTATGTCCGTGCTTTACATTGGAAGAAGATTAAATTAAGAAATGTATTGGACATGAGAGCTGGCTTTGGAGGGTATCAGTTTTTATCTCATCTTGTACTGCTTTAGAGCAACAACTTTTTTCAAGTTTTTGAAATTTTATTGCTTTTCTATTTTGGCAGATTTGCAGCGGCATTGATTGAGCAAAAACTTGATTGCTGGGTTATGAATGTGGTTCCTGTTAGCGGGTTCAACACCTTGCCTGTTATATATGACCGTGGACTAGTAGGAGTTATGCATGATTGGTATTATTCTTGATTGTCCCTTCAAAGCTAATTGAATATTATTGATCTGATGTTGCATAAGTGCACAGTATATTACAATTGTCATGTATACTCAAATGTTTCTCATCCTGTCCTTCAGCCATTTCCTTCTGCATAATTTAAGTATTTCTTTAATGAATCTTTTCCTGTTTCTGGTGGCAGGCATGTCTGACTTCTATGGTTAACATTGATTCATCATATGCACAGATATTATTGCACTGACATTGTGTTAAAAAGTTATTGGTGGTTATTATTGCTTGAAACTAATTTCATTATGCATGACTTTTGCGATATTTTGCAGGTGTGAACCATTTGATACGTATCCTAGAACCTATGATCTCTTGCATGCTGCAACCCTCTTCTCTGTTGAGAGGAAAAGGTACTCCTCTTTCTCTCTCTCTCTCACTCCTCTTTTTTCTCTCATCTAATATAATTTCCTGTAATCTATGTCATATGTCAGCAACTATTAGAATATCATAGGAATTTGTCATTATTGAACCAAAGGAACAATTTTAAATTTTGGAAGTATCGCCTAGAATATAGATAAAGAGTTCATTTTGGCAATTTAATAATTACTTAATTTACATGCTTTATTATATGGATTAATAGTGAATCACATTACTTTTGGTAGATGTTTGGTTATAATCTGGGAATTTGGGGACGAGTTGTTTAGCATGGTGGTTTCCCTTACCTGTTGCATCTCTTTGTATTAGATGTAATATGTCTACCATCATGCTTGAGATGGATCGGATACTTAGACCTGGTGGACGTGTATACATCCGTGACTCTATTGATGTCATGGACGAACTTCAAGAGATTGCGAAGGCTATGGGTTGGCATGTGACACTGCGTGAGACATCTGAGGGACCTCATGCAAGTTATCGGATCTTGACATGTGATAAACGCCTTCTGCATGCTTAAAGCAATTGGATAAAAAATCCCAGTATCAATTCTTTTGGGTTAGAAGTGTAACATTATAAATTGAAAAAACTGCTAATGTTCCTCCAGCGTAGTCACAGAGATAAGAGAGCGAAGATGCTCATCGGAAATTTATTGCACAGAGAAAGAAGGAAAGTGAAGTTTCATTTGTGTATTTATATACTATTGGACATCTGATACCAATTTAGGTCATGCCTTGTTATTCATTATACGGTAGGTGCTGACTTGGATATTGTGAGATTGGGTGCGTCTTTGACAATTTTCTGCCAATATGGAGCCAGACATATACTGCAACTCAACATGTAATTTACCTGTAAACAGGAAACAGTAACTGCAAGTTTCTTTAATTTATGTGTTCTGTAATATTTATTTTTATTTTACCTGAATTGATAAAGAAATTCATGTTAGTTCAGTATGTTGCATAAATTTGTCAATTTTCCTTTGCGTTATATTATTGTCGTATGCCCTCTATAACATTATAAGTTTGCATAATGGGCGATGACCTGTTTGCATGAAAATTTGAAAATTTTCTACCGAGTGTGAGATAATAACAGAGTGGAGAGGCGTGGAGGAAACTACAACCCCTTGACGTTGTTTTGGGCATCACGTTGGAGAAAATGCAAGCCATATCCATGGCAAAGGCAAGCAGGCGTTTCTCGTTCATTTAATTGTCACTGCGGGCCAGAGATTTACCAGTCTTTCTGTTCAAATCGAGCAGCGCAGTTTACTAGATTCCTTGCACGTACGTTTTAGTTCATAAATTAGGTAATAAGATAATCAAACCACCATTGTGTGTAAAAAGGCTCTGGTGGTAGCTCAAGCAAATAATCAATCCTTGCCCCTTTAAATTTAATTCTTCTTACCTGGTTTATGGTCAGTGACCATGGCTCTTCCTCGTTTCTTCTTCCCAGCTTCTTTGCTTCTCTTATCTTTGCTAATCCTTGCTTCTGCCAGTGATTCTAGTTGCAACTCCCAGCAAGATGCTAATCAGCCCGGGTCTGAGTACGCTTACAGCTCCCAGTTAAATACTGGCAAATCAAAATCAGAAGATGAATCCAAGACCCGGTCTGAAGAATATACCCTCAAGCAAGGCAATGACAAAACCAACTACGAAGATGAATATAGCTCCAAGCCCTCTGTGGAGAAATACAAGTCTGACTATGGATACACACCAGTCGTTGACAAGTCGAAGCCTGAGGATGATGAATACAAATACAAGCTAAACGATGACAAATCAAAGTCCGAGAATTATGACTATGGCTCCAAACCGGGCACTGAGAAGTCAAAGTCTCAGGAAGATGAATATAATTCTAATGCAGATAAATCCAAGTCGGAGAATTATGGCTACGACTATAAATCAGACCCCGATAAGTCAAATTCAGAAGAGGACGAATACAACTCAAAGCCAGATGTGGACAAATCGAAGTCATAAGATAAATCCAAACCAAAGAATTATGGCTATGGTTCTGAACAAGACAAGGAAGAAGAATATAGCCGTATGCCAGAAACTGGTACAATGAAGTCGGAAGAAAAATCTAAGTCGGAGAATTATGGCTATGATTCTACCCCGGATACTGAAAAATCAAAGCACGGGGACGATGAATACAACTCCAAACCAGACGCTGACAAATCACAATCAGAAGAAAAATCAGAGTCAGAAAAGTATGGTTATGGTTCCAAACCAAATACTGAAGAATCAAAGCCCGAGGAGGATGAATACAACCCCAAGCAAGATGTTCAAAAACCGAACTCAGAAGATAAATCCAAGTAGGAGAATTACGGTTACGGTTCAAAACCAGTTACTGACAAGTCAAAGCTCGAGAAAGATGAATACAACACCAGGTAAGACCATGACAAATCAAAATCAGAAGATAAATCGAAGTCGGAGAATGATGGCCACGGCTCAAAACCACTACTATGTCAGAGCTCGAGTACGAGAAGTATTACAACACAAAGCGAGATGATGATAAGTCAAGATCAGAAGATAAATCCAAGTTGGAAAATGATAGTTATGGCTCCAAACCAAACACTGGTGTGTCAGAGCTCGAGTATGAGGAATATTACAGCACAAAGCCAGATGTTGACAAGCCCAAATCAGAATATAAATCCAAGGAGGAAAATAAGGGCTATGGCTCCAAACCAGATGATGAGAAGTCAAATTCTAAGGATGACGAATATGAAGGTGACGGTTAAGTTAGAAATTCTTGATTTTCAAGAATGAGCAACTGCAAGCAGGAAAACTGAGTTTTTGTATTGCTGAAAGGTTATTTATTACAATGCACATTTGAGAAGGAAAACAGCAGACTACATATATACATTTTAAGGAGAAAGAGACAAGACTAATAAAGAGACATGACAAAAGTAAGGGAGTATGGTGCAAACGATAAGCATTTGAACTAAAACTATTTAATCACATCTGAGCACGCAACCGGAGAAGAGTGACAGGACTGAGGTTTTGTTGCTTGGCGGGAAAGATAGCAGAGTGAATTTCTGTGGGCTTAAGGAACAAAAATTGGACAGGTAAAAACTTCTGGGCTCCATCAGCTTGTTTGGGATTTAACTGGTTATGCCTCAAAGCAAGATGTCACAAAACCAAATACAGAAAATGATAGTTACAGCCGAAAACCAGATTCTGACAAAATCATTTCAGAAGAAAATGAAAAGTCACTCCCCATTGGTATTCAAGGATTTGTTCTATTCATTTCAGAAGAAAATGAAAAGTCACTCCCCATTGGTATTCAAGGATTTGTTCTATGTAAATCCGGCGGCGTGTTCTTATTTGTTCTACTCTCAAAGCCTACATTTTACACCTAAATAAATTGTTAAGATATAACATATCAGGTTGAGAAAATAAATGAGATACGCATCATCCTGACACATTTAAACACATGGAAGTTACGCCTGACTTGTTTCACAAAATTATCTTCGAACGCATGCAGGTGCTGTAGCAAGAATGACGTGCCAAGCGGTTGACAAAAATGGGTACGCGTCAAAATCTTTCTTAAATTGCAGAGGTACATCTGATGAGTAGGGTTATTTCTTCGCTAGATTGTTTCAATCAGAACTTACAGGTAACTTGAAGATTACAGAGTGCAAGGCTTTCCTGGAAAAGTCTCCATTGAAAACCTGTAAAATTCCTTCGGATGTTAACAAAGGAATTTCTGGTGCTCTCCTTACTTTTTACCGCTTTCTCAATGACAATTAGATAAAGCTTTACTCACTAAAGGCGCCTTTCTTCTTCACTTCAGAGTCTGAATCAACCCCCCAGTGGCTACTAAACTTTTTACTTGTTGGGCAAACAGCCTATGTTTTTTTCTTTTTTCTTGTGTTTTGTTGTTAAAAAAGTGAGTCGTGCAACTACAACTCTGAGTCTTGTTGTTCTAGTTTCATTCTTCATTTGATATATTAGTTAATTTGCGTTGAAGGAAAGTTCAGATGTTGAAGGGGAAATAGCATTATCTTTGTCTAAACACAGTCGTATGAAAACATTCCAGTATATCCAATATATTCATTACATTCAACAGTTAATAAGAAGAGTTACTACATGAGAATCGTCTGGTTCCATTAGTAATATCATTTGGGCGGTACAGGGATTCTTGGGATCGAATTCAGATATTCAATTGTGTTCTAAACGGTGATAGTGGTAATGGAACATAAAATGCAACTTATACATTGTACTCGATATTTATTTCTGCAATTCCTACGGGAATCTCGTGTCGTAAAGTTCAATGGAGTTGGAATCTTCCCAACACTGAAATCTAGTCCTATAATCATAAATTGCCACTTCAGTTACATGTGTTTTTCATTTTCCGGGGCAAAAGTAATCAAGAACACCTCAAAAAATTAGCAAGCAAAAGGCATACATCCGCTTCCTGTCTAGGAACCATGAAAAAATCTGTTCATAATAAAACACATGGGTAACACCCATCAATTTTCAACCCGTGCAGACACTCTTTTGATCTGAAAATCCTTTTTTTTTTTTTTTAATTTTTTAAATTATTTGCAGGCCGAGCTGATCATTAGAAATAGAAATAACTGCCTACGTGTTTGCATTTCAACGATTGTTGGATTTATTTTTTAAAAAATAATCTATTAACTATCTAGAAAAATGGTTATAAAATATAAATATAGCCTCCAAATGTTCCATCAACCCCCGTGCTTTGTGTCTGCGATAATTTATGCGCAGCAACAAAGTCCATTTGTTTTGCCTATGGAACATGTTGTCCGCTAACTATGAAATCTTCCTCTTCACGACAACCATTATTATACGTTTCAAGCTCACTTTACTGCTGCCAAGGCTAGAGACTTCTGTCGAAATCGTGCAGCCAAGTCCCCGCCGTCCTTGTATTTTTGACTTCGTAATTTTCACGATGAAGTTGACCTCCCGAAGCTGTAAAAGACCAATGTTGGCTGCTTGTTTATGCATATCATCAATCTGTGTACTCTCTCTTTCTTCTCACATAGTTATGGCTCTTACCCGCTTCTTTCTCGTCGCCTGTTTGCTTCTATTTCCACTGCTAATCATTGCCTCTGCGGATGATTGTTACAGATAGATTTCCAAGCCAAACGTTGACAAGTCAAAGCTAGATCAAGGTTATGATGTCGAGAAATTAAAGCTGGATCAAGGTTATAACAAAGATCTTGAGAAAGCTGAGTCAGAAAATAATTCCAAACAAAAGAGTTATGGGTTGGATACTAAGCCAGACGTTGACATGTCAAAACTAGATCAAGGTTATGATAGAGACCTGGAGAAAGCCGAGTCAGAAAATAAATCCAAATCAAAGAGTAACGGTTATGATATTAAGCCAGACGTTGATCGAGGTCATAATTCTAAACCAGATGTTGACAAATCGAAGTCAGATGATAAACCCAAATCTGAGAACAATGGTTATGACTGCAAGCCAGATGCTGAGAAATCAAAGCCGAAGCAAGAAAATGATGGTTATGGCCCGAACGTAAAAGAAAAGGAGAGGTCCTTCCTCATTGGTAATTCAAGGACTAGTTCTTTGTAAAGCAGGCCCAAAATACTATCCAATGCAAGGTATGTCTACGTACGTCTATTATTTTCTAAATTATATACTAGGAAAATTTGCACGTTGCTTTTGCAGTGCTTCAACACTACATCTTTCTGAATATAATTTGCATTTGAACACAGGAGCTGTGGCAAGAATAACTTGTTTAGGACTTGATGAGAATGGATACGAGAAAAAATCAGTCTTCAATTGCAGAGGTACAACTGACGACATGGGTTACTTCATTGCTAAATTATCTCCTTTAGAGCTCGCAAACAGCTTGAAGATCACAGAGTGCAAGGCTTTGCTGGAAAAATCTCAATCTGAGACCTGTAAAGTTCCTACTGATGTTAACAAAAGAATTTCTGGTGCTCTCCTTACTTCTTATCGCATCCTCGACGTCAATGACAAGAAGACAATGCTCTACTCACTGAAGCCTTTCTTCTTCACCTCGGACCCTGAATCAACCCCTAGTGGCTACTGAATTTTATTCTTCACAGAGCAAACAGCTGCATCAGTTTTTTACTTTTTCTTTATATATATATATATATATTTGCCTGGATTTTCTTTCGATTTCACAGAAATATTATATGTAATGAAATGTAATCGCGACTTCATGTTACTTGTTACATATTTTTGAATTATGAATATAGTATTTGACATTGATTTTCTGTAAGAATTCTTCTTCTCCTCTGTTTAATATCTCAAGTCATAGTATGTGTCTAGTTTACTTATTTTAAAATTATACCTCAGTGTATAATAATAACCTTTTCAGATTTTGTCCAAACTAATTACAACCTTCGCTGTTATTGGCCTTCTCAATAAAACCAAGTTCCACTAGTTTAAGAAAAGATAGAGAGACCTGAACTCAACCTAAATTAGAATATATAAATTGTTTGGGACCAGAATTACCTCATGAAACAAAGATTTACTCGGACAGATGATAATTCTGAAATGAGTTTTAATTATTTGAGTAAATATAGGTCAATAGTTGAATAAGTTTATAACTGAATAAATTCTTAATTTCATTATTTGAATATAATTTTCAGTGAAATCGTTCCATTATAATAATAATAATAATGTAATGAGATTATCCAACCAACGAAAAGAGAATTGTTCTTATTAATATAAATTAAAAAAATTAAAATTAAATTTTATTTAAGTGAAAGAATAAAAAAAATTAAATAATAAAATTTACTTTTGAATTTTTTTAAATTTTTACTATAGGAACAATTCTCTTTTTTCATTAATTAGTATTCTCACCGTATCATTATGACTATTGTGGCAGGCAGTCCCATGTATTGAATGGATATAAACCTATATCTTTGTCCATTTTTATGCATCTGCAGGCCAGGATACATGATATTAGAATGATTCATTATATAAGTTTTTGGCATTTCCATGAGTTTTCTTATTGATTTTGTGCTTTAATAATCTATTAGTCCGGAAATTAAAATGTTGATAAAAAAAAGTCTCCAAACCTTAAGTTCAAGAACCTACATATGCGCAGCAACAAAGCTTAGTTGTTTTTCGGGTAACGTTGCCACGCATGACTATGAAAACCTTCTGCATGACAACCATGGTACATTGCAAGTTCATTTTACGGCCTCCAGCTATTAGAGATTTTTGATTCTCTTGTCATTGCTAATCCTTGCCTCTGCTAGTGATTATACTTGTTACCCCAAGCTTGAAACTGAAATGTCAAAGCCTGAAAGTTATGGTTATAATCCCAAACCGAAATTAGAAGGTAGCTCTAAACCCAAGCCAAAAGATTATGGTTATAGCTCCCAACTAGATGCTGACAAGCCAAAAACTGCCAAGCCTGATGAGCCAAAGCCTGAGAATAAACCCAAACCGGAAGATCAAAGTCATGGTCCTAAACCAGACGTTGACAAGTCAAAACCTAAGGATGATGGCTATAGCACCAAACCAACTGTCGATGAGCCGAAACCTAAGGATAACGGTTATGGTTCCAAACCAGATGGTAAGCTTGACAAAACGAAGTCAGAAGATAAATACAAATCAGAGTATTACAGTTATGGTTCCAAACCAAATTCTGACAAAGTCCGAGTCTGAAAATGATCATGATTCCAACTTCAAGCCAAAATCAGGAAAAAAGGAACAACCCTTTCCCGTTTCTATTGAGGGGCTTGTTTTATGTAAATCTGTCTCTGGCTCTAAATTCTATCCAATTCAAGGTATGCCTACATCTCTGTATTCTTAGAATTCATCATATATGGACATTTTTCTTGTATGTACATTAATTGCTGCTTCTGCACAAATTTCTTTAAACATGATCAGGAGCTGTGGTCAGAATAACATCTCTAGCAGTCGATGAACATGGGTACTGGAAAAAACCTGTCTCCGTCCGCAGCCCCGCAACCGATGCTAAGGGTTACTACTTAGCTAAGTTGTCTCTTTCAGAGCTCACGGACAGCTTGAAGCTTAAAGGATGTGAGGCATTCGTGGAAAACTCTCCATCCCAAAGCTGTAAAATTCTTTCGGTTCTTAACAAAGGAATTTCTGGCGCTGCCCTTATTTCTTCCCGCATTCTCAATAACAACAAGATGAAACTGTACTCGTTGAGGCCATTTGTCTTCACCTCGGAGCCCGAATCAGCCCCAAATGACTACTAATTAAACTTCATGTTTTATTGAGGAAACAACTTAAAAGGGAGTCGTGAATTACGATTGTGGGTTCATGTCGTTTTGCTAGTTTATTTCTTGTCGATCTCCTCTTGCTAATATTGTTTGTGTACAAAATAAGACTCAAAGATTGAGTTTCAAGTCAGGCCATTATCAGACAAATTAATTGTTATAATTACGAACACTATTTTGCCGAAATGAGTTCTTCACTTCGTCGATCATTTCACTTGTTTAACTTGCAAACTGGTTTAATTTTATGTATTGAAAGAATTTGCCAACATACTAAATTTCGTTGTCATGTTATTCTATTGTTATAAAGAATTGGCTAAACTGGTTTTCTTTTATTTTATTCCATTGTTACAACTAGAATGAAGAATTATACAGTAATCGATTGCCAAGAAATTAGAAAAATAAAAATCTGACATACTAAGAATCAATGAGGGAAAACTTACGATTAACGACAAAATGACAAATAACATAGGGGACCTAATTAATAAGTTTCATAACGTTATATATTTATTTGATAAAATATAAGACTTTAGGGATCTAAATGTTAAATCTTAAACATTGTTCTAATTATTTATATCATTTCGGAACTATAGTATCCCAACTCCCAAACACCCTACGTTACACGTGTATATACTGAGGACATTACATCACATTATGTTAAAACCCCTCTCCCCCTTTCTTTCGTAAATTGTTAAAAACAACGCGATCGCCATTCCTACCACCGCAACATATTCAATACGGAATTTGCCCCTGAAAGCCCTTCTATATTGTGCTTACAAGTTGTAATTGTGGCGGCTTCCTAAACTCTCAAAGAATTAGGGTTTTAATTTCTTGAATTACAAATTTTTTCCCTCGTAATCGATGCAAAATTAGGCCAAAACTTGGATCAAGAATTAGGGCACTCTCAAACCACGAAACCACCTGTTACGGAGACTGCGAAGTTCGATGAAATCATGGACCCGTTGGAGAAAGAATCGACGTCGAAGTCCGTCAACGAGACGGTGAACGGGTCCCACCAATTCACGATCAAAGGTTACTCGTTGGCGAAGGGAATGGGCCCGGGCAAGTGCATATCGAGCGACGTTTTCACGGTGGGCGGTTACGATTGGGCGATTTACTTTTACCCCGACGGAAAAAACCCCGAGGATAGTGCTATGTACGTATCGGTGTTTATTGCGTTGGCGAGCGAAGGTACGGACGTGAGGGCGCTGTTTGAGTTGACTTTGGTTGACCAAAGTGGGAAAGGGAAGCATAAAGTTCATAGTCACTTCGATCGGGCATTAGAGAGTGGTCCGTACACGTTGAAGTATCGCGGAAGCATGTGGTAATTTTTTGTTCAAATTTATTATTTTTATTTCTTTTTTTGATTGGGTTTGGTTCTTTTTCTTATTAATTATGAGGTATTAGTTTTGATGGGTTTTGGTAGCGTGAATTTGTTTTATGTTGCATTTGGTCTCATTGGGCTTTGTCTTTGTATTACGCAAGATGGCTTTTGATTCATATTGTTTTTTTTACTGCTTCATTGTATTGGATTGTAATTAGAAATGGGATTTCAGTGTGGCTATGCTTGGCTGGAGAATTTTGATTTTGTTATAGGGGGTACGAACAAGGTAAAATGATGTCATTTCTAGACGAGTTACAGAAATGCGGCTCTGGATTGAGGCAGCGTGGGAGATAAAAGATTTTTTTGGTCGACCTAACTAGTTTGGACACACGGCTTGGTTAAAATGAGTGGTTGATTACTTTTGTTGATGAAATAAAGTTGAGAAGGAAGGTCCGGTAGGAGGATTGTTTATTGTAGTTTTTAGTTAATTGGGGATTCATTTTTTTATTTACTTATTTCTTTAACATTATTTTTCCCTCTCTCTCTCTCTCTGTTTCCTTTTGTTTATTTTATTCTCTTCCATCATTCCGCAAGTCCCATAGGTTTGAACTATGAAATACATGGGATTGGTTTTTTGATCAAAAGTGCTATGTGAAATATTTGGTCTTTCCTCTTTCTCTCTCCCCATCCCAGAGGTACAATATTTGAATTGATGGAGAACCTTTCTGGGGGGATTTTTTATTGTAGTTGTCCAGGGACTTAAATAAGCTTTATATAATTATGGCAATGGGACATTAAATAAGTCAGTTTTAACCTTAATGAGCACAGTCGTTACACCTGCATGATGTCACTTTAAATAGTTTATGAATTATCCAAAATGTTGGTTCAAATAAACTACAGTGACTTAATTTGCTATTGTTTATTGGTTTGGCCCAAATGTTGTGGGATTTCTTGTTGTTAAGTTCAATAATTCTGCATTCATACAAAATTAGGTCATTATCTTTTCTAATTTCTTCATTTCAATTCTTGAATGCATTTCAGGGGCTACAAGCGTTTTTTTAAAAGAACAGCTTTAGAGACTTCTGATTATATAAAAGATGATTGCCTTATCATGAACTGCACTGTTGGAGTTGTTAGAAATCGCCTTGAGGGACCAAAACAGTATTCCATACCTGTATCATCATCAGACATGGGTGAGGGTCTTAAGGATATGCTAGAGTCTGAAGTTGGATGTGACATAGTTTTCCAGGTTGGCAATGAAACATTTAAAGCTCACAAGTTGATACTTGCTGCACGCTCTCCTGTATTTAGAGCCCAATTTTATGGCCTTGTTGGGGATTGTAATGTGGATAAAGTGGTTGTAAAAGATGTTGAGCCGTCAATCTTCAAGGTAATGCTTCTCTTTTTGCTCCTTATATCCGTCATTCAAGAAGACAGGAGAATGCAAAAAGGCTCATTTGTATAGATGCATTTTAGAAAAACCTTTATTTGCAAGGGCCTTGAGAGAATTCAAGATTTCTGTCTGTATCATGATTTAATGAACCGTTGTATAATATCTGCATAATTTGATTTCATGAATTAATATCTCTTTTGTCCATGATCCAAGATGATTTGGTGAAGTGAAAAAATACTGGGAACCTGGGCCTATCTAGCAGCGGCATGAATTGTTGCTTTTTTTCCTAAAGCTGATGTGGGTTGTCCTTTAGTGTTTCTAGTTAATAGAAAAGAAAGAATATTCTAAGGAATATAGTTTTTCTGCAAAATGTGCCTACCGGGAGGGGGGGTGGGGTGGGGTTTTAAAAAGGATTATGGTGATTATCGTTTGAGTTACATCAATTTGAAAATATTGAATTCTTTGAATATCTTTTTCCATTATGCATTATTTTCATCTGTGTAATTCTGTTATCCTGGCCTAATTTTTATTTAAGCTTTTTAGAATTTCTAAACATGAGCAACCTTTGAATAGGAGTTATCGTGTAAGATTCATACAATGTAGCATTTTCATTTGGCACTAGACATCTTGATGCAACTCCTTGTAGACAAAAAAAAAAATGCAGTCTCTATCCGATTGCTTCTCGGTGTACAATTTTTGTAGCCTTGACTACTTCAGATTGATGCTTTTATAAATGGTAAAGTGCGATGTGCTTTTAAATTTGGGTATTTACGACCTTGCTGTATATGTTAAGCCAATTTGCTTTTCTTTGTTCATGTTGCCGCAGAAATTTTTAGATTGGTGTCTATAAATTGCACCTTGGCTGCATGATAGCGAAGTTCTATGAATATTTAACCACAAATTTTTATTCAAGAAAATGTGCTTATTTCATGAGCAGGCATATTAATGTAAACGGGCCTTTCTGCTATTTCAGGCAATGCTCTTGTTTATTTATACCGATAAACTCCCTGATGTATATGAAGTTACTGGCTCGACATCAATGTGCACGTCAACCAACATGATACAGCATCTATTGGCTGCAGCTGACCTTTATAATATAGATCGATTGAAATTGTTATGTGAATCAAAATTGTGTGAAGAACTTAATGCTGAAACAGTGGCAACGACACTGGCACTAGCAGAGCAGCACCAGTGTCCCCAGCTTAAGGCTATCTGCTTGAAATTTGCTGCAACTCCTACCAACTTGGGAGGTGCGTGTTGTTCGTAGATACTGAGGGTGCAACTTTCAGGTTATGCCTGCTCCAGTTTTTTTTATATATTTTTTATTTTTCCTTTAATCCAAGGAAGTATACTTGATTTTCCTCCCTCCATACCTACGTCGTTGGAGATACTTAGAGATTGGTTAATCTGATTCTTTAAATTCTTAGGAGAAACAAATTGTCTGGCATGCACCTTTCATGAATTTTAGGACCCTCATTTGAGGGCATTCTCTCTTGCTCCTAGAAACAGTTAGTGATGGTAATAAAAGGGAAACATAGAAGGTGCCATGATTGAAGATGCCAATTCTAGGTACTCTAATGAGGGTTGAGCCATTGTGATTAATTTTTTTCCCATTTAAAATGGGATGCAATCTCTTAACAGTCTTTGATCTGATTTGAACCATATATTTCTGTAAGGAATTTAGTTTGTAACAGTGTCTGGAATCTTGACATTAGGAATAAGTTGTATAGATCTTCATTTGAATTTAACTAGAATTTTGCTAGTTTTATATTTTGACTAACAAGAATTTCACATCCTAGGCTACTTTGTATTTTGAACTTGTGTACTCATATTTAGTATTGGCACCAGTTTCTTTCTTTTCAATTGTGGTTCACTTTTTTTTCTTAAGAGCACGTATTTGCTAATTGTAAGTGACTCTGGCCCAAGTGTGGACATTTAAAGCAGCTGAAAATTGCAGTTGCTTGTAAATGTTTAATTGGTTCCCTCTTGATCTAGACATGGTTGAAGTTGTTTTGTTAAGATGAAAATCCTCTCGTCTGTTGCAGTGGTAATGCAGTCAGAAGGCTTCAAGCACTTGGAGGAGAGCTGCCCGTCATTATTGTCTGAGCTTCTAAGGACACTGGCTTCAGGGGATGATAACTCAAGTATGTCATCAAGTAGGAAAAGAAGCGGGAGCAGTATATATGGGCTGGATCTAGCAGCAGATGGTGCAGCTGCAGAATCGGCAAATCCCAATAGCAGGCATGTACGCAGGCGGTTTTAAAATTGACATTTGCTTTGAAGTGCCACACAACTAAAGATTGGATCGTCTTGTTAACATAAGTCCTAGTGATATGCTCCATGTTAATATTAGTAATTACTCAACAGTGGTTGCTTCTTCTACTCTTAAGTCATTTGGATAAAAGAAGTTTTGCTTCCTTGCTGCTGGCTTCATTAGGGCGATACATTGATGCCTGATGTCTCTCGCCTTAATGCCTTTCAGGCTGTCAGTTTTATCCACGACATTTTTGTACATGTGAAACCGAACAACTTCTTTCGACAGCATCATTCAAAGGCCTTAAAGGAAAACAGACACTGGTCATCATTTGATAATGTTCTTTTCTTCTATCTTCTGACCGTTGTCTGCGGTCAATAATTTATCTTGGGCAGAACTTTTATCCTTGGGCATCCAGTTATACTATTTGAGAATCAGCCAGCTTTTGTAAGAAGCACTTTTTGAGCTATTTTCTTTTAACTTAATAGTATTAGTCATTGGTGTTAGCTTAGCATGAAAGCTGAGGGAATTGAAACCCGAAGATATTATGTAACACGGAACACAAGCCAATCAACTGATGCCAAAATGGCAGGGATTACTAACGTTCGTTCCTCTGTTTGCTGCCCAAGCATACAGAACTTATCGATTACGGTAATCCGCTTTTATACAGTGCCATGTGGCATTATGTTCCCTTTAAGCCTGTAGGACAGACAAATGAGACTGACGATAATTCCAGTGTCTTAGCTGGAAAAATGATTTTACTGACATCATAACCGCCTGTTGTCGAATCCGTTTCGGTTTTTACCTCTGTTGTTCATGGAAGCTAAGCTGAGCTTGTTATGCAGGAGAATTAAAGATACTTGGGGGGCTCCTGGCGTTTATGACAACCTTCACGAAAAGACGAGAATTCCAGGTCTCTCCCTTGCTCAAGGGCGAGACCAGAGAACTTTGAAATCAATGATACAAGTCCCCTGTTTGTCATAAGAAAACAATTGACTAAAGTTTACAACAGCGAATGCAAATGAAAAAGAGTACCACGAAAGCAAGCCTGGATTAATCCCAGATACACACCCCCATGCATAGTGATGACTGAGCCTTGTTCCAGGCAGGTGATTAAAAATGGATCGATCGAGTCGGCTAACATTGAAATATACACAATGGACCTAAATCACTTTTGTACATCTTACAAGTAGTAATATTTCATTAGGCCTACTCATAGTCAACCTCAGCCATGAAAGAATGAGAAGAAGCATATATGCATATATATATAAGCTAGTGCATGGAACATATACATATGACCAATGTACCTATTAGAACCATTAACCTAACAAAACTGTTGCCAAAGCCTTGAGAGAGTTAGATACTCAAGTGGGAGACTCGGCAAGAAGTAGGGTGTGCCACCAACCACATGCAACATTCTTAGGAATAGAACCCTCTATTGTAACTTGAGAAGGAATGCTGCGATCTACGACATCACCCAAGCCAAGCTGTTCATGCACCCAGAGATTATAATTTTAGTTTTATGGGACATTTGTGAGGCATTTGGACACCACACAAGGAGAAACAGATTGATGCAAATTCAAAACTAATTTCTCTATCAATCAAAGACATGCATAAAGCAAATGCTGTAAAATACCATAGACAACACAAGCAGTTTTGATTTAAAAAAACAGAGAAATGAAATGATCTAGTATCATAAGGTGTCCGTCTACCCCCAAATTAAATAAATGATCAATATGAGGTACAATACCTGGCCATACTTGTTCCATCCCCAGCAGAACACTCTGTCATCCTCTTCAAGCAAGAGAAACAAAGCATTAGTCTGCAGGTGAACTAGTAAGAATATATTTTCAGGCATAAAATTCAAGTAAGAGCAGCATACCTGTGGTTATAGCAGTGTGACGAGCCCCACAAGAGACACTTTTTGCATGGACATTTTCCAGACTTGGAGCTTCCAACAACCTGGGTAGAGTCTGCAAAATTCAATAAATCATAAAGTTAATTGCACAAATTTCTCACAGTAAACATTTTTCTCAACATAAAAGATACGACGAAAGTTGGCAAAGATGTTTATTGCATCTTCAGCTTTGTATTCTATGTGGTACTTTAAAGCCACGCTCGTCTTCAGCTTTGTATTCTATGTGGTACTTTAAAGCCACGCTCGTCTTCAGCTTTGTATTCTATGTGGTACTTTAAAACCATGCTCACCTAATCCAATCTCTACACTTCTACAGTGGGAATATCCTCAGACTTGCATATATGGACTCTATTCATGGAATGCAAAAACTTTAAAGCATACCTCTGCTTGATCACCACCAGTACCCAATTGCCCAAACTGATTCCCACCAAATGCATACACATCACCATCACCAGATATGCAAACAGTGTGCCATAGTCCCACAGCTACTCCCTCTATCCGGATGCCCAGCAGCGAAGATACACAAGTAGGGCTTAGTTCATCACCTGTACTTCCTTGCCCACACTTGATAAAATATAAAAAAATCAAAAACATTTTACTCATTATAATAGCAAAACTATGCAAAATCCATATTAACTATAAGTGGACAAAAAAGCAACAATGTTGGAAAAGGAATAGAGTAGATTATCCCTTATTAGAGCGAACTTCATCTTGAACATCTACAGTGCTTTTTCTCCACCATATTCTACTTTACCTACATGTGGATCCTGAAGAACGGTTAAGAGTTGGGAAACCAGGGACAGTCTCATTGATGGAAACAACAATTAACATTCCAGCTATATAGTAGCAATTATTTCAAAAGTAACTTGAGATTCTTCAATTAAAGAATTTCCCAAGCATACAAGCATGAAATGATATATAAATTTGTGATTAGACTAATCAGTAAGAAACTCTGCGTCAAATAGCTATATTAACTAGTAACAGTTACCAGTAATTTACCAGAACCAAGCTAGTAGATGATGATTGCAGGAGACAACATCAGCAACCAAGACTAGCTGAATGCTTATAATGAGGCTTCTACTATGTAAAGGAATTAAAATTCCAATAAGACTGTATTTCACTAGATTTTGACAACAATTGTTGAGCATGTCCATCATCAAAGGTAAGACCTAGAGAAGGAATGATAAATTCATATTGTGATTTCAAAATCCAAATATCCAATATGATTAGAATGTGAAGAAGAAATAAATTATTTTATCTTTTCAGGGAAAAGAAAGATGGGAGAGGGGGAGAAGAGGGTATGAATTGTTAACGGAGAAGATTTAGCCAAAGCTAGTTTGTGCAGGAAACTCAGTAAAACTATGAAGAAGTAAATTCAAATAAAGAATGCAGAAAGCGCTAGAGCCTGAAAAATGAATAACATCTCAAACACTAAATCTCTACACACGGTCTATCATGCATAAAGACAAGGCAAAGCAAGCTACCAACTCTCCAAACTCCAACTTTTGTAGATTTTTTTATCAGGATTAAAGCTGACAATTGTTCTCCCATATATTTGTGTCCTTACTAATTTATTGCCCTCTCACATGAATGAATAACATGAAGAAGAGAAACCGTGTTTACTTTGCCTATAGTCGCACAATTATAACACAACAACATGAGATAAATGTCAGACATTTTTCAATCAGTTTAAACTGTAACACCATTATGTGTGTGTGTGTGTGTGTGTGTAATAAAAGAACAACTTCAATGAGACCAGTGACCTAATTTGTCTCCAAAGGGCCAATGTCCAGCCTTGTCTAGGCAAAAATTCCAAACTTAAGAAAATGAGACCAAAAATATGAATTTTTACTTCAGAAAGAGAAAACACAAGGAAAAAGAAGCGATGCCACTAGGTCATGGTACCTTACCTGGCCATAGAGTCCCCAACCAAAAGTAAGTAGTGCTCCGGCATCTGTTAGCACCAAAAATCATTTATGGATTGATGATACAAACACATGTAGAAGTTAACCACATATGAAGTAAGCAAACAGAAATAAATCAAACAACTGTATTTCAAATAATCTTTTATTGGTCTTTGTTCTACAACTGTATTTCAA
The DNA here is from genome assembly GCA_032401905.1 of Swietenia macrophylla. Taxonomy (NCBI): domain Eukaryota; kingdom Viridiplantae; phylum Streptophyta; class Magnoliopsida; order Sapindales; family Meliaceae; genus Swietenia; species Swietenia macrophylla. The sequence goes on along the minus strand of CP135571.1, from coordinate 2,316,886 downwards.
ATACTCTTCGATCAAACTTAGTTATTTCTTCCTATGATTGGATGAAAAATTCCACATAGCATTCAACCAGTTACAAAGCACACCATTGGAAACATACCAGTGATTACAGCACTATGCCGCCCTCCACAGGCAATCCGCTTCACGTATTTTCCAGGAACTCTAAAACCGGGTCCCTCAGAACTCATGCTTCCCCGAGAAACTGCCACGAATCTATCTTTCCGATAAGAGGAGGACTCAACGCAAGGTATAGGATGTGGAGAGGACACCATTCGTATCCGAGAGCCCAAGCCAAGCTGCCCCTCACCACCATAGCCCCAACCCCAGACCTGTCCTATGTCTGAAAGTTTGGGAAAATCGGGATATAAATCAACTATCCTGCTTTAATGAAAAGGACTTTCTGAACCTTCATACATCTCACTGCCTAACAACCTACGATCCATGAGCACAGTGCGGAGAGAACCACACACCAAACTTATTTCAGGGATGGAGTTAATCCAGAATATGAAGGAGTTACCTGACAATGCTAAAGTATGTCGTCCACCAGCAGCTACAGTGGCAATCCGGACTCCTGGATTCAGAGTTACCAGACAGGGCAAAGCCGAGAGATTTTCATCACCAGATGATGAACTTTCAGCAGTTTGTTTTGCTGTTGCTATTCTCCTTCGTTTTGAACTTTCCTCCCCGCTTCCTCTACCATCAGTACCAGACAAGGGTCCACCACTTGATCTCAAGCCTTGTGAGTGGGGGCTCACTGTAATCAAATGACCTTTCATCACGTTAGTCTGTAACAGAGTAAAGCTTATCCTGTGTAGTCTATTCTCTTGATAAAGTTGCCAAACTTGAATTTACCTTGCTCTGTCACAAATGAACTGTGTCTTTCAAATACATCTTTTTCTAAACTTGTCCCTTTAGATGGATCTCCAAAGATCCTCCCTGAAGGAACACACTCTTTCCATCCCCACGTATAAACTTCTCCACTGTCTGTAAATACACAAATTGGAAATCACTTGGGAGAAATAGTTTGCTTCCAACCACATACAGTCCAATAACAATTTATAATACCTGTAACTGCAACACAATGTGCCCAGCCTGCAGCAGCTTTTACCATAGAAGTTTGCGTTGGAAGAGGAAAAGGCTCCGGAGTTTCCTTAACAATCCAATTAAAAAAGAATTTAGTTCAGCCAAGAAATGATTTGAAAATTTAATGAAACAATAGTATTATACGGTAATGCAGTACCCCATGCTTCCCGGATGTCACGTAGCTTTGACCTAGGTCATCTGTTGAACCCCATGTAATGAGCTTTCCAGAGTCTGATTAAAGAGAGATATAAGTAAAACAGCACTACTATTTCCAAAATGAGTTGTACAAAATAAAAATTTCCCAAGACAAAATAAATGCTAGAATTCTCTTTTCTGAGTACAACATAAGAAAAGAAAGCTTTTGAGCAGAATATAGGAGCAACAATTCAACACTTGATTGAGAGAAACTCAATCAAGTTACACTGGCTAAGAAACTTATTCAGCAATACCACAAATGAAGTTAAAATACCGTACAAATGACAGCAAATATAAAAGAAATTAAATGAAAATTTTGTCCCTATTAGGGCGAGATTTAGAGTTCATTTTTAATATGAGAAAATATATAATATAAAATGTTCAAATCTGAAACCTTTCAAGCGGAAAAAGAAATTGTTAGGACCCCAGGAAAAAACAATGAAACAAAGGATTAACTCTAGAAACACAAGGACAAAGTTTAATTCCAACCAAATTGTTTGGCTACCCATATCAGAACTGGAAGTAAATAGAAAAATAAACATGAACAGATGAAGTTTTCATTGTTTTACACAAAAAAAAAAAAAAAAAAGAAATTGTTGATGGGTACCATCAACATTAAAAGTTCAAATAGCTCGTTATCTTAGTTAACTAGAGTTTCCATTTCAGAGAAGCCAAAGCAACAGAAAAACACATAAAAGAACATGTAATTCTTTCTGTTTTTTCCCACATTTTCTCAGCAACTAAACCAACCAGAACAAATTTACGAACAGAAACCGAACTTCTGCTTGTTTTGAACCCAATAATAGGAAACCCTCATGCAATTGAGTTTAAACCACTCTTGAGCTCAGTTAACTGCAGTTTCTGTTTCATAGAAACCAAAACAATACGAAAAGACACAAAACACAATCTTACTTTCTCTCCTTTGTCCACGTTTTCTCGCAGACCACTGAGCACTTAAGTAATTTAAAAAAATAATAAAAAGATTAAATTACAAAAAAAAAAAAAAAAAGTAGAACATTCCAAATCCAAAGCTTTAGAAATAGCTCAATTTTTTTAAAAAAAAAAACCACCAAAACTTAAATTATAAAGATTAAAAAAAGCACCAGAAATGGCCATGGCGAATCCGCAACCGCCACCGCAAACATCCTTCCACGAGGATCCAACCGTTAAGGGCAATTTAACAACTATCGGAGATAAAATCGGCGACCGTTGAGGTAACGCTCCGGGAAGGTAACCCCACATGAGCAGCACTCTCTCTTTCCTTAACTCATCCTCCTCCATTCTCTCTATTTTCTCTTCTTTTCCCTCCCCGTTCATTTCCGTCGAAATTCGAGAGAAAAGAAATAAAAAGCGAAACGAAACAAGACGAAAGGAAACGGAAATGGAAATTCTGTTGGCAATTTTAGTGTTTTAAGTTGGTTTTTCTGCTTCGAGTCCGGTAGACTGGTGCAAAATGGCTGCCCTATTTTCTCTTTCGTCCTGGGGGGAGAATCATTTTCAGGAGAACGGTGGTGCCACATAGGATGCTGATGTGGTTGTTAATTATACGTGGCGAAAAGATGTCCGCTAGATGACTCGGCGAATTCTAGCCAGGAGTTCCCGGAAGTTTCTGGGAGGCCAATCTTTCGGCCAACTCGTGGTCTCTACATATCTCGCCACGTCTCGAGCCAAGGGGCCTAGTTCAATCATTTATATAGCCACGTGTCGGTGCTAGGGGTCCGGAGTTCCGAAAGTGTTGTGGCACGTCATATGGGTGGGGCCAGCTTGCCTCAATGACAGCCTTTAGTTAGCGGACCATACTTTTTTATTAATTTTTGGCACGTGCTTCATAATCACTGCAGTGTTAGTGACATGGAAAAGCAACGTAGGATTCTGCTAACACCTTTGCCTTTTATTTTCTTCTTTATTTGTTAACTTTGCTTAGTTAAAAGAATCACCAACTACAATTTATGCAAATATGCCCCGAAACCAGTAATAATAATTAAATTTTAATACATCCCTTTTTATAAAAATGTGGAATTATATTGAATTTTGGACTTATAATTTTAGTTCAGTTGAGCACTTGAAACTTTTACTCGCAATAAAATATAAATATTTTGCTATAACTTAGAAACCCAAATGGCTGAAGGAGGTTTCTAAAAATTGTGTACACATAATATCATATCTTATATTTTTAAAAAATATAAATTAATATTGAATTTAGAAAGATAAGTAGATAATATTATTTTAATGAATTAATTTTTAAATTAATGACAAACTCTCGGCTATTAGATTTAAAATATAAGTAAATATACCGTATATTTACATACGAAATCACATATATAGAATATACCATATATTTATATACAAAATATTATATTTATGATTTTTATTATTATATTTTCTAAAAAGTATGAGAAATTCTAAGTTGTGGGCTATATTAATTTAAATTTATTAAAAAAAAGAAAGAGAGAAAAATAAAAAATATAAATTAATTCATTAAGATTTTATTCATCTTATTGAATATCATAATTCTTATTTGTGGGATAACGTACTATTAAGATCTATTGGTGTTTAGTTGATAAGACGAGCGATAAGACCTGTTTACATGTCATTCAAAGTGTAGGACAGGTTCATATATACAACTTAACTATATAATATAACTCCTTATAAATAAAATAAATTAACAATTTAATTCGTAATAATATTTGTATTACTCGTTATGACACAAGTAACATTGTCTACTAATATTTTCAGGCATGCTGACTCGAATCTAATGTGCTTAATCGCGCAGGAGATTCGGTCATTCTGACATAAAAATTTGTTTTAAAACATGTTTCTAAAAGACGACTCTTGAATAGTGTTGCTCGGGCAATTTTATTACGAGCCCGTCACAATTGTTAGGCTAAATTAGACTCTGACCATGGGTGGCTCACAAGCCCATGCCAAAGCACGAACTGCATACACTTCCAACGGTTCAAGTTCATTGGACAAAAATGGGTCAACTATCTATAATCAGAACTGCAAGCCAGAGGCGAGGCGACAGCCGGCGAGCCAGTCACTTTTTTTTTTTTTAAAGGGCTCATGTAATAAAAACATTTATTGAAGTGGTCTCTCCGATACGGATCCGTAAAGCCACTCGTTAGGCCAATGTCCTTTACAGCATTTGGGCCTCAGATTGCAACGAAACATACAGAACTAGAACGACCAACGAACCCGCCCCTCTCCTCCCCCACCCCCACTAATTATTTGAGATCTAACACCTAATCATATGATGGAGGCAATCGTGTGGTGAGCAGGACACTAATCATGATTGATCGACTGTTAACGGTTACTGTTTTGGATAGAAGATCTTGTGGCAAGGAAACCGTGTCCAGTGATTGTTATCTGTGGCCTCGTGCTTGATCGTGTGGTGAAGAAAATAGGCCCAATGATTGTGATCAACTGTCCCGGTGAATCTTGATCCGAGATGTTGAGATTTGAAGTTAGTGAGTCTAACAGTAGAACATTTTGGACCTTCAGGCAATTGATTATGTGGATAACTTCAACAACATACGTTGCCCATGGCTATGCTTATCGGCAGTTATTTGGGTTGGGTACTTGGGTTAGTCCAATGAGTTCCCTTAGGGGAGATTTTTTAATTCATGGGCCGGATTGTACAAACGTGTGAAAGACACACGAAAGCAATTTAACCATTACATGCAGAGAAGTTGCACCAACAAATCCTTGTGACACCTTCCACGCATATAGAGCCTGCATGCCTTTGGTCACGGCGGAAAATGAGCCTACATGTGTGTGTATATATATTACAAATTACGTACTGCAGGAAGCAAAAGCACATTCCGCAACAAAGAAATTACTTCTTATAGCGTGAGCATAGTAGTGAGATGGAAAGCAAGGAAAACAGCGGAAGTAGCAGCCGCCGCTTCAAAATGCCTCTTCATTACCCAAGGTACACCAAGAAGGACTACCAGGACATGCCCGAGTGGAAACTCGACAGACTGCTCTCTGAATACGGGTTATCTACGCACGGTGATTTGGCTTACAAGAGAGAATTTGCCATGGGAGCTTTTCTTTGGCCTGATATTCATCATCCCAAAGCATCCTCACCTTTCCAGCCAAAACTTAACTAACTAGCGACAACAATAGTAGCTGTTTAACTCTTAAGTTTCTTATAGAATTCTCCATTGGGGAGAAAATTAAACTTAGATACCATAGTACTGCGATCAAAGCATGATGCATAGAAATAATTGTAACGTGCGTGACTAATTGTTTCACGAGATGAAGAAAAAATGGCCATGGGTTT
>CP135571.1:2284768-2311293 GCA_032401905.1 Swietenia macrophylla | reverse complement strand
ATTATACATTGTATATATTTATTTGTTAAAATTATTAACTAATTTGATAATTTTAAAATAAATATATATAAATATAATTTTATTAAATTATTATATAAAAAATATAATAAATTAAATTAAATAAATATTATAAACGCATTGATCAATTCATTCATTCTAGTTCAATGGTTAAAACATGTTTTTTTTGATAAATTATTTACTGAATGAAATATAAATATATTTTACATAATACTTATATGTATACAAATTTAGTAATATATTTTAATAATTTATTAAATATAAATATATTATTTAATTTTTTTTAAATTTTAATGAGAAAATTTTAAATCTTATTATTTTATTAATTAATATAATTTATCAAATATTATTTGTATTTGATGCAAATTAATTTAAATAAAAGTAACAAATAAATTTTGCATAAGTGCGTGGCAAAGTGACACGAAATATGTGGGAGGTTTTGTGTTTGAATTTTGGTGGATGCAATAAATTTTTTTTTTTCTTGTTCGGTTTGGTTCTTTATTCTCCAGAACCGAAATCTGACCGAAATAAATATTGTTCTAATCGAATCGGCCATTTCGGCCCCACAAGGTTCCGGGTTGACCTGGAACATATGGTCAGCCCTGCCAAAAACACCTCATTTATATGACCATCGTGTTTGCATAGCTCCACACGACGCGTCTCTCCTTCTCTATTTCTCTCAATGGGTGCGCCAACTAAGCTGCTTCTCTTCACGGCGGCGCTGCTAACATGGGCCGATTGCGCATTCTCCGCCACTCGTTGCCCCAACTGCGGCGTCACGCCGGTACCTTATCCGTTCAGCACGAGCCCCACGTGTGGCGACCAGGATTACAAAATCAGATGCGACGCAACCGGCACGCTTCAGTTTGATACTCTTAACAACTCTTACCCCATCACGTCCATCAATCCTTCGCACCAACGGCTGGTGATCAAGCCATCGAGTCTGTTGCCTAACACCTGCATCACATCCGATCTTGTCCACCAAGGCCTCCAGCTCAACAGTAGCTTGCCGTTCAACGTCACCAGCAGCAATACTATCATGTACATGAACTGTTCCACCACTATACTTGGTTCGCCCTTGAACTGTTCGTCGTCGAGCTTGTGCCACGCGTACATTAACGGCACGCAAGACACGGCGCCGTGCGAGGAGGCTTCAGCGTCTATATGTTGCACGTTTAGAGCTGGTGGATCCACAAATTCGTACATGATAAGGGTGAGGGAAGGCGGGTGTAGGGCATACACGAGTTTCGTGAACTTGGATTCGAATCAGCCGCTCGACCAGTGGCCCGAACCGGGAGTGGAAATCCAGTGGGTGGCTCCAAGGGAACCGGTGTGCAGTTCTCAGACTGACTGTGATGGAAATTCGACTTGTGGGCCGGACCCAAGCGAGAGTGGGGTGACGAGATGTTTTTGTAAGTCACGGCTTTCGTGGGACCCAGTTGAAGGCATTTGTGAAAGTGAGTTTCTCTTCGGCTTTGGTTGATTTTTGTTTTCAACGAGTTGGTCAATTTTGATTGGCTTAGATGTTGATTTGCAATTTTTACAGAGCCTCCGTGTCAGGATCCTAGCGGTTGTGGAGGTTCGTCAAATAAGACTGCACTCATAGCAGGTAAATCCCATGTTTGATTATAGTTCAAGCCTGCCTTGAGTGATTTGATCCAATTATTGATTCATTTTCTCTTTCTTTAATTATTGTTCTTGGTTCATGAGCTTTCGATTCTTTTGGAGTTGATGGAGAATGGAGACTGTGGCATAATTAACTATCTTGAAGGTTCTAACACATTTGCTTATGCAATTAAGAATTTATAAAGTTGATTTATTGTAATAAACAAGATCAGTGTCCTTGGATATTTTAAATGGTCATTGAAGTTCCTTTAATCTGACAAAAATTGTAAGGGTTATATTGTTGATAATCAACTGTGGAAATGATTTAAGCTTGCTTACTTTTCGCGGGCTTATGCATAGGTTTAACTGCTGGCATTGGTGCAACGCTCGTTGCTGCCACCATAGCCATTTTACTCTACAAACGTCATAGACGCATCAAAGAAGCACAAGAACGCCTGGCCAGAGAAAGAGAAGAGATACTTAATTCCGGCGGTGGAGGCAAAGCGGCCAAAATCTTTACAGGCAAGGAGATTAAGAAAGCGACAAACAACTTCTCCAAGGACCGTCTTCTGGGCTCTGGGGGCTATGGTGAAGTCTACAAAGGCATCCTTAAAGACGGAACTGAAGTTGCTGTCAAATGTGCTAAGCTTGGAAACACCAAAGGCACTGATCAAGTCCTTAACGAAGTCCGAATTTTATGCCAAGTTAATCACCGCAGCCTTGTTGGCCTGCTCGGCTGCTGTGTTGAGCTGGAGCAGCCGATTATGGTTTACGAGTACATTTCCAACGGAAATCTTTTGGAACATTTACAGGGCTTGAAGCCTGGACGCCGAGGTCAGCTTACCTGGAATCACCGACTCCAGATTGCTCATGATGCTGCTGAGGGTCTTGCTTATCTTCATTCATCAGCTGTTCCTCCCATTTATCACCGGGATGTGAAGTCTAGCAACATACTTCTTGACGAGAAGTTGACCGCCAAGGTTGCAGATTTCGGGTTGTCAAGGTTGGCTCACTCGGATTTGAGTCATATATCTACTTGTGCTCAAGGGACTGTTGGATATCTCGATCCTGAGTATTACAAGAAATATCAGTTGACTGATAAGAGTGATGTTTATAGCTTTGGGGTTGTGTTGTTAGAACTGCTAACATCTCAGAAAGCTATAGATTTCAACAGGGCAGAAGATGATGTGAACCTGGCAGTTTATGTGAAAAGGATGGTGGAGGAAGAGAAAATAATGGACCCTGTTGATCCAATGTTGAAAGAGAGAGCTAGTAATATAGAGTTGGAGACAATGAAGGCGTTGGCATTCCTGGCAGTGGGTTGCTTAGAGGATCGTAGACAGGACAGGCCTTCCATGAAAGAAGTAGCTGAGGAAATCGAATACATCATCAGCATTGCTAAAACAGAGGCTGCGAAGAAATAGAATAGCTGCAGAATTTGCATTGTGGTGAAATTTAAGTGTCAAGTACTGAGTTTGCTCAGGTTTCGATACAATTTTGCTTTGCTTGTTGCTTGTAATGAAACATATGTTTACTGTAATTTTACATAAATAATAAGATCAGTTACATGAAAAATCTGCTATATTGCTCCAACTCCCAACATTCATCACTATTAACTTTTCATAAACAGTTACATACCGAATATGAACCCTGCTGATATCCTAACCATTCACAATATTTGATTGACATGACCAAATGTGCCCAAGTCCTCTGACAAAATTGTTGATACTTAGTGAGTTCTCTTCGCTTCTGCTCCGTGCATCAGATCCACCATTGTTCTTTGCACCAGCTCTCCTGCTTGGGGTACTTAAAAGAGTAATTCTACAGGCAGCCAGAGAGTTCATCAACGCCGTTTACCAGTGAAGACCTCAGTCTCGGGGGTAACAATTTTCCGAGGGCATCTCTAACCTCAAGTTCTGCATACCATGAGAACAGCAACTCATTACCAAGGTCAGCCAAGTTGTCCCCTGCTAACTTAGTATCACCTCGTATGCTACCTGTAGGCAACTTAGATGGTTAAACTACTAGATAAAAGACACCAAAACCTATTCCCGATGATAGAAAGAATAAGGTTGCAATAGACAGCAAAGAAAATTAAGCTAACAAAAGTTTTCTGGACACATTACATTGTTCAGAATCAGATGCTTAAAATCAAGAATAGGGCAGCTTATCCAAGCAAGAGAACAATTAAATGAAAGGGCCAAGAACCCAATTATTAACATAAACAAATGCAGTCCAAGTAAGTTGCCTAAAAAAATTGTTTCAAAAGAGTTTTCATAGACTATACACACAAGGAGGTTAACATTAGTAAGGCCGCCTGGAAATTTTCTAGCAGTACCAGACAAAGATTCTATTTCCACTCTATGCAAACCATATGGGGTCATACTGAGACGTCATGAATAATTGATCATAACCAATGTTAACACAGAACAGGATTAAATTTTGCCGAAAGAAAAGTAGAAACAAAATCAGACTTTAACAACTTAATGCAACAATGACTTTGATCGAACCCAACCAAACTCGAACCAGTTAATAAAAGCAACCTGTAAGTGGTAACGTCAAAACTATACTAAAAAGAATGGAAACCCAAACAAGTATTATTATATTCCACAATTTGTAGATGTAGTTGATAGACTAAAAGTAAAACCGGAGTTCCAATTCACCATTAAAGGCATCAACAGAGTACTGCTGTTGGTGGCTTACTGACCATTCACACAAAACCACTGCACTGCAGCTGATATGTGATTGGCTAATTGACCACCGAAGCCAAAACAAAAAATTAACTCCAAACTCTAAAACTAAGTAACATACATAAGCATGCGATCCAAATAAGTTACAGGCATAACAAATATTGTAGCTTCCAACAAGGCCAGTTTAGTCACTAGCAACTTAAAAAATTAAAGGAGTTTGCAGCAGGAAGAAGACCGAAACCTCGCGCTCAAAAGCAGCGAAATCGACGGAACTAAGTTTTGAGGTTATGTTCGACTATAGTAATCTGCCCTCGTCGCAGAGATATCTCTGCAATGCACTGAAGAACTCAAGAAAGAACAAAATAGCAACAAAGTGTCACACTTTTTTGTAAATGTAGTTGATAAACGGAAAGGATCACAATTTTTGTAAATGTAGTTGATAACCGGAAAGCGAACCAGAGTTCTGGCCCGCCATTGAAGGCCACCAACAAAGGGTTGCTGTTGGTGAGCTTATTGGCCATTCACACAATAAGAACAGCCTTGAAGCTGGCATGTGATTGGCTAAATGGCCACCGTAACCAAAATTATGTTCGTTAAACCAATAAGAACTTGAAACTTTTTCTTTTTGTTAAAAAAGGAAGATACATGTGACTGGACCCCTTCGTCGAAATAACCGCACTGGCGTTTGCGACAGGTGGCCTCCGTCGACGGCCATGGCGGCGGCGGGTGTGTTGTGTCTCAGCTCAAACGAAATGGAGGGAAGAAGGGCTACAGGCTTAATAAAGCCGGAGGGCTTAGTTAAAACGACGTCGAAACGCTTAAATGAGGAAGGCCGAGAACATGTCCATTTAGAAAATTGGATATTTACCACTGGATGGGGTGGTTCCTTGGTCACAATCTCATACATACATACATACGTATATATATATATATATATATATATAACAATTTAGAGGAATTATATACTTGAGTCAACGTGAAATAGGTGATCCACCATTACAAAATAAAGTAGGTAATGATGGAAAATTAAGCCTAAAACAACATAATGTAGTCCAAATTGGTCCATATTCGATTTGATTTTATCAGCCCCACCTACGTGCATATATTATATTCTGCCTCTCAACTTAGAACAATAATTTGTACTAGTTACGAGAACAGAAACCAAAATGATGCAATGTTACTCGTATGCAATGTACGCACATGGAAAAATCCGCAACGCCATGCCATGCCATGCCATGCCACGCAACGCCACGAATCAGTCTGAGCTGTCCTCGCTTTTTTTAATAAGAAGCTTAGTATAGTAACGGCGGTGTGTACAACTAACTCTGTACAATGTGTAGAGAAGGCTTGCAAGGTGTGCAAAGATAGAAATTGTACATGACATGGCAAGATAGTCGTTATTTGCGCAATTGAATATCCCCTCACATGCAGCACAGCTCATACAAAACGGAGACTCGTGAAATTGTCCCAGAGCATGTGCTTTTTGCGCGTAAAGAAACGGCAACCAAGATTGAAGAAGAAGACTCTTGCTTGAAATTCCTGCAGTTGGAACTTTGATCCTCTTGGGTTCCGTCAAGAATATCTATTGATGTTGCTTCTTGTACGAAGTTTGACGCTACCAAAACACTAGCATAAGTACATCTAACTATCTAAAATTAGGCCGCCCAGATTCCTTGCAAAATCAAAATCCATGTACAATATATGACTCGTTTTATGGTAAAAAGGCAACTCCAATGACATAAGTTTACTCTATAGTCGGCTATATCATACGATACAAGCTTCCAAATTGTATTGATGGAGCTCTGCTCTACCATCTTAATTACATCCTTAATTGCAACCAATAAAAGAAGTGAATTGTTTTCTTTTATATGAAATTTGTGGTCCAAACAAATATTAACACGTCTGTAATTTAATATTGAATCCTAAAAATGATTCTCCTAATTATTAAATTGATTTTTTTTTATTTTTTTAGTCATTAATTTTTACTAAGATATTAACACTCAAAATAATTAATAACAAATATTTTAAATTAAATTTTAACAAAATTTATAAATTAATTTTATATTTTATGATATAAATTAAAAATTTGATGATATAATTTGAATAATTTATTATTAATTATATTTTATGTTAATATATATTCAAATTAATAATACAAAATATTAAGTGATAAATTTAATCTTTAATTATTTTAACAATCAATTATAATAAACTAAAAATATATATAATTTTAGTCAACAAAAGATTATGGATATGTATAATTATACCATTTGACTCAAAGTATTAATTTACAATTAATTAGAAAATTTTTAATTTTTTTAATTTAAGTAAACGTTGACATGCAACACAATGAATAATAAACGGTTTAAATTATATTTTAAAATTTTTAATTTATATTATAAAATATAAAATTAATTTATAAATTTTATTAAAATATAATTTAAATAATTTATTATTAATTATATTATATATCAACATCATATTAAAAATTTAAAAAAATTTAATTCACTTATAACAACTTTTAATTTCATAATTTTTATTATTTATATTTTTTATTGATAAAAATATATAAAAGAAAAACTTAGAATATAAATGAGTTGATTTTTGTACAACACCAACCAAGGGAACATAGCAGTATGGTACACAGGTACAAATTTATCTGTAACATGGACCAACCAAAAAAGGAAACGACGCCGAAATTACCCTCGAAATAAAGCCCAACACCCGCGCACCCCAAACAAAAATTTTATTTAATATTTAATTTCAATTCCGCCAATTCTAAAAGCTCACCGGTTCTTCATGTTCCGATATATATACAAGTACCAATCCTTTTCTAAACGAACGACCTTCGCATCGCTCAGACAGCAAAAGCGAGCGAAACTCGCCTCCGTACGCCTCAGGATTCTGTATTTGGTCGGTCCTGAGTTGCTTGCACGAATCCTGTTTGAACTCAGTTCGGACTTCGGATCTGGTCTTGTTTTAAGGTAATTGTGTTTTGGTTCTGTTTTTTCACGAGGTTTTGAGTCATGTTTTTGATCGTGTTTAAAGGTCGTGAGCCTATTAGAAGTGTCGTTTTAAGTTTGTTTTGTTTTTGATCTTAAATGATATCGACAATGTGGATAATGTTGTTCGTTGTTTGGCTTACGCATAAATGCATCTTGATATTTGTATTATGACTGTATTGGTTTGATTTGCTTCAATTAAGCTTTTAGTGCTTATTAATTATGTAAATTAGATATTTCTATGAATTGATTTTGTATCTTTCGTTAGATCGGGCCTCTGCATGGTTCATTTTTACTTCATTTCTTGTAGTTTTGGTTACATTTCATTGGTAAGATCACTATGAAAAGGATGAATGGTAACTAGCTCATCTTTTTATGAGCCAAATAGATCTTCAATTCTTGCTTTCTTTTGTCTGGTTTCATTATTCTTTGAAGATAGGTAGATTGATCTATTTGTGATCCAAATGCACGCTATGTATGGTTTTGTTCAGTTGATTTGTGGAACTTGAATACATGGACACTAGACTTTGCCAAGTCTATATTGATTTTGCTTAAGATACTTTTCATTATTGGTGTGGGACAAACATAATAAATATTTGAACTTCTTTGACAAAACTTTCTTTTTCTTGGTAAATATTATCCAGATTCTATCATTTTCCAGCTATTTGAAATTGGTGGTAACTGCTTGATATAACTATTTAGAACCATGTTGAACGGCAAAAGAAAGTAAGATACCTACTTAGGTGTCGAGTTCTGGATTTGATAAATTGTTGTCATCTAAACTTTTCCCATTAGAATTTGCCTTTTTTGGTTCTTTTTAAGAATGACGAGTCTAGAAAGGAAATATTTGCAATCAGTAACCGATTAAAATCTAATGGTTCATGGCAAGAATAAATTAGTTTAAATGTTTTGTCATTTACTTGATGTGATGGTTATCTTGAATTTAGATTCTCTATGTTCTATACAGTGCAACCGATCATAACTGTTTTTGTCGCTCTCATTCAAGTCTCCAACCTGTAGTATAGCTGGAATTTGTGTCCTATACCGGCTACTCCATTTGGACGGATTTTCGCTTACTCTGCAAGCATTATATCTCTTCTTATGACATGTATTTGAATATTTTGGTTGTTTTCTTTGAGATTGGCTTTAAATTTTTGGGTTGGTACTTCCTTGCATGTGTTGAATTCTTGTCAAGCTCAATTTTGTACCCCTTGGTTCAGGTTTGGCAGCCTTCCTTGTCAAGATGAGCTCTGGCTCTTAATTATTTTAGATGTACAAATGCAAATGTAGAATTACTAAGGGATTCAATTTTTTCCCCCCTTGGCACCAACAGATATTAGAGAGGCTGGGGTTTTATCTTTTAATCATATATTTGATTGCAATATCTGTTAGCTTGTATCAGCAACAACCTGTCTGTGTAATGTACTGGAAAAAACAGGTGGCGTATCACAATGAAGGCACTCATTCTTGTTGGAGGGTTTGGAACACGGTTGAGGCCGTTGACACTCAGCTTCCCTAAGCCACTTGTTGAGTTCGCTAACAAGCCCATGATCCTGCATCAGGTATAATTTTTTGAGCATGACCTTGCATCAATAATTGTAAACTAGGCTTTTTTTTTTTTTTTTGATTTGGAGGCATTTTCTATGGTTGTTTGTCGCAACTTAAAGTTTTCCCTAGTATAACAAATTTTCTTGTGTTGGTTTCTTTTCTCTTTTTGCCTTGAAGCAATAGTTAAACCTGCTTCTTTTGATTTTTATGTTTGAGATCCACAATTGAGAAGCAATCAACTGCTAAGAACCTGTAAAAGTAAAACTGTGGGTTCTAAGAATTAGTCAAACACTTGACCAAGTATGATGAGTTGAATAGGTAGTTATCATGCACTTTTTCAGACCTAGTTTCTAGAATTTCTTTTAATTTATTTTGAATTGGTATAGAATTTTCTTTTACCATTGGGTTCAAGGGCTATCTGTGTATGTTCTTCCCTCTTTATTCTAATGAAAGATCCAACTTTTTTCCAAGAAAAATTAGAAAAACAACAACTGGAATTTTTATTTGGTTAAAGGAAAACAATGTGAAATGTGCTATTAGAATTACTAAAGATCTTGTTAGAGTGTTGCTACTCTTTTTTGTTACTTGATATTATTTGTGGATGATGTTTACTTAACATGTGTAGCTGAATTTTCACAGATAGAGGCTCTTAAGGCAGTTGGAGTGAGCGAAGTGGTTTTGGCTATTAATTACCAACCAGAGGTAAGGGAATGAGGGTCTTTTGTTTAAGCTGGAAAGTTTATTTAATGCTCCTCGGATTGATTTAATGCTACAAGAAAGCTAATGTTGTTAGTCCTTGTTTCTCCAGGTGATGTTGAACTTTCTGAAGGAATTTGAGACTAAACTTGGGATCAAGATCACCTGCTCACAAGAGACTGAGCCACTGGGCACTGCTGGTCCTCTGGCTCTGGCTAGGGACAAATTGATCGATGATTCTGGTGAGCCATTTTTCATCCTTAACAGTGATGTCATTAGTGAATACCCATTTGAAGAAATGATTGAATTCCATAAAGCACATGGAGGAGAGGCGTCCATTATGGTAACCAAGGTAAAACTTGAGCCTTCTTTCTTGTTAGATTATTTTCATTCCCTTGCTTTCTTTGCACTTAATTTAAGTTCAATGATTGTAAACCATTCTCCCTTATCTTTCAGGTGGATGAGCCGTCCAAATATGGTGTGGTGGTTATGGAAGAATCTTCTGGAAAGGTTGAGAAATTTGTAGAGAAACCTAAGTTGTTTGTTGGTAACAAAATCAATGCTGGAATATACCTTTTGAACCCTTCGGTTCTTGATCGTATTGAACTGAGGCCCACGTCAATTGAGAAAGAGGTCTTCCCAAAAATTGCACTGGAGGGAAAGCTCTATGCAATGGTCCTTCCAGGTTTCTGGATGGACATTGGACAGCCAAGGGATTACATTACTGGCTTGAGACTCTATCTGGACTCCCTTAGGAAGAAGTCTTCATTTAGGCTGGCCACTGGTGCACACATTGTAGGAAACGTTTTGGTGCACGAGAGTGCCAAAATTGGGGAGGGATGTTTGATTGGACCTGATGTTTCAATTGGTCCTGGTTGTGTTGTTGAATCAGGAGTTAGACTGTCTCGCTGCACAGTGATGCGTGGAGTCCGCATCAAGAAGCACGCTTGCATATCCAGCAGCATCATCGGATGGCACTCCACTGTTGGGCAATGGGCTCGCATAGAGAACATGACCATCCTCGGAGAAGATGTTCATGTATGTGATGAAATTTACAGCAACGGGGGTGTGGTTTTGCCCCACAAGGAGATCAAATCAAACATTTTGAAACCAGAGATAGTCATGTGAGTGAGCCACTGATGTTCAGGTGAGTTGAATGTGGTTTAAACAACAAGTAAGTTATTGCGCCTTGAAATATGTCGGTTCCTTTTTTCCTTTGTTCATCCCCTACGCAAAGTGTAAAACATAAAGTGTATGCTTTAGTCTTCTCTGAGCCGTGGAGTTCAGAAGTTGAAGGCTTAGTTTCTCTTGTTAAAGGCTCGAAATTTTCATCGGCGTGAGATGTGTAATTCTAGTGTATATATGGATGGTAATAAATGTAAATTTTATTTCAACTTATTAAAATGAAATTGTCGGCGATGTTTTTGTAACATGATCTATCATATGATCTCAATGACCCGTGTCATGTCTCGCCAGCTTGTGCTTACTACTTTTTGGCCGGCCTGAAATATGCATCATTTCATGCACTTTTTTTTTACTTATTTCTATTCTGACCTACCCTTTATTTTATTAGCATGAAATATTTTGCTGATGTTGCCAAATCTTTAATCCAAGACATATGCCAGTGAGGTTCGATTTCCTCTTGCATGGAATAAAATACAAGGACGTGTTTTTTGAAATTGATATCTTTTAACACATTTTATAGTAACATAGAAAACACTAAAAAACACATTCAATAATGATTTCTAAGTAACATTATAGCATGCTTGTAATCTGTCAGTGACTGGCCTGTGCGACATGGCCAAGTTATTATGACCTCTTCGCCAACAACTCACTCTTTTAAGTCTGGCTTTGCATAATAATTTTTCTGGATACTGCTTATAGCTGAATTTAAAGCCATGACTTTCGTTTCCTCTATCGTGGACCATCACCTATAAAGTGAAGATGGTGCTATCCTTGCATAATTGGTGGGCAGTGCTGACAAGCAGAGTTAGAAGTGGATAAGCTTTTCAACAGATACCTTTACGGAACCAATGGATGCTCCTGTTAAATTCGTATATTATTGCACATCAATTTCCATGAATAAATGATGTTGTGGGCGCCAATTTATTGAAAAGTGATTATGAATATTTTCAACAGCAACAGGTAACAAGCCATGGGTCCAAAATTGACAGCCACGTTGTTTAATGTGGCGTAAAATCCTGCTCTAACTAACCATGTGGGGTTAGGGAGTTCTAATTGCTTGTCTAATTCCAATGTCATTTCATCATTTCTAATAAATTAAGGATTGCCAAACATATTAACGCCAAAATTGCGGAGATTAACACTAATTACTCTTATTATGTTGGTCGAGAAGAAATGGGAGAGCGATTGGAATTTTAATACCAGCATTGAACAGCAGCTGGTGTAGTAGGTACACTGCTTAATGTTTCCAAATCAGCTCAGTAGGGACTTAACTTTTACGCAACTGTATGGTCGAATTGAATAATGAAGAATTAAAATAAGACGGTGTTGGTGTAGTGTCCGTTGCCTTATGACTTGTGGCTTTAGCTATTTAACAATCAAAATCTCCCATTATTCGACAATGAAATTTTTGGTTATCGCTGGTCATAGATTCCGTGATGAAAGGTACATCTGGGTACTGTAATGAACGATGGTTTCCATACATTGGTATCAAGTTGATGCAGAAACGGGCGATGCAGTCAAATCATGCAGAAAACAGCATATAAGAATTAAGAATGCATGGACTGTTGTGTGAAGTGGTGCTTCATTCACGGCCACTTCTACAGCAGAGTCGCGTCGATTTCATTACAACAAAAAACCCATTTGGGCAGGCAGGCAAATGGACAGATTCATTAAAGAAACAAGACATTCTTCACCTGTTTTGGCAAGATGGTTTCACCCATTTTTCCATTCCTTCAGGGCTAGAGGAATTAACAAGCTGAAGCATGTTCAGTCTTTTTCAATGGCAAAATTCTGAACAGGAAGGTATTATTTTATGTAGCTGTACTAACCACCAAGATTCACAATGCATCAATATAATTTTCCCTCTAACATTCATAGGTAACAAGATACTCAATATAGGCAGTAACGGGGTTCTTTATATGACATGGAAAAGGCAATTTATGTGCTTCCATTTGCGCTGAACAAGAGCAAAGTTGAAAACAATTCCATCTGAGTTATTTAAGTTTTCATGATTGAGTTTTTAAGTCCTAAAACTCCTAATTGACTATGTATGTCCTATTTCTTATGAATGTCGGATGATCTCTTTAAATTATCCATGCAAGATCAAGAACAAGAGGTGTACTCTGTAACAAATGATAAGCTTATATAAGAAGTTATCTCAAACCTTTCCAAGAAAATGCATATGTTTCAAAAGCAACAATATTTACAGATTAACTTTTTGAATGGAGTCTTGTTCAAAAAATAAATCATTCAAATTGCAGCCAAGAGCCAAAACATGACATGAGAAGATATGGCTAAGAAGAACCAGGAGATAAAAGCGAAAACTACAGAAATTTGAAATCCGCTGCACGCGAAATGGGGCGGTAACTTGCAGAAATCCAATTTAAAGTCTCTTGCATATAGAACTACAACCCCAGCAGCAGAACATGCACCAGCAAAGGATAAAATTGCTGTCACCTGCATTTCAAAATGTATGGAACCATTCCAAACTCAGAGTTCAATTCTAAAGTGTTGGTTAAAGTATAAGCATTCAATTGCAATGATGAAGCTATCTATCAACTCTGAAATACCATCAAAGAAACCAATTATAGGCAAAAACAATGACAGAAGGAAGGCTAGCATCTGGAGCACTGAAATTTGCTGTTACTTTTCCATCAAGAAAGGAAGGAAGAGGAACAACAATAGAGGTAAAGATACAGCTGCAGCTTAATTATGGCTCTGGCCTAGTAGGCTGAATGGAAAAACTAATTCACATATCCAGAACTTAAGGTTATAAATTTCTTAATTGATTCAAGTAGGCAGATGAACGCCAAATGGAAGTGATACATTCTGAAAAACTATCATGCATGAATTAAGAGGAAATCATGAATTGTTCTTGTAATTTAAGACATGGGACAGGACCCTAGAGAGGGCAACTACTCAAGAAAAAATGAAAAATTTCGGTCAAATCATCGTATGTCGTTCTGTTTCCTTCTGTCAATAGGGAACAAGTGCCGGAGGGTTGCAAACTGGAAACATTACGGAAACTTCTATTTTGTTTTACACATTTCATAGCCACTGTGTGGTTGGAGTTTAGTTCACATTCTATTCTGAGGGTACTTGATTCCATAGTAAAGCTCAACTCATCTCTTAGAAGTCTCCAACCTTCAGATTTATCCTTTAACATGCAGTAGTTTACTTATAACAAATGCATTTTTTTTTTCTACATCCTATTAGCTTCGTGTATGTGAGTACTCAAATCTGTCAGCAATGAACTAAGAATACAGCTCGTGATTCTTAAAAGAACATTCATGGATGTCCATTTTCATTATTTAGTGTTGGAGAGACTTATTACCCAGTCACCAACAACAAAGAGGCTCACTAAGACAGGATTCTGCAGGTTTTTCTTTGATCTCAAAGCATATAAATCAAGGCAGGCTAGTCCAAAACTCCACAAGACTTGAAGCCCCATTGATGCAATTAAATAGCTGAATCCAACAAACATGTATCAGAATTAAAAACAGCCATAATTTAGAAGCAAGTCATGTTAATAGTGAATATCATCAACAAACATGACGGACAAGCAAAAACACAGACACACAAAGTGAACTTGGGCATGCAAGTTCATGTATCCAACGGTTGCACATATCAAGTATTCAATATTTAGGTAAATATATCCAGAGATGAGAAATAGTTTATTTGGTTTTCGATTAAAGTTGACCTAGACAATCAGAGGCTCATCACAGGATGTGACATGGTAATCATTCAGCACCAAGATTGAAACAAAATATGAAAGTGAGGAAGCTAAGGATTTAAGAATCATGGCATTCCAAAATGTCAGATAGCTATAAACTGAAAGCCTAAAACAAGTAATCCCCATGAGACACTTAGTGAGAGGCTAAAATATACAAGTGACGGGTTCCAGTTATATGTTTTCAATTCACGCAATCTATATAGCATGTTATCAATAAATATTGATAAAATTTTTCTCCAAAATCTAAGGGAGCATCTTGCAAATGCATGGGATTCAACCACATGCATTATACACAAACACAATGAACAAGGACAGAGCTGTAACCCTCTGCCCATTGTGGCTAGCCGAGTTTGCTATCCAAGTTCAAAACACATTGTTAACAACCTAGTTGGTTTTTCAATAACTATAATATACTCACAATATCTTTTGAGTTGGAAAAGGAAAAGTCTGTCAGGGTACTGACAAATATAAAATATGTGCATTGAGAAGTTTTCTCATTAAATAACAGAGGGGAACAACCATACAATGTTTTCTATCATTTTGGTATTCATGCCTCTTAATTGGAGGGAACCACTAGTATAGGTCATTGAAACAGACTTACGCCGTGTAGAAAGTGGAAAAGCGATGGAGCTTTGTCTCTCCAATTATGGCAGTTGTTGAAAGAATAGTATTTTGAGCAATAACCATATGACTCCCTCTAAAGCCCTGTTGAATTCGAATTCTAGGATACCTCTTCAATAGATAAAGGAACAACAGAGCAGCCATCTGCATAAAATATCTCGTGTAATCTTACTTCACTCAATCATTGAGGGCATTGTTACAAATCCAGAATTTTAAGCTTTCTGATACGTTTTACATATGAAAGTCAGAGTCTATCATATGCTAAATGCAACCGCTCTGCTCAAGCCTCTCGATACCTTGCCAGCCCCTAATCTTATCCAGTGCATACTGTTGTGACAAAGGCCAGTTCCCATAAATTAGGAAATTTCCCCTACTCTAAAAAGAATTTCCATGTACTATTTAGGATGCATTTATCTGCTATTTTGATTATGTGTAGATCTTCCTCCTAATTAATACAGATAAAGAGGTGCCAACATCATTTCAAACATTCTAAAACCAACGAGTACCATTAACAGCTTTTAACATAATTCAAACAAGAAAAAAAAATGAGGCTAAATCCATTCTAGAAATCATACGTACCAATCAACACAAGGTACAAGAACCATAGTAGAAAACTGCGACTAAAAGTTTTAAAACAACGAATTTTTCGTAGTAAAGAAAATTATAGGAGGACCACAAGAAAGAAATGATAAAATACCAGAAGGCCGTGGAGTTGTAGAATCCAGGAGCAGAAACCATGAATACAACTGAAGCAGCAGCAAACAAACACTGTCCCGTTCTCAGCATTAAACCACTCACCCTCCCTGGACTCCCAAACAACTCCTTCATATCTCCTTCCCTTTCTCTCTTCGCTCCTCTCCCTACCAGTAAAGAAAGAAGGGGGGAAAAAAAAAAGTCTTTTTCTCTCCTCTCTCGAAACTCGGAACTGGAGAAGGACCCACTTCTCTTCAGGGAAAAAAAGGAGAGAGAGAGTGTGGCCAGATCAATGCCCCGGCTTTCAGGATATTCTCGGGAATGCCAGAATGCTTCGCTTAGACGCAAAGAGAATTTTTGTTTTACGAAGACTTAAATTAACGTGTCACATGTTTAACGAGAACGGTTACCTTTTTACTTCCATTTCCATGTTCTTATTTTGTTCAAAGACAGCGTCACTCTGACGAAAATACCCCTCCATAGTCCATTCTTTATGCCACAATGGAATAGACTTTTGTGCGCGCAAAATACTTATTGTTTAATACGAAGTCAATTTTTAACTAAAAACACAATAGAAACTTCCTTTTGACGCTTGCTGACATGTCATAGTCATAGTGGTCGCTGAACACACTACTAAGTACCTAAAGTGTAGAGAATCCAGACCCACTTGATCTAGATTAATGGTTTTTTTGTCCTATGGTTTAAAATTATTTTATATTTATAATTTAAATAAAAACATCTTATATTTAAAAACTAAATTTTATTTTTATATTTTTCATATTTTTTTATCAAAATATTATATATTTTATTGACATCTCAATAAATTTTTTTATTAAAATTATATTAATTTTAGCAAAATTATTGGGAGGGAAGGTTTTTTTTATGAAAATTAAAAATATAAAAATAAAATAAATAGTATAATGAATATTTAATTTTAAATATAAAGTATTATTTATTTAGATTATAAATATAAAATATAAAAAAAAGACTGTTTTTGTTGAAAATAAAAACCCTAGATTAACCCTCTAAAACCCTAACCTAGCATTTTCTCGTCTTCTAAAAACCTAAAGAATTAACAAAATCCCCTCTCCTTTTTTTTTTTTTTTGGGTCTCTGCAGTTCAAAATGGTTTTCAGTTCAATTATTCGCAAATCGGCCTCTTCTTTGGCCCCACTGGCTAGTCGACTCACCCGAGGTAACAGAAATTACCGCTCTGCAGTCTTTACCGCTTCAAACTATGTCTACCAGAAGCCAAATTTGAGCACTTTTCTGCCTGATCTTCACCTCTCTTAGGCTGCTGAGATTAATAAACCGAGTTCTGATGATTCACTCCTCCTTGTCGTTGACTCGGAAATCAACTGTGCGAACGAGACTGATGAGAAGAATTTTTATTGTTGTTTGGTGAAGGAAAAGAAAGGACATTAATTTGGAATCGAAAGTTCGATTTTTTTATATTCTGCTTGATTTCTGAGAAAATTAGGAGTGGAAAGAATTAGAGGGTTATGTTTTGTTTATGGTCCCGGAGAGAAAAAAACTCATATAGCGTGTTTGAGACGAGTTAAATGAAGGTTATTGTTCTCCAACGAATTTTTTCTTAAATTTTTTGGGTTTGATTAAGTTTCGCGTTTCACAAGAATAAAATGCTATGTATGTCCTGCCTGGTTTTGATTGCTAAGAAAATGAGAGATTATAGAAGCAGAATTAAGCTTTGATGTTATGTTTTTGCTTTGTTGTGAATTTGGGGCACTGTGTGATTATGGATTGGTTGACTTGACTATCGGGCATGTATTTTCTCTTTCTTGTTTTGACTCTGTTCATCACCAAATAGACAGTTCTACTTTGATATGGAGCCAATTTTAATTTGGTATTGGATGCTCTTGGATAGAATCATTACGTTTTCAAATAGTATTATAACTCATGAGTGCTATTATCCTAACAGTTTGATAAGTATGCTTCCGTTCTTTGTTCCAATGAATAGGTTGAAGAGACTACGAATGGCTTTCCTTTCAAAATTGAAGATAATCCTGGACAGCAAACTGTGATTCTGACAAGAGACTATCAGGGTGAACTTGTAAAAGTTGAAGTTCATATGCCTGATCTTGTTACTGATGAGCAAACTGAGGCTGTTGAAGATGACGATGATATGGAAAAGCCGAGTCACTCTAGCATGCCACTGGTTGTTACTGTCGCTAAGAGTAGTGGAATTTCCCTTGAGTTCAGTTGGGTTGCTTACCCGGATGAGATTGCAATTGATAGCTTGGCTGTTAGAAAGCCAGATAATTCAGCAGATCAAATTGCGTATGAGGGGCCTGCCTTCCAGTAAGCTTTTGTCCATAACTTTGTCATTAACAATTTATTTATTTATTTATTCTTTAATATAGGGTATGATTGTTTGCCTTACATTTTACAGTGATTTGGATGAGAACCTGAAGAAAGCTTTCCACAAGTGCTTGGAGATTTAGAGGAATAAAACCAAGTGCAACAAATTTCTTGTTTTGAGTAAATGTCGAACAAAAACAGCCGGGAATACATGAGGTGGTTGAAGAACCTCAAGAACTTCATTGCAGCATAGGCTTTCGCATTCCTCGACCATTTTTGCAGAGGAGATTACATGGAGTAGCTTTAGTTCTTTTGTATTTAAATATACTGTTGGTGAAGTAACTTGCATGCTATTCTACGATTGGTAATGCGATTAGTTTACAATGCTAATGCTGTGCTTCATATTTAAAGGCCTTGAGATGTCTCTCTTGGCGCTGTTCTCCTTTTACAAGTTGTATTTCATCATACCATACCATGCCATATCACCCCGTTCATAAGCCTATAGTGCCTTCTGCTACTGCTGATGTCCATTCGCACAATACTGTTTTCTTTATCTTCCACATTTATTTGTGTTGATTTCACAGCTTCTACTCCGCGTTCTTCTAATTAAAAATAATCTCAAAGGTTATGTTTAGATTGCAGTACCATAACAAAAGGCTCTGAAAACGGCTATTGCTAAATTAATGTAATCAAGTTGAACTGATACAAAATGCTTATTTCTTGGTGACAGTTGATTTAATACTACCGACTCTGGTACTTAAATAGATATTCGCACTGCCAATGCTATTGCATGAACGAAACGAGGCAGCACGAGACCAATAAAAACCGCTTCTCTTCTGCAGGTCTTAAAAGTTTTGGTACAGACTCAGGACACCATGATTACATCCTCGTGGGTGTAAACAACCCCCTTATCACCATCCACCACTTGTCCATGCCCTTTGAGAATCCTGCACACTCGGCAATAAAACATCAAGCTGAGAACTGGATCGTTTCTTAGCAGAGACAAAATATGCTGATGCTGCAATCTTTCGATAGTAAATGAATATGAATGTTCACAATGTGTCATGAATATTAAATATCTAATAGAAACATGATATGCTCAATAAAATACCACCAGTCTTGAAAGCTACTTCATGTGTTAACTTGCCACTAGACATTTCTAAACCAGTTTGATCATGCGGTGGACAATAACAGAGCAGTAGCATTTGAAGGCTAAACATTGACAACTAATTATGGAAAACGGAAAAATGAACCATCTCCATATGAGTAATAAGTTGTTTAAGAAACATATACTACTGCAACTATCCAGAATCATAATCTTACTGAATAGATACTCTAATCCATGATGCACCCACAAGAAAATTGCAAAAGGGAGAGTGATGTAAATAAGTGGATTAACATCATAAGCAATTTCATACCATCTTGTAGTTAACAATCCTTCAACTCCAACCGGACCCCGAGCATGAATCCTGCTTGTGCTTATGCCAACCTAGTTAGATACCAAATAGAATCAGACATGTGAGCAAGCCCCTCTTAACGTATTAATCAAAATTATCAAAACAACTGTTAAATTGATAATATACCTCAGCACCTAGTCCAAATCGAGCTCCATCGCAAAATCTTGTGCTTGCATTATGGAAAACAGCAGCACTGCCAATTTCAGCAACAACCCAAAATTCACAGTTACAAAATTTAATGGCAACATTTGAACAATGAATAAGAGTAAACAATTTACAAAAAGAACAAACAACCGTTTCTATACTTTTAATTTCTTCCGTTCAATGATGAAAAAGGAAACTAATAAGTAGAATTCACAATGCCTAGACCAAAATAATTGAAGTATTCATACCTGTCTACATGGCTTAGAAAAACTTCTGCAGCTTCGTGGTCTTCTGCTATGATGCAATCAGTATGCGCACTGCCAGAGGAAAAAAAAAAGAGGTGTGAGGTGTGCCTAGAAAAATAGACACAGATGTGAACATGCATCTGATCTGAAAAGAAATGCCAACATGCCTTCCATGCTGATGTATATGATCAATGGCTGCATATATATCATCCACGATTTCAACAGTGCATGACATAGAGTTGTATTCATAATGAAATGAACATGCCTCTGGAATACCCAGCAAGGAGGTAGCCTTTGGTCCACCATATAAAGTAACACCTGCAGAAGATGCAGATCGGTTACCTTTTATGAATATCCTTCCACTTGTAGACACTGAAACATGTTTTCTCAAAATTCTGTTGAAAACACATTTAATTTTTGCTAATACAGTGTACATGCCAAAAGTTGGAGATTAGATTATTCCAGAGCTTTATCTACATACAACTGAATGGTCATCGAGCTAACTAATTTATCTGTTCAAAATTTTTCAGACATGTGATAGTACATTGTCCTCCCTCCTCCTCCCCCCTATAGTCGTGAGTGAAAGTCTTTTTCTAGGGGAAAGCCTTACCTTCAGAGCGAAGCTTATCAATAATCTCATTGAGCCTGCTAGGCACCAAGTCCTGGTGTACAAGAAGTGTTTCCTGAAAAAAGCAAAGAGAAAACCAGAGAGAAAGTGCCAAGTCATAATGAGCCAAAAACAATGACAACTCAAAATCTTAACCTGCAGTAATACAAAAAATGAGTGATCAAATTTATTATCATCTGCAACAAATAAATAAACAAATTACCATTGCATTACAGGCTGCAGGGTAATCTAGTTTTGCATCCAAAACGATATGCTTTGCCATATCCATATCAGCAGACTTATCAACAAATACATGGCAAATTCCATCTGAGAATTGAAAATGCATCTTTATTACAATATCCAGCATTATATTCTCAGTGAGAATACTACTAGATTAGAGCAAGCATATACTGAATAAATAAGATTCCTCGCATAATTTATCTCACCAGCATGGCCCAGAACAGGAATTTTAGTGGCTGCCTTGATTTGAGAAACAAGCTTGTTGCTTCCTCTTGGAATTACGAGATCTATTTCTTCATCAAGCTGGCACAAAAATGTAAATGCTGAGTTTGACTTCAGTATAGGTATCAATTATCATTTCCAAGTCCACATGCTTCAAAATAAGTCATCAATATAAATCCATCTACCTTAAGCAGATCTGGAATCTCATCCCTTGAGGTCATTAGTCCAATGAGTCTTCCACCAACACTTTCTGGAATGGCTTCAGTAATTATCTATATGTAAGACAAGGATGACAGAACTTTAAAAGATTTCATTGGATATATTACATGAGCAGTCATTTAACTTTACAACATTAAACCTTGTGCAGAATTGCATTTGATCGTCTAGCCTCCTTTCCCCCTTTCAACAAAAGCCCATTCCCACTTCGGATTGCCAATGCAGCTATCTATTCAAATTGAACAAAAAGGAAACCAGATAATAATGAGCAGTAATGCTGCAAACACATCAGTTGAATGAGTCCATAATCCCATCAAAAACTTGTACAGATGAATTCATAGATTACTTGGAAGCTTATGGAAAGAAAAAAAAAAGCGAGTACACACACACACACACACAAAAAAAAAAAAAAATACACACACATCTATCTTCAAAACAAATCAAAATGGTAAAAGTTTTTCAAATGTGGATGACTAAACCTGAGCCAATTATTTCATAATAAAGAGAGAAGGAAGTATTACAGATTACATATAATAGTAAATCTGTTTAAAATACCTTAGCCCTATAAATTGACACTAAGAAGCACAAAAAAGGTTAAGGGAAATGATATTTTCATTATTAGAGAGAATAACACTGAACAGAGGAACAAAAAAAAATTAATTCCTAGTCACCATCTTAAACATATAATAATATTAATTATAGTTAAACTGTGGATCACATTTACCTGCACTAGTGCATCAGGTCGAGACTCGAAAACAATCAGAAGAACACCCAAGGGGCATGAAGTTTTCTCTAAGAGAAGTCCATCTGCAAGCTGATGCAAAATGATCATCAGAGGTATCTCAGATTATTGTTCATGTTAAAGGATTATGATAGTCAAGAAGATTCATAAAATTTGTCAAAAACCTAATAACCATTTTTTACAGCCAAAACATAGTTTCAGGCAGACTGCAGATCATATGTTTCTCACAAAGTATCCACGAAAACTGAACTAAGCTGCTTAGGAGTTTCAGCCAAGATCTTCAGCTAATACTGTAAATGGATTTGAAATTCTAGCTGTGTCAATCTCTAGGTGTCACATCACAATAATCAACCCTTGGTTTTGTATACCTGAAAACCTATTTCTTACCTTGGTTCTCTTCAGAACATGACCAATTGGGTCCTCCATGTTTGCAAGCACACGAATAGAGTTTGCCAGGCTTGATATCTGTCAAGTACAGTATGCTTCTCAGAAAAATAGTTTGTAAACAGACACATTTCAATCACAAAGTACAAGAACCTAATCTGTTTGAAATAAATAGAGCTTAACAAAAAACTTAGAAACAGCCAAATGTATCAGTAATGTCTTGCCTTCCCAGGCTTCAGAGCCAACCGTGAAATCAAGGATTTATCATATCCACACTGTTCTGCAACAGCGATATCAGCTTCATTTTCAGCACCGATCAATTTTTCATTAGCTTCTAAGGCTTCAGCTATGTCTAGCAATATCTTTTTCCTATCATCAGATGATATGGCCTGTAGAAGGGGTATTACAAAGTTATTAATGTCCTAAGTTAAAAAGGAAGATATTGCACTTCCATTTGTAGAGGAAATGTGAAATTTCCGTCTAACATAAACTTATTAAACTTTGCAATTGTGGTCAATTGGATGTTTACCTGAAGTCGTCTGGAACTCTCCCTGGCTGAAACTGCCATGTCCCGCACAGCAACTTCATTGACTGGGTCCAAAAGATGTGCATCTTGGTGAAAAAGGGTACCGATACGTTCTCCTTGCAGAACTTTGATTATGTTCTCATCAGAATACCCACTTCAAAGAAAAATAAACAAATTATTGCACTTTGCGGTTAATATATATTTAAAGAGATAACATTACCCAAAGTGCTATCTTTTATTGATTGTTCAGTAATATATAAAGGGATACCAGAAAAATTAGATGTTTGATATTACCCTATGTTGACACAAAGTGTTATAGTAAAAGCAAAGGTATACCTGGTGATAACCACAGGGATGCCAGCATAAGCTGCATTGACGGCAGCTTTAACTTTGGCAGTCATGCCCCCTCTTCCCAACCTAGACTTGTCTCCAAAAGTTATTTCACTTTGATGCCTTTCCTTGATGTACGTATGGATTAGCTTTGACTGTGGGTCACTTGGAGGGCCACTGTAAAGACCCTCTACATCACTCAATAGAACAAGAAGATCAGCTTTTAACTCCAAAGCCAGTAGCGCTGCTAAGCTATCATTGTCCCAAAATATACCAGAAGAATCCTGCAAAGTGTTAGTGTTATCAGTGCTGTAAAAATGGTGCATATATCAACTAAGGAGACAGGAGACAGTTCAGAGTGGAAAAGAACAAGTGTGAAAAAGATTCAAAAATCCACCCCCTTCTTTTATTTTACTAGCTTAAATTTCTACATAGGACCTACCCAACATCATTCTACCCCTTTACAACTAAAGATAACCCCCAAGGGCGATCAGAACATGGATAGAATGATGGGGAAAAAGAACATTTACAGACTAAGTGAGGAAGGGATATCTTCCCTCCTCTGTTCAAGAGGGAGCATTTTTTTATAAGAAACCAAATCGACTACCCAGTAAAAGCTTCTAAAGATGGAAGTCCCTGCAAGTATTTCTGTGAATGACTACCATTTATTTGCCTGCTTACATAATTGAACAAATTATACATAAAATTTAATATTAACAACTAAATGAACATTCATATTTAAGAAAAATGATACAGACATCACGTGTTGATACAGATCCAGTTTCCATGTTAAGCCATTGACTCAAGGCTAGCACATTAGCACATATAACCAACATGAGTTCTTTCCTTGTTCTCTACATAGGATTTCTATGCATTTTGGCTACAAGAACAAAAGCAATGGAGAGTTCTGCTCTCTTAGTGTCAGAACTTGATAGCATAGGAACTCTTGAGACCATTTTCCAGGTACCTTTCTTCCATAATGCTGTAGGATTATTGAATTCTCAATTAGAGAATGATGTTTTTTGATTTCTACTGATGCGGAGATAATATATAATTTGAAAAGATAAACAATAAAATAAAGCAGAAGACATGGCAAACCCACGTCATTAAAGGAAAGATTCCCCTATTGAAAAGTGAGTAGAGATATGTAACATGCCTCGTATGGAGCTTTCCTTGTACTCACAGCATCATTTTCATTAAAAACAGGAATCACCCTCAGAGACAACAATGATTTCACCGTTTCACTAAGTTGACTTCTAAAATCTTTATCTCTAAAGTCATTATCTGTTACAAGAAGCTGTGCTGAGGTCACATCTAGCTGCAATGAAAAAAAAAAATACCAACATAATTGGCTCAAAATTCATGGAACAAATTAGGCTGCAAAATAGATGAAGAAAAAGTCTCTTAAATACCTCACTAAACAGTGAATCATAGAGAGCCATGAGAGAATTTTGGCCAACAGCAGCACAGGCCTTCCCGTCAAGTTCAACTTGTGGTTTTTGGAGTTCGGCAAAGCTGTGAGAAATGAACAACTATTGAATACATAAGCAATTCTACTCAATATAGAAAATAGGCTTTGATTTGGGAACTCTTTTATGTATAACTTTACACATAAGGGCAGATAGAACTAATTAAAAGCAGCGCCAATGTCCATCATCAATTGCCACAACATAAATTGGCATGAACACCAACTTTTCAGGTCACTAAATTCACTATGTACATCTAATAATATTTGTTTTGCTGAATAGAGGCCACACTGTTCAACTCAGATGCTCTGACTCATATATCGCCATATTAATAAAGGAACCTGGGGAAGGTAAAGAAGGGAAAAATAAAGACCTGCTATTAATTAATCTCCTGTATCTAAGTCTTTGGCGACCTAGGCCAACAGCACCTGATGACACCAAAATAACTTCATATCCTTGCAAATTCAATTCTTTAATCTGAAATTACATTCAGAGTTATAAATCAGAATAATGACACAAGCTCCGTAAACAGGAAACAAAAATCTTAACAAGACCCTTTCATTACTGCATAAATATAAATGGTGCATATCATACCTGCTCACAGAGCGCTCCTAGTCTTCCAAGTGCCAATCTTCCATCATCTCGAGTAACAACAGCAGTTCCAACCTTAAATTGGAAGAGAAAAATTAATTAACACGTAAATTAAACCAACCTAGAGCTGGATGTGCGCCTGTGTAGGTGTATCGTAAGTAAGATATACTACACAACCACATAATTTCTGCAAAAATGACGGGACTTCCTATGAACCAAAGACTCCTAACCAAGCACATTTTCACGTTTTCAAAAATAAATAAATAAATAAATAAATAAAGAGAGAGGGTTCTCTGTCATTTCATAGTTTACTATGATTTGGTGGCGATCATTGATTAAACCAAATATATATTTTCAACACAATGCATGAAAACAAATGAAACTCAAATCCAGATTTAATGAACCAAAAGGGTCATTTATTGTAAACAAAACACTTCAACTTTCGTTTCCTTTCATTTTTATTAAAAGCTTGACAGCAATCATACACAAAGAAAGTTCGCCAGCCCAAACGGATCAAAGCGAAAAAGACAATATCAGAGCCATTAATGCAATCAAACGTACAAACACATTATCCAGCCATCTTCATATTTCCATGCGAAAACAAATAATAAAATTATCACATCACTGGAAAATAAAATATTTGAAGCGTAACTTCGACAAACCTTGACAACGATACGCTTAACGTCCTTGACAAAAGCTCGAGAAGAATCCATGGGACTGACCATGCTGATCTCACCCCGAGTTTGATCACTGCAACTCACTCCTGATACAACACGGCTCGGCATACAGATGGGGCAACAAACCTTTTAACTCCTGGCTTTTAAGATACAGCGAGATACTAATGTGCGTCACAATGCATACACTCTACCCGAGTAAGACAAACGTGAAGGCATCAAACTGTTAGTTTTATCCGTCGTTTCAAATAACAGAACGCCGGGTAAGAGAAAAAAAAAATGAGAAAAGAAGCGTGGCATTTGGTGATTGGGTAGGCGAACTAACCTTAGCAGTTAAAACCGGAGGGCATATAATATCTGGCGTTTGTGTCGTACTAGAAAGGGTGATACGCGGCGCCTGCAGGTGGGTGAACTTTGGGGGTCACGACAAAAAAAAAAAAGTCTGATTGGTTTCATAAAGTAGGGGGTTGAGATCCGTGTCCTGCGGCTGGTCAGAGGTCATGGGAGCAAATTATACAGTAGGAAATTATGCGGCATCTGCGGATGCAGCAGGTGTCCAAGGATTTCTTGTG